>CM077163.1:102776921-103196602 GCA_039583875.1 Platanthera guangdongensis
GTTTACAGTATGACCTTCCCGGATGTATCGAGTCTCCCCTGTGACGGCAACGATGCCGAGCTCCACAAGTACTTCCTCACAAGGATTTCGAGGTCGCCTTCCTGTGGAGGGCCCGACGCACTTCCCCGTTCTGCCCCGCGAAGGTATTGTACTTCCCTTATTGCCGATCTCGGAGGTTACCGAGCTTGCTATACTGCTGTTGAAGATCTCTCAACTTTTTCCAAGTTTTTCCTTGCAGGGGAGCGGTTGATTCCCACGAACCCGCCGTTTGCGGACCCGGGTCGCACCCGGACCCCCTTGCTTTCGTAAGTGCAGTGGCGTCGGGCCTTGCCGAATAAGGCGGCCCTCTTCCAACCCTCTTCTAGCAAGAGGCGACCTGAGGATGCGGGTCGAACCCGCCACACCTCCATCCATTACCAAAGAGGATGAAGAAGGTCGTACTCGCTCTTGCGGGGAATACACCATCACATCAATTCAGCCCAAACATATAAGCTCGACCGAGACCCACCCTGTCACAACCCGCATTTCCTCAACGAGTACATCGTATCAGAGCAAGGGAATTACGGGTTATGATGCCACGTCGTGCAGGGGATAACTGCACACGCTCAGGCAACTCTTGACGCTCACATTATAAGATGAAATTCAACCGTTACATGCATGAAAACTTTTGGATTAAAGGCCGTATCCCTCGGCCTTAGATAGTAAAATTGTCTTTGTACGCTGCGGAAAATAGGTTAGTTTACTTACGATGGCTCCTATATGCAGTCTATAGTGATACTACTATAAGAACTCCTCTTTGTTTACGTCATTTGGAACATATGTTTTCGTTAAACAAAACATGGATGCATGATATACAATAGTACATATCATTAGTCAAAATAGCTAATGCAACCTACTAGAAAACCATCCCAAAAGCAAGTACATATCGTTCCATCCAAGTGAGGTACATTAGCAGTCTAGTTCATATTTACACAAAGGAAAACCACCAATGGGCGCCACAAGCTGACACGAACCCATTGGGGCACATGTATGTCTGTACAACAAAAAGAAGAACTACCTCGCTATGAATGCTCGGCTAGCTCCCAGGAAACGCCACCAACCAACCTAGCCGCTCAACCGGCTACAACCTGCACCTGAGGCATTCAAGAAAGAATACCTCAGCAATCAACCAAACTATACAAAAAGAGAGCATAAATGTCATAAGTTTTAACGAAGGGGCTTACCGACCCCACAGAGATGTTTCATCAAGTAACATGAGTGAACAAAACAAGTGGAAAACACACCACAATCCATGCCAAATGCACCAAGTGCGTACAAGTTCATCATGTCCTGCTCAAACCGCAGGAGCAAAAGGCAAAACACATGTCCATTCCATCATTCATAGGCCAAGAAATTACGATACTAGTGAAGCATAAGCAGCGGTTAAGTTCAATTTCGCAAGGGTCTTACCGGTGGCAGCCCTAAAGTGGAATGCACCAAACAAAACCAGCCCAAATTGGGGCCAAAGTGGTCTCTCTAACCACAAAAACAAAACCCGGTGGCCACAGGCTGAAACCACACCACCCCTTGCAAAATTCTCACACAAACGCTCCTGCCATGGTTCACAAATTCGCCTCGCAAAACGCCCCATAACCCAAGGTAACACGTTTCCTTTCATCGCCCTTACACACGACTATCAATTGCCAACGTATAGCATGATGAGCTTCATCACATAAAAAGAATCACACGCTTTGTATCAAAATAAAATCACATGATAGGATTTGATTAACATGAGTACATAGACCACATATTTGGAATACAATCATATGCTTTTGATCAAGGAAAATCACCTCTCTTGATAGGGCAAATTAGCTACATGAATTAAGCTAGCATAGGGCAAATTGATAAGTACATGAATCACAAACCTAAACATTGGAGAGCAAAGTCGTTTAGCTTAATTAACGTAAGGAATTAGCTACTTTGAATTTAGCATAGGGGATTTTAGCATAGGGAATTAGCTAATTTGAATTTAGCCTAAGGAATGTAGCCTAAGGTATTTAGCATAGAACAAACAAGAGGAGGCATCATAATTTGAATCAAGAAGATCAACCTAAGCATAGGGGAATTGGAAAGACTAAGGCTAATAAAGAAAAATTCAACACAAGATCTCAAGCTAGAAAAATGGAGAATTGAATCAAGTACGAAGATTGGCAAGGGTGGAGGACACCGCTTGCCTGAACCGAGGCGATGCCGCGACGGCTGCTCTTTCTTTCCTTGCCTTTCTTGAGCCTTTCTCCCTTGTTTTCTCAAAGAGAATGAAGAAGAAGATGAAGAAGAAGAGGAAAATGAGAAGGTGGAATCCTTGCTTTGATTTCGGCCTATAAGAAAAGGAAGAAGAAGCTTCAGCCCTTGGATCCCAGCTGAAGGAATAGACGGCCACGATTCGGCCAAAAACACTAAATTTGACTCGACACGGCCTCTAACACGGCCGTGTGCCAGGCCGTGTGCCTCAAGCGGTGGTCAATTGACTTATCCAAACCAGTGACACGCCCATGGGACACGCCCGTGTCATGGGCCGTGTCACCAACACGCCCTCAGACACGCCCGTGTCTGTGGCCGTGTGCCTGGTGAAAAAAAATCTCAAAACATCCCGAGACTTCACACGGCCTTGGACACACCCGTGTCCCAGGCCGTGTGCCCAGGACACGCCCTGTGACACGCCCGTGTCACAGGCCGTGTGCAACTTCTCGACACTCGACACCCAGTCTCGACGATCGTCGAGTAAAAGTCGCCGCGTACACGACACGGCCATGGACACGGCCGTGTCCTTGGCCGTGTGCCTCCTCTCGACCCATCGTCGAGCGCAAAATAATTCGTCGAGACAAAGCCCGATCGTCGACACAAGCTCGACACGCCCTGCGACACGGCCGTGTCGCAGGCCGTGTCAACTGACACGCCCTGGGACACACCCGTGTCCCAGGCTGTGTCACCCAAAAAAATTCCTGTTTTGAAAAATGTTTCTGTCTCATCCTAGACCATTTTTGCCTTAAGAACTTTTTACCATTTTTTTGGTTTTCCTGGACCAGCAACTTGCTTTGAGCAACATTTCCCGGGCGCGAAAAAAGTGCAACCATTCCCTAAGAGGCCTCACCGAGTCCCTTATTTGGACTCTGGTTTGCTGGGGAATCGTGCAACTCGGCAACCAAAACAGCCACTCGCAAGCTCGCGGGAAAACCATGCTCGAACAACAGTCAAAGCCAACGTAACGCCCGTCATGCGTACGTAATCAAACAAAAAATCCGGGCGTTACAATCACTCCCCCTAACAAAAAGTTCGCCTCGAAACTTTTCACAAAACCAAACACACAAACCAAAACATGAATCCAATTAAACACTAAATCACATACCAGCTTACGGAACAAATGAGGGTGAGCCGCCCTCATCGTTGACTCGAGCTCCCACGTCGCGCTTTCCACATCCTGATTTTTCCATAGCACCTTGACCATAGGAATCCTCTTTCTCCACAACACGCGATCTTGGAGTCCAATATCCGAATGGGCATCTCCTCATAAGAAAGGTTGGGCGCTAATTGCGGCACAACGTCCAACACTTGCTTGTCATTCCGCACACACTTGCGCAGTTGGCTAACATGAAAACACATTGTGAACACAGGAAAGTTCACGGGTAATTCCAGTTTGTAAGCGGATGCACCGACTCGCGCAAGAATTTTGAAGGGACCCACAAATCTTGGGTCTAATTTGCGCTCTTTTCCAAATCTTTTAATCCCAACCATTGGGGAGACTTTCAAGAAAACAACATCCCCCACCGCAAATTCTAATTCCGACCTTCGTCGGTTGGCATACTTTTCATACCGCTCTTGGGCGATTCGGAGTTTCTCCCGAATAAGTCGTACTGCAACTTCCATATCCTCAAGCGCTTCTGGGCCCAACAAAGGCCGCTCGCCAACCTCAGTCCAAAAGAGGGGAGTCCGACATCGACGCCCATATAACGCTTCGAACGGAGACATTTGCAAGCTTTCTTGATAGCTATTATTATACGCGAACTCCATAAGCCGCAAACGTTCATCCCATGCTCCGCCATATTCAAGAATGTAACATCGAATCATGTCTTCTACAATTTGGTTACTCGTTTTGTTTGGCCATTCGTTTGAGGGTGGTAAGCAGTGGAATACCGTAAATCTGTTCCCAAACCTCTTGTAGACTCTTCCAGAAACGAGAAGTAAATCAGGAATCTCTGTCTGATATGATATTAACTGGCACACCATGCAGTCGGATGATCTCGTTCAAATAGAGCTCCGCTATTGTTTTCATCGGGTAGTTGACCTTAAAGGGTATGAAATGAGCACACTTGGTCAACCTATCCACGATCACCCACACGGAGTCATGTCCTCAGGGAGATCTTGGTAAACCGGTAATAAAATCCATTGAGATGCTTTCCCACTTCTAGGTTGGAATCTCCAATGGTGTCAACTTGCCACCAGGCTTCCCATGATCAGCTTTCACCCGCTTGCAGGTATGACATTCTGAGACAAATTGCGCTATATCTCTTTTCATTCCATACCACCAGACAATTTGTTTCAAATCACGGTACATTTTTGTTGAGCCTGGATGGTAGGCCATACTTGCGCCGTGTGCTTCCTTACACACCATCTCGCGAATATTCCCAACCGCGGGAATACAAAATCGTCCACGATACTTTAACGTGCCTGCACCATCAATCGCAAAATCTGGTAATTCATCCTTTTCCGTCCGAAGAAATAGATGTACAAAGATCAGGATCATCTTTTTGATGTTGTCTTGCAAGCACCAGCCATGACGGTTCTTCTATTGCCGAATGACTTTGCGGATCATATTTGACCACCGTAATATCCATCAATAGAAATTCCTCTTCAAGACGGTCGACGGAAAGATGAAATACTTTCCCCGTCTTCCGACTCAAAGCATCGGCTACAACAGTCGCTTTCCCCGGATGATACTGAATGTCCACATCATAATCCGCTACATACTCAAGCCATCGCCGTTGGCGCAAATTCAGTTCTTTCTGCGTGAAGACGTACTTTAAACTTTTATGATCTGTAAAGATTTTACACTGTGCACCATATAGCAAGTGTCTCCACAACTTCAATGCAAATATCACCGCTGCAAACTCCAAATCATGCGTTGGGTAATTCTTTTCATGAATTTTCAACTGCCGAGACCCATACGCAATCACCTTTTTGTCTTGCATTAACACACATCCAAGTCCAACGTGCGACGCATCCACAAACACTTCATAATCTTTAGGTGAGCGATATCCCTATAGCTAGGTGAGCTCACATTTGTGGAACCTCCACGGCCAAGTTGCCTTATTATTAATTTGAAAACCAAGTCTTTTTATTATTAAAAATTGTTTTAGTCTTAATCCGATTCGATGCCGAGCGTTAACCCTTCATCGAATATTCTCTAAATCGTTTTTTTTCGCTCCTTTGCTTTTTCGCCTTTTATTAAGTAAAAAAATCCACCTTATTTTCAGTAAAATAATAGTCCTCCCGGAGGAGTAAGAATAGTCAACGCGACCCCGAGAACAATACGACCTCGGTATTCCCCCGAATATCGAGTACTACTTGCGATAGGTGCACTTGCCTACCCGAGCAAGCTTGGGGATTGGAAGAGGCTTCAGGAACCCGCACGGCTTCTAACACTTGGCATTCACCTAGGCATAAGTTTGGCATCGATTCACGTACAAAGCTATGTCCCGCTTCAGTCCAGGCCACCAAAAGGATTTCTTCATATCCAGGTACATCTTTGTACTGCCCGGGTGAATAGAGTACTTTGTGAAGTGAGCCTCAAACATCAACTCCTCACGAATCTTGCCGAACTGCGGTACACAAATCCTACCGTCCTTCCTCAGGATCCCATCAATCAACTCCCAGGCGCTGCTCTCATCCTTTTGAGCTTCCACCACGTAAGGCTGAAACTCCACATCCAAACGAGTCACTTCCTGAATACGATCACACAAATCGTTCTGCATTTCAATCCAGTTCAATCGAGCCACGCTAGACTCGCCCCTTGCTATGCACTCCAAGCCGAGGGACTACCAGTCTAGAACCAACCGCTCATCATGAGATTCGATCCAATTCCCTTGCCCCGAGTATTTTCTACTCAAGGCATCTGCCACCACATTAGCTTTGTCTGGCGTATACTGAATCGCCACCTCGTAGTCTCCAAGGAACTCGACCCACCTGTGCTGCCGCATATTCAATTCTCTTTGATCTAGGAGATACTTCAAGCTTTTGTGAACCATGAAGATCTCCACCTTCGCACCATAAACATAGTTCCGCCATAATTTCAACGCAAAAATTACCGCCGCCAACTCCAAGTCATGGACGGGGTAATTCCTCTCATGAGGCTTCAGCTGTCTAAACCCTTAGGCTATCACACTGCCATGTTGCTCCAATACGCAACCCAAACCTCATCCTGATGCGTCACTAAAAATTTGAAATCCTTCGGTCCCTTTCGGTAGACTTAGGATTGGAGCCGTGATCAGCCTTTCCTTCAGTGTTTCAAATGCCTGACTGCATTACTGAGTCCACACAAACTTCTGTTCCTTACAGGTTAGTGACATGAGGGGTAGTGCTATCCGCGAAAAGTTTTCTACAAATCTTCTATAGTACCCGTCTAGTCCAAGAAAACTTCAAACTTTCGCCACGGTTCTCAAGATCGATCAATCTCTGATGGCTTCCACTTTTGTTGGAACTACCGCCACCTCATCCCCACTAATCACATGGCCCAAAAATGCCACCTTCTCTAGCCAGAACTTGCACATTAAGAACTTTGCATAAAGCTGGTTCTCTCTCAACACTAGCAAGACTACTCTCAAGTGAGTCTTATGTTCCATTTCTGATTTGGAGTACAACAGAATGTTATAAATAAAGACAACTACAAAAGTGTCCAAGTATTACAAAAATACTCGATTCATCAAATCCATGAATACAGATGGTGTGTTTGTTAGCCCGAACGGAATCACTGAGAACTCAAAGTGACCACACCTCGTACTAAATGCTATCTTGGGTATGTCCTCGTCTCGAATTCGTAACTGATAGTATCCTGACTTCAAGTCCGACTTTGAATACACCACCGACCCTACCTGCTGGTCAAACAGGTCGTCTATCCGAGGAATCAGATACTTATTCTTGATAGTCAATTTATTCATCTCTCGATAGTGTATGGACAACCGCATACTACCATCTTTCTTCTTCACGAACAACACAGGTGCGCTCCACGGTGAAGAATTGTGTCTGATATATCCCTGCTCCAATAGTTCCTCCAACTGTACGTTGAGTTCGGCCAACTCCTTTGGTGCCATCCTAAACAGAGGACATGACCCCGGTCTAGCCTCTGGCACTAACTCAATCGAGAAATCAATCTCCCGTCGAGGAGGTGCTCCAGCAAGTTCATCCGAAAACACATCCTTGAACTCTGCCACTACAGGCACTTCCCCAAGTGATAACTTGGAAAGGCGAACCTCCAATAATGCTACAAAGGCTACTCCCCCCTAGTTAACTACCCGCACCAACTGCATGGCCAAAATCAGGGAACAGGCCACTCCATTAAGGCCTCAAACTTGACTTCTGTCTGTCCTTCGCTTCTTAGGGTCACCATCTTAGATAGGCAAACAATACTGGCACTCTTCTCTGCTAGCCAGTCCATTCCTAATATCACATCAAACTCAACAAACGGTAGGACCACTGCTATTAACATGAAGTCAACTCCGCCTAGCTCCCAACAAATGCGCCCTTTTTCCCCGGTGGTCATGGTTGATCCATTGGGCATGCGCACCTTCAGCTCTGCGTCCGCCGAGAATGACCCAACTCCAATTCTCTGTATGAAGATTTTTGCAAGAAAGGAGTGCGACGCTTCTGTATCAAACAATACCCTAGCGGGGTATCCGAAAACTAACACAAAGCCTAAAACATAGACATCAAATATAACGGTCTGAAAGTTTGAAGCACAAGGTTAAACTTAAACTTCCTCATACCTGTCACCAAATCGGGTTGGCGAATCGCTTCCTGCTATCCAAGGTTGTAAGCCCTTGGTTGCACCGGTTGGAACCGAGAAGCGCTAGACTTCGCCATCTTCCCTTTCTCTGCGGCACTGGGGCCGGAGAGCACAGTCTGCTCCTGCCTTGCCTCCTGCTCCGCACCTCTTTGATTACAAAAACGAGCAATGTGCCCCAGCTTACAACAATTGAAGCACGTCGGTGGTCCCTTAGATTGAGACCCTCCAGACGTCCATTTGATTTTCTCACCAGACTTGAATGGGTGGGGCTTTTTCCTCCACCTATTCCCTTCCGACCTTCCTTGGGATTGAGGAGGCTTCCCTTCCCCTTGCTTAGGCGAAAAACCCTTACGACGTTGGCTTCGCTCCAGATCACTCTCCAACATCCTTGCAGCCTCAACCAACTCATTGAAACCAGCTCTCTTCATGGCAATGAGGGGTTTCCTTAGATTCTCCCTCAGACCCTGGTAGAAGAGGTTATCCCTCTCCTCATCGTCTGCCATTGTCGTTCCTGCACAACGACCCAACCGAGTGAACTCCTATACATACTCGTCCACCATCTTGTCCCGCTGCACCAAATGCAGAAACTGTCTTTGGAGGGCCAACCTTGTCGAAACAGGAATGTACTTTTCCAGGAAAGCATTCCCAAACTTTTCCATGGACGGGGTGCGTCTAGGAAACTAGCGGCCTCTATGGCTCACCCACCACAACTTTCCGTCTCCCTCCAACATGAAGGCCACAAACTTAGATTTCTTCTCCTCTAGCGCCTCTGCCGCCCTCAAAATTTCTTGCATCCGTGCCCACCAATCCTCGCATCGGTCGGCGAACCCACTCCCTTTAATGTTGGAGGATGGAAGCTCAGAAAATACTTCATCTGCCGGTCTCTATGCCCGACCACCACTCTTTTGGCTAACGGCTCTGCAGTCACAACCCACATTTCCTCAACGAGCACGTCGTATCAGAGCAAGAGGAAAAACGGTTTATGATGCCACGTCGTGCAGGGCATAACTACAAACGCTCACGCAACCCTTTACACTTACTAGACTAGATTAAAATCATCAGTTATATTCAAGAAAATCGTTGAGTTTGATGGCCGTATCCCTCGGCCTAGTAGAGCAAAATGTGGTTGTATGCGGCGGAAAATAGTTGACGTTAGTTGTTATTTTTCCTTTATGCCCTGTAGATTTATTATACCATAGGAAATCGTCTGTTTTTACGTGATTTGGAAATACGTCTTAATTGACCAAAACATGTATGTATGAGATAGAATAGTAGGTTTTGTTTAACTTTAAAATATCTAATGTCACCTAGCATAAATCCTTTCCAAGAGAAAGTAGACATCATCTCAACCAAATGAGTCATATTAGCAGTCTAGCATTCATATGTAGCAAGTAAAGAAAACCACCAATGGGCGCCAACAGGCTGACACGAACCCATTGGGGTGTATGTATGTCTGTACAATAAAGTAAAAAACTACCTCGCCCAACAAGCTCGGCAAGCCCGGCAAGCTCCACGTAAATTTCACCAAACTCTAGCCGCTCAACCGGCTACAACCTGCACCTGAGGCATTCAAGAAAGAACACCTCAGCAATCATCAAGGCTACAACATAGAGCATTAAGTTTATAAAATATGATGAAGGGGCTTACCGACCCCATAGCAATTTTCATATAAAACGAGTGGAAAGAACAGGGTGGAAACTAAGTGTCAAACACTGCCAACCCAACGAGTAAAACACACCAAGAGCGTATAACAACCCTCATGCCCTGCCCAAACCTGCAATAGCAACAAGATGACATAGGACAACACCATAACCGAATAACCTCACACGTCGAACACGTGCACTTGTGGTAGTGGTAAGTCATCAATACTCAAGGGATCAACGGTGGTAGCCCAGAAGTGCAACGCACCGGGCCAGATCTGGCCAAAACAGGTGCAACGCACCACAAAGCACAACCCCCCCTCTGGGGCAATAAACGGTGGACACCAAGGCATTACCACACCGCCCCTCACAGAGCCAGCAAATGACACCACACACCAAACACACGACGCGAGCTCAAAACTCTTCATAATACAACCTCAACACACTCACTACATCGTTCCCAAACATGACCACAAATCACCCAAGTTACATTAACTGGATAGAGTTTGGGTATTTACTTTACCATAAGCAAACTCCACAAGTAACAACGCCGACCAAACCAACAAGCTTATCATAACATGACTATGACATGAACCAGAAGGAATCACATGAACAAGCAAAAAGTACATGAATGAGAAAGGTAAAGCTACATGAATAAAATTAAGAATTACAGGCATAAGAAAGAATTGAACATAGGGAAATTAGATAATTAGGCGGTAAGCATATAATACTTGAAGGAACAAGAGGATTCATGCTTGTGACTACTAAACAAAAGTAAGAGTAACAAGGTTAACATATTTGGACAAAAGTGAGGTGCAACAAGAAGAACAAGCAAGTAAAATTGAAAGGGGAAAGCTAGCAAAACTTGCACAATCAAAGAACAAGAAAACAAGATTGGCAAGGGTGAAGAACACCGCTTGCCTGAACCGAGACGACACTGCGATGACTGCTCCTCTCTTTCCTTCCCTTGCCTTAGCTTTTATCCCTTGCTTTATCTTTGAGAATGAAGAAGAAGGTGAAGAAAGGGATAAGTGAGGAGCAAGAATCTCTTTCTCGGTATAATATCTTCCAGAACAGAGCTGGACAAGTTGATCCAGAATCAGAGAAATGAACGGCACAAAAAAACTGAAAATATTGATTTTCGGCCCTGACACGCCCTGTGACACGCCCGTGTCACAGGCCGTGTCACTTAAGCGGTGGGCAACCGCCTCACCTCCAAACAGTACATGGCCTGTGACGCGCCTGTGTCCCAGGCCGTGTCACTGAACATGCCTCTCTACACGGCCGTGTCACACGGCCGTGACACAGCCCACAACACCCGCTAAACAACCCGAGAAGGACACGGCCTGGGGACACGCCCGTGTCCCAAGCCGTGTCACCCCTAATCGACACTCGTCGACCGAACTTCATCGAGCATAGTTCGTCGACCGCGGGACATGCCCTGTGACACGCCCGTGTCACAGTCCGTGTACCCCTTCTCTCGACACTCGACACTCGTCGAGTGAATTTTGTCACCGAAATTCGTCGAACACCCGGGAAATGCCCTGTGACACGCCCGTGTCACAGGCCGTGTACCCCGACACGCCCTAGGACACGGCCATGTCCCAGGCCATGTCACCCAAATACGCTCCAGGTCTTTGACCTCTTACACCTCTCCCCTGCTACCAGAAATTGCAGCCATAATTTTGGCACCTGATGGGGTAAAAACCAGCAAACACGCTTTTATCTACTAACTCCACATCTTCCATACAAAATGCCATACAATCAACCCGTTTTGAGCAACACGACTCAGGCTCGATAATGTGCATGCATTCCCTAAGAGGCCTCACCGAGTCCCCAAAAATAGGCTCCGGCTTGCTGTAGAACCGTGCAACTAGTCTACCAAAACAGCCACTCGAAATCCCCCGTGAAAACCATGCTCAAACAACGGTCAGAGCCAACGCAACGCCCATCAAGCGTATACAATCATTCAACAAAAACGCCGGTGCGTTACAGTCACTCCCCCTAACAAAAAGTTTTGCCTCGAAACTTTTCAATACTTCGTATATCAATTAAAGAAGTAATTAAACAAAAACACCAAGTCACATACAAGCTTAATTTATGGGAACAAATGAGGGTGAGCCGCCCTCATCGTTGACTCGAGCTCCCAAGTCGCCCTTTCCAAATTCTGATTTTTCCATAGCACCTTGACCATAGGAATCTTCTTTTTCCGCAACACGCGATCTTGGGAGTCCAAAATACGGATGGGCATCTCTACATAAGAAAGGTTCGGTGCCAACTGCGGCACAAAGTCCAAAACTTGCTTGTCATTCCGCACACACTTTCGAAGTTGGCTTACATGAAACACGTCGTGAACACCAGGAAAGTTCACGGGTAACTCGACTTTATAAGCGGATGCACCAACCCGCGCAAGAATCTTGAATGGACCCACAAGTCTTGGTTCTAATTTGCGCTCTTTTCCAAACCTTTTAATTCCAACCATTGGGGAGACTTTCAGGAAGACGAAATCCACCACAAAAATCTCTAACTCTGACCTTCGCCGGTTGGCGTACTTTTCATATCGCTCTTGGGCGATCCAGAGCTTCTCCCGAATAAGTCGTACGGCAATTTCCATGTCCTCGAGCGCCTCTCGGCCCAACAAAGGCCGCTCGCCAACCTCAGCCCAAAATAGGGGAGTCTGACATCGTCGCCCATATAAGGCTTCGAACGGAGCCATTTGCAAGCTTTCTTGATAGCTGTTATTATATGCGAATTCCATAAGCCATAAACGTTCATCCCATGCTTCGCCATACTCAAGAATGTAGCATCGATTCATATCTTCCACGATTTGGTTTACCTGTTCCATTTGACCATTTGTCTGAGGGTGGTAAGCAGTGGGATACCTCAAATTCGTCCCCAAACCCTCTTGTATACTCTTCCAGAAACGAGAAGTAAATCGGGAATCCCGGTCTGAAATGATATTGACTGGCACACCATGCAGTCGGATGATCTCATTCAAATATAGCTCCGCTATTGTCTTCATCGGGTAGTTGATCTTAAATGGTATGAAGTGAGCACACTTGGTTAACCTATCCACGATCACCCATACGGAGTCATGTCCTCGTGGACATCTTGGTAAGCCTGTAATAAAATCCATGGAAATGCTTTCCCACTTTCATGTTGGAATCTCCAAGGGCGTCAACTTGCCACCAGGCCTCCCATGATCAGCTTTCACCCGCTTGCAGGTATGACATTCAGATACAAATTGCGCTATATCTCTTTTCATTCCATACCACCAGACAATTTGTTTCAAATCACGGTTCATTTTAGTTGAGCCTGGATAGTAGGTCATACTTGAGCCATGTGCTTCCCTACACACCATATCTCGAATGTCTCCAACTGCGGGGACACAAAATCGACCGCGATATTTTAACGTGCATGCGCCATCAATAGCAAAATCTGGTAATTCACCTTTTTCAGTCCGAAGAAATAAATGTAAAAGATCAGGATCCTCCTTTTGATGTTGTCTTGCAAGCACCATCCATGAAGGTTCTTCTACTGCCGAATGACTTTGTGGTTCATATCTTCCCACGGAAATATCCATCAATAGAAATTCCTCCACTAGACGGTCGGCCGAAAGATTAAATTATTTACCTGTCTTCCGACTCAAAGCATCGGCCACAACATTAGCTTTCCCGGGATGATACTGAATCTCCACATCATAATCAGCTACATATTCAAGCCATCGTCGTTGGCGCAGATTAAGTTCCTTTTGCGTGAAGACGTACTTCAAACTTTTATGATCCGTAAAGATTTTACACTGCGCGCCGTAAAGTAAGTGTCTCCACAACTTCAATGCAAATATTACCGCTGCAAACTATAAATCATGCGTCGGGTAGTTCTTTTCATGACTTTTCAACTGCCGAGACCCATACGCAATCACCTTTTTGTCTTGCATTAAAACACATCCAAGTCCAACGTGCGACGCATCCACAAAAACCTCATAATCTATCCCTTCTGTCGGCAATATCAACACAGGAGCGGTACATAACCTGTTCTTGAGTTCAAGGAACGATGCCTCACACTTGTCATGAAAATCAAACGACATATTATTTTGTGTTAAGCGAGTCAAAGGTGCAGCTAAGGTAGCAAACCCTTCTACAAATCGGCGATAATAGCCGGCCAATCCCAATAAGCTCTGAATCTCCTTGGGTGTCTCCGGTCTCCTCCACTCCATGACTGCAGCAATCTTTTCGGGATCCACTGAAATTCCATGTTGATTAATAACATGACCCAGAAATGCAACCTGAGGCAACCAAAACTCGCATTTGCTTAGCTTGGCGAACAACTTTTGGTATCGCAAAGTGGTCAACACCAATCGCAGATGCTGTTCGTGCTCCTCAACACTACGGGAGTAGACGAGAACGTCGTCTATAAAAACAACCACAAACCTATCCAAGCAGTCCTTGAACACCAGGTTCATCATATCCAAGAAGGCTGATGGTACTTTGGTCAAACCAAACGACATCACAAGAAATTCAAAATGTCCATGTCTCGATCGAAACGCAGTCCGCGGAATATCATACTCCCGAACCTTTAGCTGATGATAGCCCGAGCGGAGATCAATCTTCGAAAATACTGAACTATCACGCAGTTGATCAAACAAATCATTAATTCTTGGCAGTGGGTACTTGTTCTTAATCGTCACCTTGTTAAATTCCCGGTAATCGATGCAAAGCCGCATCGACCCATCTTTATTCTTCACAAATAACACAGGTGCACCCCAAGGTGATGAACTTGGCTTGATAAACCCCTTTGCCAATAAGTCATCCAGCTGGGTACGCAACTCTGCTAGCTCACGTGGGGCCATTCTATACAGCGCTTTCGCAATAGGCCGCGTACCCGTCTCCAACTCAATGACAAACTCGACATCACGATCAGGTGGAAGACCAGGAAGATCAGTAGGAAAAACATCTGGAAATTCATGCACAACAGGAATCTCCTCTAAACGCGGCAAAACAGCACTGTCCCCATAACTGAGACTAGACAAGCAAAAGAGTCAGAAACAAACAACGTCCGAACATATATAGCCGAAATCCCTGGAGAATCCTGGCATGAATCACCATAAACACTTCCCGGCTGACCATTGTCCTTGAAAAAATCCATGCGCTTTCCTTTGCACTGGATGACGGCGTCATAGCGGGATAACCAGTCCATGCCCAAGATAACATCAAAAATCTTCCAAATCGATCACCTTCAAATCATCCTTCGCTAAGAAATCCCCCAACAAAATGAGACAATCAAGAAGACCCGAGTCTGCAACCACAGAAGCACCAGAAGGAAACTTCACCAAAAAGGCATTCCCCACTCGATCTGGTGTCAAACGATACCAATCCACAAAGGTTCGAGCCACAAATGAATGGGTCGCGCCAGAATCGAAGAGAACACGCGCCCAACGGTTCTTTACCTTAAATTTTCCTATAAGGGTACATATGTATCTAAGAACTACGCGTAAGAGTCATAAACAAAACGTGAACCAGAGGAAGGAATCGAACCTGAGATAACCTGAGGTGACATCTGAGCTTCCTCTGAAGAGATCACATTTAACTTCCCCTTTCCTTTGTCCATCGGCTGCGGTGGAGGCAAGGCCTGGAGTGGTACGGGGTGCAAAATAGTTTGGATCTGCGGGCACCTTGCTCTGAGATGTCCTTGTCTGCCACACTGATAATAGGCTTTCTCTTTGGCCCAGCAACGGGCAGTCTCATGCCCCTTTCATCCACATACTGCACACTCCAAATCTCTAGTTAGAGCTCCCTGAATGGCGTGCACCTGCTCCTTCTTCTGCATTCCCAATCGCTTGAAACATCTCTCAAACGGGTGACCTGACCGGCCACGGAAGCTACACGTCTCCTTATTCTTCTTTCTCCCAGCAGCTTCTTGGGAGCTTTTCCCTTCCACTAGCTTTCTCTTGTCCTTCTTCATCAACTGCCCTCTTTGTTTTGCAGTTTCTATAGCTTCAACCTTCAAAGCAGCCTCAACCACACTGGTATAACTCGTCGCTCCATAAGCGCTTGCGAACTGCTGGACATCACTCCTTAGTCCGCCAAGAAATCTTTTCACTCGGTCAGCTTCCGTAGTCACCAGGCCCGGAGCGAACCGACTTAGTTTTCTAAACTCACTTTCATACTCACTAACTATGAGTTTCCTCTGCTTCAGGTACAAGAAGTCATTCATCAGGCGGTCCCTTTCGACCGACGGTAGAAATTTGCGTCGTAGTATTTCTTTGAAGACTTCCCATGAACATCCCGCCACTAAACTTTCCTTTTCTCGCAACCACCAACTTTTTGCCAGTCCTTTTAGTTGGTAGGTGGCAAGCATCACCTTCTGGTCCTCGGTAATGCCAGAATAGACAAACATTTCTTCCAACGTGATCACCCAATCATCCAAGATCACAAAGTCCGCTTTGCCATTATAGGTAGGTGGTCCAAGTCGCTGAAACTGCGAGATAAAAGTCATCGCAGGAGGAAGCACAACTGGGGGTATCAATGCCACGGAAGGAGTAGAAAAAGCGGGGCCTCTGACAGGCTCTTACACTCTTGGTGCCAGCCCAGACATCACTGATGACATAGCTTGGAGCTGGGACTACACATCCTGCACTTGCCTAGTCAAAGCATCATTACTTTGTCATAGACTATCCATCAGGGCATTATTCTGCGCGCCCGAAGACTCGCCCTCAGATTGGGGAGTCTGCCTTATCACTGGAAGCTTCGACATCCTATAAACCATTGCACTCTCAATCAAACTCAAACCCAACAATCAACACATAACGACGTTGTACAGACAATACGTATAGAAATATGAACACCAACTGCTAACTTGCACTGGGAGTTTGAGAATGATGTTATGCCTAGCCTAAGATGACTCACCGTCATACCACTAACTTGTGCCTAAACGATGAATGCATGAATTTATTTGACCCAAAACCATGTGTGTACAGGTGTCATCATGTAAATCTTTAGCTTGTCATGTTGTGCTCATGCAATATTATGTTATGCGTGATGTGCTATGCATTCTAGAAAAAAGCCTTAATGCATGCCATGAGCGGTCGTACGCATCACAATGCTATGCATCCCATACTACATAACATTGCATGCAACGAATAAAAGAAAACGTGCTAGTCGCATCCATGTGGTTAGGTTATGCATCCCATACTACATAACCCTCACATGTTGCCCATATGGTGGATCCATATACAACCACATATTATGCATACCATACTACATAATATACCCCGTATACTTCTGTTCATGCCATGAGTGTAGTGTTCGTGCTTTGGCCAAGACGTACTGATGGCACCTCGGTGTGTGTATGATATGATGATTAATACGTATGACAAAAAGGAAAGTTTGCCCGACCAATTGTCAAGCAAACCTCCCTCTGATACCAACTGTCACAACCCGCATTTCCTCAATGAGCACGTCATATCAGAGCAAGAAGAAAAACGGGTTATGATGCCACGTCGTGCTGGGGATAACTGCACACGCTCAGGCAACCCTTTACACTAACTAGACTAGATTAAAATCATCAGTTATATGCAAGAAAACCGTTGATTTTGATGGTCGTATCCCTTGGCCTAGTAGAGCAAAATGTGGTTGTACGCGAAGGAAAATAGTTGACGTTAGTTGTGATTTTTCCTTTATGCACTCTAGATTTATTATACCATAGGAAATCGTCTGCTTTTACGTGATTTGGAAATACGTCTTAGTTGACCAAAATATGTATGCATGACATATAATATTAGGTTTGGTTTAACTTTAAAATATCTAATGCAACCTAGCATAAATCCTTCCTAAGATCAAGTAGACATCATCTCATCCAAATGAGTCATATTAGCAGTCTAGCATTCATATGTAGCAAGTAAAGAAAACCACCAATGGGCGCCAACAAGCTGACACGAACCCATTGAGGCGTATGTATGTCTGTACAATATAGTAAAGAACTATCTCGCCCAACAAACTCGGCAAGCCCGGCAAGCTCCACGTAAATTTCACCAAACTCTAGCCGCTCAACCGGCTACAACCTACACCTGAGGCATTCAAGAAAGAACACCTCAGCAATCATCAAGGCTACAACATAGAGAATTAAGTTTGTAAAATATGATGAAGGGGCTTACCGACCCCATAGTAATTTTCAAATAAAACGAGTGGAAAGAACAGGGTGTAAACTAAGTGTCAAACACTGCCAACCCAACGAGTAAAACACATCAAGAGCGTATAACAACCCTCATGCCCTTCCCAAACCTGCAGTAGCAACAAGACGATATAGGCTAACACCATAACCGTATAACCTCACACGTCGAACACGTGCACTTGTGGTAGTGGTAAGTCATCAGTACTCAAGGGCTCAACGGTGGTAGCCCAGAAGTGCAACACACCGGGCCAGATCGGCCCAAAACAGGTGCAACGCACCACAAAGCACAACCCCCCCTCCGAGGCAATAAACGGTGGACACCAAGGCATTACCACACCGCCCCTCACAGAGAAAGAAAATGACACCACACACCAAACGCACGACGCGAGCTCAAAACTCTTCATAATCCAACCTCAACCCACTCACTACATCGTTCCCAAACATGACCACAAATCACCCAAGTTATATTAACTGGATAGAGTTTGGGTATTTACTTCACAATAAGCGAACTCCACAAGTAACAACGTCGACCAAACCAACAAGCTTATCATAACATGACTATGACAAGAACCAGAAGGAATCACATGAACAAGCAAAAAGTACATGAATGAGAAAAGTAAAGCTACATGAATAAAATTAAGAATTACAAGCATAAGAAAGAATTGAACATAGGGAAATTAGATAATTAGGCGGTAAGCATATAATACTTGAAAGAACAAGAGGATTCATGCTTGTGACTACTAAACAAAAGTAAGAGTAACAAGGTTAACATATTTGGACAAAAGTGAGGTGCAACAAGAAGAACAAGCTAGTAAAATTGAAATGGGAAAGCTAGCTAAACTTGCACAATCAAAGAACAAGAAAACAAGATTGGCAAGGGTGAAGAACACCGCTTGCCTGAACCGAGACGACACCACGACGACTGCTCCTCTCTTTCCTTCCCTTGCCTTAGCTTTTCTCCCTTGCTTTCTCTTTGAGAATGAAGAAGAAGGTGAAGAAAGGGATAAGTGAGGAGGAAGAATCTCTTTCTCGGTATAATATCTTCCAGAACAGAGCTGGACCAGTTGATCCAGAATCAGAGAAATGAACGGCACAAAAAAACTGAAAATATTGATTTTCGGCCCTGACACGCCCTGTGACACGCCCGTGTCACAGGCCGTGTCACTTAAGCGGTGGGCAACCGCCTCACCTCCAAACAGTACACGGCCTGTGACACGCCCGTGCCCCAGGCCATGTCACTGAACACGCCTATCTACAAGGCCATGTCACACGGCCGTGACACAGCCTGTAACACCCCCATCTGTCGCATGGCATATAGCAGAACGTCCAGCTGGAACCCGACGCCATATACCAAAGACAGTCAGAAGGGTTACCAAATGCATATTCAAACCAACCAACTAAGACTACTCGTTCTAATCACAGAGCATTCTAGTGGAAGATTTTAAAGTTGAAAGAACCCAAAATTAAATCCATCAATATGAATGTCCACAGCTACAACAACAAGAATGAAACCCCAAATACACAGAAACGGGTACATGGCCTTATGGCCTTACAAATGTTCACTTAATAAAGAGTGTTTTACATACATCGGCTCGCAGGCCGGCCACACATGATAAATATAAAAATAGCTATTCTACGGCCTTCTAGGACCAGCACAACAACATGGGCTCCAGCCCGCTATTTGGCGCTCGGCTCCGCAGCACCTGCAAGCACATACCACCGCACGGTGGCAAATAAAGAAACGGTCAGCTAAAAGCCGACCAAATTATAACGACCCCACCCCTTACTCGGGACGGCGGTTCTCTTTCCCTGCACAACATTAGCCCAACAATATATATAGCGCAATATAATTTCGCCACAGGTGTAGGCTCGCACGGACAAACACCCCGTGCACTCAGGGCACATTCATGGTGAACCCTGACCCATCAGTGCATTCACCACCACCCCCAGGATGGCAACAACATGTGAGCATTTAGCCTTTCTGACCACCGTCTAAGGCTCCGACTATGCCAACGGCCAGTCCCCGTCTTCGGGTCTCTCGCACCGAACCACATAGCCTAGGTCCAATTCCACTTGCCCGTTGCTCACGCCGCATGTCCAATTTAAGTCCTTTGCGCGGGCCAAGCTTCTCTCGGATCCCAAATTTTCCAAAACAATCTCATAACCCAGTTATGATCAAGGCCGGTTCCCAGACCGCCAAGTTACCAGAACACGTTTCCGCTCAGTTTTCTGGGTACGCCTTGAAACTAACCTCCAAGGATCCCTGCTGCAATCTACCGCGTAGAAACCCGAAAAATCCAAAGCACGGAGTCTTCTCCGACAAAACCACATCAAATGAAACATCACCGATCCAGACAAAACACGTCCGGGTAGGCTTCACACACAATGCCTATGCCCGTACTTACGATTCCAGACTCTATATGCAACACAAGGGGGACTAATCATATCAACCCCAAGGAACACCACGCACTCGCCGCAAACTCGCGGGAGCGGGGTTCCCTATGCAAAAGAAAGAGCTTCAAACGCTCAAGTTGAGAATCGTTACCCTTGTAGTCCGTTTTGGCGCCATGGAAATACTACGCGGTTAGAACTCTTCGCAACGACCTTCCCTCCACGGATCCGCTCTCTGATTTCGAAACGGTGCTCCGATGCTCCGCCGGCGGCCGGAAACCTCCTTCTTCTTCGTCTTCTCTCTCACTTTGGAAGGGGAGAACTTTGGAGAGAAAATGTGGAATTAACCCCCTATTCCCAGCCTTAACAGAGCAGGATTTCATCTGGGCCGTCGGATCCTAATTAAAGAAAACGAACGGCTCGGATCTGCACAAAATCCCCCAGACCTGGGCCAAACACGGCTTGGCACACGGCCGTGTCCCAGGCCGTGTGCCTCGATCCAGGCACGATCGTCGAACTGAGAAACGCACACGGGCCAAGACACGCCCGTGTCTGACCTGACACGCCCGTGTCGGGTTCCTCGACACGCCCGTGTTCGGGGGCGTGTCACGCATAACCGCCACGGCAACGGACACGACCCCTCAGGACACGGGTAGGGACACGGGTATGAACACGCCCGTGTCGGATGACAAGCCCATGTCATCCGGCCGTGTTTCTGGCCGTGTCCTTCTCGGGTTGAAACGGCCAAAAATCACCAGCCAGACACGGCATTGGACACGCCCGTGTCCTAGGCCGTGTACCCCTACAGGCACCAAAAACCATTTTTTTTCGCGACCGACTCGCACACAACTTTCGTGGCGTTACAAATCTCCCCCACTTAAGGAATTTCGTACCGAAATTAAGCAAAGGTACACTAAAGCTAAATGATACCTGAGTGGAATAACTCGGGGTATTCCTCCAACATAGCTTGCTCTCGCTCCCAAGAAAGCTCCTCACGCCCGCAATTATCCCAACGGACTTTAACCATTCTGATCTCCTTGTTGCGGAGTCGTTTGACTGCAACATCTTCAATTCGTACTGGCTTGACCCTTGTTGTTAACTCATAATCAACCGGTACCTGATTGTCCGCAACGATCTGCGAAGGCTCTTGAACTGCCTTACGCAACACCGATACGTGGAACACGTCATGCAGCCCACTCAACTCCGTCGACAGCTTCAACCTATACGCCGCCTCGCCAACACGCTCCAGGATTTCAAATGGTCCAAGGTATCTCGTACTCAGCTTCTTCAATCGTCGAACCCGCGATACACCCTTGAACGGCTTGATCTTTAAATACACCATATCGCCAACGTTGAACTCCACATTTCTATGTTTGGCATTGTAATACTTTGACTGTCTATCTTGAGCAATCTTCAGCCTTTCCTGAATTGTCTATATCATTGAAGTGGCATCTTCCACCGCTTGACGTTTATACAACTTCGATTCGCCTGCCTCCAACCAAGACAACGGCGTACGACACTTCCTCCCGTCCAAGGCTTCGAAAGGCGTCATTCCAATACTTGCCTGAAAACTATTGTTGTATGCAAACTCCACCATGTACAAGTGATCCTCCCAATTCTTCCCGAAATCTAGGACGCACATGAGAAGCATGTCCTCCATAGTCCTGTTGACTCTCTCGGTTTGGCCATCTGTCTGCGGGTGAAAGGCTGTGCTAAACTTTAGCTTAGTGCCCAACAGACCATGCACTAACCTCCAGTCATTTGACGTGAAGCGTCCATCACGATCACTCACAATACTGCGTGGCACACCATGTAATCGTACAATATTATCCACGTAGAGTTTGGCTAGCTTTTCCACTGGATCCTCCTTTCTGACTGGGATAAAGTGCGACACCTTTGTCAACCTATCTACGACCACCCAAATGGCGTCGTTTGCCTTCTGCGACTTCGGCAAACCGTGCACAAAATCCATAGATATGTCGTCAAACTTCCATTCTGGGATAGGAAGTGATTTCCAGAAACCTCCGAGCTTCTGGCATTCCGCCTTCACTAATGCACAAGTACGACACTTGGCCACATAAAGTGCCACATCCTTCTTCAAACCCGGCCACCAGAATAATTTCTTCATGTCTCTATACATTTTCGTGCTTCCCGGGTGGATTGAGTACTTGGTATGATGAGCCTCATACATCAACTCCTCCTGAATATTATTCACACTAGGAACGCATAGACGACTGTCCTTCCTTAGCAACCCATCTTCGACCACAAACTGGGAATTTGACCCATCCAAAGATTCATCCAAGATCTGCTTCATGCTGCTATCCTGAACCAAAGCCCGCCGAACTCTATCTGCTAGGTCACACTGCACCTCTGTCCAAAACAGTTTCTCCTCGGCACTAAACTGCTTATCGACGCAAGATATCTCCAATGCCTCCAACTCTTGGACCAATCTCTCATCATGTACTGATAACCAGTTGGCTTGTGCGTGAATCTTACGACTCAACGCATCCGCCACTACATTCCCTTCCCAGGCACATAGTGTATCTTGAAGGTGTAGTCCCCTAAGAACTCCATCCACCTCCGCTGCCTCATGTTCAGATCCTTTTGGTCCAATAGGTACTTCAAACTCTTATGATCGGTGTAAATATCGACCTTCACACCATACAGATAGTGCCTCCAAAGCTTTAGAGCAAATATCACGGCCGCCAACTCTAAGTCGTGGACCGGATAATTCCTCTCATGAACCTTCAGTTGTCGTGAACCATAAGCTATCACTCTCCCATGCTGTAGCAGGACACAGCCCAAACCACTGCCCGAAGCATCACTATAGATCTCGAACCCTTTGGTTCCACTTGGCGAACATAAAATGGGCGCCGTGGTCAACCGCCTCTTCAATTCTTCAAACGCCTGTTCGCACTCCGAAGACCACACAAACTTCTGATCCTTTCTTGTCAACGTCGTGAGTGGTAGTGCTATTCGCGAGAAGTTCTCTACGAAGCACATGTAGTAGCCAGCAAGCCCCAGAAAACTCCGGACTTCTGCCACCGTAGTCAAAGTAGGCCACTCCCGTATCGCCACTATCTTTGCCGGATCCACAGCTATTCCTTCTCCACTAACAACATGACCAAGGAACGCTATCGAGGATAACCAGAATTCACACTTGGAGAACTTTGCATACAACTGACTTTTCCTCAATGTCTCCAACACCATGTCTAAATGCTTGTAATGATCCTCCTCGCACCGCGAATACACCAGGATATCATCGATAAATACTATCACAAACTGATCCAGGTATTCTCTGAACGTCTTATTCATCAGATCCATAAACACGGTTGGTGCATTCGTCAACCCAAACGGCATAACCGTGAAATCGTAATGCCCAAACCGCGTACTGAATGCTGTCTTTGGGATGTCGCTCTCCCTTATCCTCAACTGATAGTAACCGGACTTCAAATCTAACTTCGAATATACAGTTGATCCAACCAGCTGATCAAATAGATCGTCAATCCTCGGGATTGGATATTTGTTCTTCTCCGTAAGTTTGTTCAATTCCCGATAATCGTAACAAAGCCGCAAGCTCCCATCTTTCTTCTTAACAAAGAGAACTGGTGCGCTCCAAGGCGACAAACATGGATGCACATAACCTTGCTCTAGCAACTCTTGCAGTTGCACCTTCAACTCTGCCATTTCTCTTGGGGCTATCCGATAGGGGGAGCGTGACACCGGTTTGGCACCTGGTACCAGCTCTATAGTAAAGTCTATCTCCCGCTGAGGAGGGGCTCCTGGGAGTTCATCTGGGAACACATCAGGATACTCGGACACAACTGGGATGCTGTCCAAACTAGGCTTAGGCGTCGAAGTCTGCACTAGAGTGACATATAGTTCTGCCCCAGACCGAACTGCCTTGAACACCTGAAGGGCCGATATCAGAACTTTCCCTGACCCGTTCATGCCCGCAAAAGTAGTCTCCCGATCAGTGTCCAGACCCAACTTGACTTATTTACGGTTGCAATCAATGCATGCACTCTGCTCCGAGAGCCAATCCATACCGAAAATTACGTCAAACTCCACTAATGGTAGCATCAACGCCCGCAAATCGAACTCCCGGTCTCCAATCCGAATCTTCATAACACAAATTCTATCCGCACGCATTGAGCACCCATTAGGCAACAACACATCCAACTTGTTTTCTGCCATCGAGAACGGAACTCCGATGCGCGATATAAACTTTTCAGACAAGAAGGAATATGATGCTCCCGTATCAAAAAGGGCTCTCGCCGGAAACCCAAAGATCAACACAAAGCCTAGCACTAACAAACGTAAGCTAACAAATACGAAGGTAACAACTATA
This sequence comes from Platanthera guangdongensis, assembly GCA_039583875.1. NCBI lineage: Eukaryota > Viridiplantae > Streptophyta > Magnoliopsida > Asparagales > Orchidaceae > Platanthera > Platanthera guangdongensis. The sequence goes on from CM077163.1 coordinate 102,801,508, forward strand.
AAAGTTAAACCATGGTAATTTAACTCATACCTGTCACCACGTCTGCTTGCTTAATGGCCTCCTACAGACCAAGGTTGTAGACTCTAGGCTGGGCTGGAGCATGATGGGATGCGGTTGTAACACCTCCCCTGTAATAGACGTATAATATGGGTCCGGCCGGGGCCCCACAACATACGAACACCACAGCTTCAGTATTAAAAGTTGATATAGCTACCCAAACTCAAAACACTGGCACAACACAGCGGAAAACCAAGCACAACTAGAAGTTATCCACTAATCCAAAAGAGTAAACAAATGGCCTTAAGGCCTTACATCAAATGTCCAAAAGGGTAAACAGTACAACCAAACATGAATGTGCTCAGCACTCCTAGTCTACCTCGGCATGCAAGCCGGACAAAATAGTCTCAAACATACATCATCAAAAGTAGTGCTACAAAAGAGAAAACACTTCATGGGCTTAGGCCTTTTTGGCCGGCGTGCTAGCTCCTGCGTGCGATCCTTGCCCTGTAAAAATTATTAGTAACGTGGGTCAGCAAAGGCTGACCTCAAACTGTGTAACAACACATCTCCTCCCGGCCGCCCCTAACGGACCCCGGGGAACCCTCCAACCTGCAAGTCAGCACTTCATATGCAATATAAATTTCTATAAATAGAAATACACTAAAACAGGCTTGGATGTCTCAATCAACAAACATGTTCTCTACTGGTTGAGCATATAAAGAAAGGGCCTACTATGCAACATGAATGCAACACCCGGGCTTCACCCAAGGTACCCTAAACCGTATGCATCTAGCACAACATCACAACATTTGGGTACTCACATTTCCCCAATTGGCATAAAGCCGCAAACATTGAGGGAGACACAACTCCCTCACACGGCGCACAGGCCGCCACATGGAAATCTTGCCAAGGCCCCACCCGCTCGTGGGCTTAGCCCCGGGCTTGCCTGCAAGCTCTGACGTCTCATGTCAGGATTCCAACAACCACAGACTGACCGATTCTAAGAAGCCTTGCTGGACCCCACCCGCTCATGGCCTCTTTGCCCGGGCTTGCCCCAAGCTTGGCATTCTCGTCAGTCTCACAGAAGGGGACTAGTCTCGCCGGGACACTCTCCACACATGACGCACGTGTCACGGGATAGCCAGCCGACCACGGAGACATAGCCACGCCTTGGCACAACACAACCAAGACTAAACACATCGCAATCCCTCTTTGTACCGCAGCGTTCCCGCGCACCAAGGAAAACATCTCCAACTCGTGCGGAGCTAACCTTGTCCACCAAGGAAACCATCTCCATTCTCATTTGGAGCTAACCTTGTCAAGGAAACCATCTACCACCACGAGGAGCTAACCTTGTCCGGGTTCGACTACATGTACTCTTTTCAAGCAAACGGGACAATCACCACCACAACACAAACGGCATCTTGCCGCATCGGGAACCTCTACGAATCCCTAAGTTCGTATGCAACATCACCGTGTCGGACTAACGGTCGCGACTACGGCTTCACCCACCATGCCTAATCCACTAGCGAAGCGGATCTCTAATGCAAAATATGCCGGGGACGGACTCAATCGACCCGGAAGTTCCTCTTGAAACTTGGCAAGCCAAAACCCCTCTCATTTGAGAGTTTGGTGCCCAAAAATTAGAGAAAAGAAAACTAGATGATGCTAAAACGTGCATCCTAAAGACCGAGAGGAGAGATGTCGTTACCTTCCGACTCCTCTTCCTTGCCATGGCAAAATAGCCGGATGGAACACTTCGCAATGCTCCAAGCTTCACGGATCCGGACTCGGCTCGCGATTCGGAGCTCCGACACCCTTCCTACAGCCCAAGAGTTCTTCTTCTTCCTCCTTGCTCTAGGTTTTCTCAAGATCTAAGAAAGAGAGAACTTGGAAAAAGTGAGGATCTGCAGCCCTAACTTCGGGCTTAAATCCCCAGGAGATGGCCTGAACCGTTAGATCCCAAAACCAGAAAAAGACTGGCTGCGATTCGCCTGGAAAATAAAAGATCTGGGCCGAACACGGCCTGGCACACGCCCGTGTCCAGGGCCGTGTGCCTCATTCGCCGTCTCAAATCGACGCGCCTGGAATCAGACACGGGCATCCGACACGCCCGTGTTCGATCCGACACGCCCGTGTCCCCAGTGACACGGCCGTGTGGCCTGCCGTGTAGCTCCAACGACACGGCCCCATCACCAACCCGAGAGGTGACACGGCCTGGGACACGCCCGTGTCCCAAGCCGTGTGCCCCAGTCTCGACACACTGTCGAGCATAAAGTGTCGACACTTGGGCTGAGTGTCGACACGGCCTCGACACGCCCTGCGACACGCCCGTGTCGCAGGCCGTGTGCCCCACTCTCGACACTTTGTCGAGCACAAAGTGTCGACACTTGGGCCGAGTGTCGACACGGCCTCGACACGCCCTGCGACACGCCCGTGTCGCAGGCCGTGTGCCCCACTCTCGACACTTTGTCGAGCACAAAGTGTCGACACTTGGGCCGAGTGTCGACACGGCCTCGACACGCCCTGCGACACGCCCGTGTCGCAGGCCGTGTGCCTCACTCTCGACACTTTGTCGAGCACAAAGTGTCGACACTTGGGCCGAGTGTCGACACGGCCTCGACACGCCCTGCGACACGCCCGTGTCGCAGGCCGTGTGCCTCCTGCCAGAACCCAAAAAATTTCCAGAACAGCAGACTGAACCTCTTGCAAAAACTGGGGTGTTACAACTCTCCCCCACTTAACTGAATTTCGTCCCGAAATTACAAAACAAAAGGGTACACAACTTAAATTGTACCTGACAAAAAAAGTTCTGGATAGTCTTCTAGCATGGCCTGTTCTCGCTCCCACGAGAACTCCTCACGACCGCAGTTGTCCCAACGTACTTTCACAAGTTTAACTTCTTTATTCCGCAACTGCCGAATCTCCGAATCTTCTATAGCGATTGGAAGGACTCGCGTCCTCAAGTCTTCCTCAATCGGCACCGATGCCGGCTCAATCACCACGCTAGCCTCCACCAAGGCTTTCCTCAACACGGAGACGTGGAAGACGTCATGTAATCCACTCAAATCTGCGGACAATGCCAACCGATAGGCTGCTTCTCCTATCCGCTCAATAATTTCAAAAGGCCCCAAAAACCTTGGACTCAACTTCTTGAGTCGGCGAATCCGCGAGACGCCTTTGAACGGCTTGACCTTCAGATAAACCCAATCACCAACTGCAAATTCTAACTTCCGGTGACGAGCATTAAAATATTTCGCTTGCCTGTCTTGTGCCACCTTCATACGCTCTTGGATGGTCCGTACCATCTCACAAGCGTCAACTACCGCATCCTTTCCCAGAAGTTTGGTGTCTCCAGCCTCTGCCCAAGACATTGGCGTTCGACACCGCCTCCCATACAAAGCTTCGTATGGGGCCATCTTTATGCTAGCTTGAAAACTGTTGTTGTACGCAAATTCTACCATGAAGAGGTGATCCTCCCACCTCTTGCCAAAATCGAGAACGCACATCCTCAACATATCCTCCAACGTACGGTTCGTCCTCTCCGTTTGCCCATCGGTTTGAGGATGGAACGCCGTACTGAACTTTAGCTTCGTGCCCAAGCTCTTCTGAACAAGTCTCCAATCCTTGGACGTAAATCGTCCATCGCGATCACTGACTATGCTCTTCGGAATTCCGTGCAGTCGCACAATGTTGCGAACATACAACTCCACCAGCTTCTCCACGCTGTCCTCTTTCCGGTTCGGGATGAAGTGAGCCACCTTGGTTAGGCGATCCACGATCACCCAAATAGCATCATTCCCATGCTGCGATCTAGGCAAACCATGCACAAAGTCCATGGAAATGTCCTCAAATTTCCACTCAGGAATTGGAAGGGGCTTCAGGAACCCGCCCGGTTTCTGACATTCGGCCTTCACCAAGGCACATGTTTGGCAACGACTCACATACAAAGCCACATCTCGCTTCAACCCCGGCCACCAAAAGGATTTCTTCATATCCAAGTACATCTTTGTACTGCCCGGGTGAATGGAGTACTTTGAGAAGTGAGCCTCAAACATAACCTCCTCACGGAGATTGCCAAACTGCGGTACACAAACCCTTCCGCCCTTCCTCAGAATCCCATCAATCATCTCCCAGGTGCTGCTCTCGCCCGCTTGAGCCTCCAACACTAAAGGTTGAAACTCCACATCTAATCGAGTCGCTTCCCGAATACGATCGGACAAGTCGTTTTGCACTTCAATCCAGTTCAACCGAGCCACGCTAGACTCGCCTCTCGCAACACATTCCAATCCAAGGGACTCCCATTCCCGTACCAACCGCTCATCATGAGCTTCGATCCAATTTCCTAGCCCCGAGTACTTTCTACTCAACGCATCCGCCACCACATTGGCTTTACCCGGCGTGTACTGAATCGCCACTTCGTAGTCTCCAAGAAACTCAACCCATCTGCGTTGCCGCATATTCAAGTCCTTTTGATCCAAGAGATACTTCAGGCTTTTATGGTCCGTGAAGATCTCCACTCTTGCGCCATAAACATAATGCCGCCAAATTTTCAGCGCGAAGATTACCGCCGCCAACTCCAAGTCATGGACGGGGTAATTCCTCTCATGAGGTTTCAGCTGTCTAGACCCAAAGGCTATCACCTTCCCATGTTGCACCAAAACGCAACCCAGACCGCATCCCGATGCGTCACTGAAAATTTGAAATCCATCGGTCCCTTGCGGTAAACTCAGGATCAGAGCCATCATAAGCCTCTCCTTTAGTGCCTCGAATGCTTGACCGCACTCTTGGGTCCACACAAATTTATGGTCTTTGCGAGTGAGAGAGGTGAGGGGTAGAGCTATCTTCGAGAAATTCTCCACGAATCTCCTATAATACCCGGCTAGTCCAAGAAAACTTCGGACTTCCGCCACGGTCCTCAACACCGGCCAATCTCTGATGGCCTCCACCTTCGCTGGATCCACTGCCACCCCATCACCACTAATCACGTGGCCCAAAAATGCCACCTTCTCCAACCAGAACTCGCATTTGGAGAATTTTGCATACAACTCATTCTCCCTCAACACTTGCAAAACTATTCTCAAGTGGGTCTCATGCTCCACTTCCGATTTGGAAAACACCAAGATGTCATCAATGAAAACAACCACAAAAGAATCTAAGTATTCCCGGAATACCCGATTCATCAGATCCATGAACACCGATGGTGCGTTCGTCAGCCCGAACGGCATCACCGTAAACTCAAAGTGTCCATACCTTGTCCCAAAAGCAGTCTTGGGTATGTCCTCGTCCCGAATTCGTAGCTGATAGTATCCCGACTTCAAGTCCAACTTCGAATATACCACTGACCCCACCAATTGGTCAAACAGGTCGTCTATCCGAGGGATCGGATACTTATTCTTGACGGTCAACTTATTAAGCTCTCGGTAGTCTATGCACAGGCGCATGCTACCGTCTTTCTTCTTCACAAACAACACCGGTGCGCTCCACGGTGAAGAACTGGGTCTAATATACCCTTGCTCCAACAGTTCCTGTAACTGAACCTTAAGTTCCGCTAACTCCTTTGGTGCCATCCTAAATGGAGGACGTGACACCGGTCTAGCCTCCGGCACTAACTCGATCGAGAAGTCGATCTCCCGCCGAGGAGGCGCTCCAGGAAGTTCATCCGGAAACACATCCTTGAACTCTGCCACCACAGGCACTTCCTCAATCGACAGTTGGGATAGACGAACCTCCAATAACGCTACAAGCGCTACACCACCCTGGTTAACCGCCCGCACCAACTGCATGGCCGATATCAGGGAACAGGCCACTCCACCATGGCCCTCAAACTTGACTTCTGCTTGCCCTTTACTCCTTAAGGTCACCACCTTAGAAAGGCAGTCAATACTGGCGCGCTGCTCTGCAAGCCAATCCATACCCAAAATGACGTCGAACTCTACTAGAGGTAACACTGCCGCTTCCAGAGCGAAGACAACTCCGTCCAGCTCCCAACAAATGCGCCCTTTAGCCCCGGTGGTCATAGATGACCCATTGGGCATGCGCACTTTCAGCTCTGCACCCGACGAGAGAGACTCAACTCCTATTCTCCGGATGAAGCTCTCCGCAAGAAAGGAGTGCGATGCTCCTGTATCAAACAATACCCTAGCGGGGTATCCGGAAACTAACACGAAGCCTACAACATAGACATTACACAAAAGTCTAAAAGGATGAAGCACGAAATTTAAACTTAAATTCTCTTCATACCTGTCACCACATCCGTCTGGCGGATCGCTTCTTGCTGTCCAAGGTTGTAGGCCCTTGGTTGCACCGGTTGGAACCGAGAAGCGCTCGACTCCGCCATCTTTCCTTTCTCTGCAGCACTGGGGCCCGAGCGCACAGACTGCTCCTGCTTTGACTCTTGCCCCGCTCCCCCTTGCTGACAAGCACGGGCTATGTGCCCAACCTTCCCGCAGTTGTAGCACGTCGGCGGTCCCTTAGAGTGGGAACCCCCAGGCGTCCAGTTGCTCCTCTCACCAGATCTGGAAGTGAAAGGCTTCTTCCTCCACCTACTCCCATCAGACTTTCCATGAGGTTGGGAAGGCTTCCCTTCCCCTTGCTTGGGAGTAAAACCCTTACGGCGTTGGGTTCGCTCCAAATCATTCTCCAAACTCCTGGCGGCTTCAACTAACTCATTAAATCCCGCCCTCTTCATGGAGATGAGGGGCTGCCTCAGATTCTCCCTCAAACCTTGGTAGAAGAGGTTATCCCTCTCTACATCATCAGCCATTGTCGTTCCCGCATAACGACCCAAACGGGTGAACTCTTGCACGTACTCATCCACCGTCTTGTCTCGCTGCATTAGATGCAGAAACTGCCTCTGCAGGGCCAATCGAGTTGAAACTGGGATATACCTCTTAAGAAAAGCGTCCCCAAACTCTTCCACTGACGGGGTGCGTCCCGGAAACTGGCGGCCGCTATGGGCCACCCACCATAACTTGGCATCCCCTTCCAACATGAAAGCCGCATACTCAGCTTTCTTTTCCTCTGGCGTCTCTGCCGCCCTTAACAGTTCTTGCATACGAACCCACCAGTCCTCCGCATCCGTTGGCGTTCCAGTACCCTTGAAGGACGGGGGATGGAAACTCAAGAAATACTTCATGTGTCGGTCTCCATGTCCAACAACTACTCTCTCCGCCAAAGGTTCCACTCGCCTGGCTTCTGTTCCTGGCACGGCCGTTGCCGTATCTGGTGTGGCAGGGGCTGCCACCTGAGCCGCTGCTGCAGCCTGAGCTGCCACCATCGCTTCTGCAAGCATGCGGCAGAAGTCGGCCGGGTCTACACCCGTGCCCAAAAGACCTGGAGCAGTAGCACTGCTCGCCGAGAGATCATCCCTTGCTCTTGAAGTGCCCGCCTCGTTGCTTGCACTCTTCAGGAAGACAAGAAATAAGGGATTAGTCTCCAATCTCAAGACTAAAACATAAGGACACTCATGGTCCCGCGTTACTCTTATGTGGATAACTTCTCTACGCACTGACCTTGAATCCAACCTGGCTCTGATACCAAATTGTAACACCTCCCCTGTAATAGACGTATAATATGGGTCCGGCCGGGGCCCCACAACATACGAACACCACAGCTTCAGTATTAAAAGTTGATATAGCTACCCAAACTCAAAACACTTGCACAACACAGCAGAAAACCAAGCACAACTAGAAGTTATCCACTAATCCAAAAGAGTAAACAAATGGCCTTAAGGCCTTACATCAAATGTCCAAAAGGGTAAACAGTACAACCAAACATGAATGTGCTCAGCACTCCTAGTCTACCTCGGCATGCAAGCCGGACAAAATAGTCTCAAACATACATCATCAAAAGTAGTGCTACAAAAGAGAAAACACTTCATGGGCTTAGGCCTTTTTGGCCGGCGTGCTAGCTCCTGCGTGCGATCCTTGCCCTGTAAAAATTATTAGTAACGTGGGTCAGCAAAGGCTGACCTCAAACTGTGTAACAACACATCTCCTCCCGGCCGCCCCTAACGGACCCCGGGGAACCCTCCAACCTGCAAGTCAGCACTTCATATGCAATATAAATTTCTATAAATAGAAATACACTAAAACAGGCTTGGATGTCTCAATCAACAAACATGTTCTCTACTGGTTGAGCATATAAAGAAAGGGCCTACTATGCAACATGAATGCAACACCCGGGCTTCACCCAAGGTACCCTAAACCGTATGCATCTAGCACAACATCACAACATTTGGGTACTCACATTTCCCCAATTGGCATAAAGCCGCAAACATTGAGGGAGACACAACTCCCTCACACGGCGCACAGGCCGCCACATGGAAATCTTGCCAAGGCCCCACCCGCTCGTGGGCTTAGCCCCGGGCTTGCCTGCAAGCTCTGACGTCTCATGTCAGGATTCCAACAACCACAGACTGACCGATTCTAAGAAGCCTTGCTGGACCCCACCCGCTCATGGCCTCTTTGCCCGGGCTTGCCCCAAGCTTGGCATTCTCGTCAGTCTCACAGAAGGGGACTAGTCTCGCCGGGACACTCTCCACACATGACGCACGTGTCACGGGATAGCCAGCCGACCACGGAGACATAGCCACGCCTTGGCACAACACAACCAAGACTAAACACATCGCAATCCCTCTTTGTACCGCAGCGTTCCCGCACACCAAGGAAAACATCTCCAACTCGTGCGGAGCTAACCTTGTCCACCAAGGAAACCATCTCCATTCTCATTTGGAGCTAACCTTGTCAAGGAAACCATCTACCACCACGAGGAGCTAACCTTGTCCGGGTTCGACTACATGTACTCTTTTCAAGCAAACGGGACAATCACCACCACAACACAAACGACATCTTGCCGCATCGGGAACCTCTACGAATCCCTAAGTTCGTATGCAACATCACCGTGTCGGACTAACGGTCGCGACTACGGCTTCACCCACCATGCCTAATCCACTAGCGAAGCGGATCTCTAATGCAAAATATGCCGGGGACGGACTCAATCGACCCGGAAGTTCCTCTTGAAACTTGGCAAACCAAAACCCCTCTCATTTGAGAGTTTGGTGCCCAAAAATTAGAGAAAAGAAAACTAGATGATGCTAAAACGTGCATCCTAAAGACCGAGAGGAGAGATGTCGTTACCTTCCGACTCCTCTTCCTTGCCATGGCAAAATAGCCGGATGGAACACTTCGCAATGCTCCAAGCTTCACGGATCCGGACTCGGCTCGCGATTCGGAGCTCCGACACCCTTCCTACAGCCCAAGAGTTCTTCTTCTTCCTCCTTGCTCTAGGTTTTCTCAAGATCTAAGAAAGAGAGAACTTGGAAAAAGTGAGGATCTGCAGCCCTAACTTCGGGCTTAAATCCCCAGGAGATGGCCTGAACCGTTAGATCCCAAAACCAGAAAAAGACTGGCTGCGATTCGCCTGGAAAATAAAAGATCTGGGCCGAACACGGCCTGGCACACGCCCGTGTCCAGGGCCGTGTGCCTCATTCGCCGTCTCAAATCGACGCGCCTGGAATCAGACACGGGCATCCGACACGCCCGTGTTCGATCCGACACGCCCGTGTCCCCAGTGACACGGCCGTGTGGCCTGCCGTGTAGCTCCAACGACACGGCCCCATCACCAACCCGAGAGGTGACACGGCCTGGGACACGCCCGTGTCCCAAGCCGTGTGCCCCAGTCTCGACACACTGTCGAGCACAAAGTGTCGACACTTGGGCCGAGTGTCGACACGGCCTCGACACGCCCTGCGACACGCCCGTGTCGCAGGCCGTGTGCCCCACTCTCGACACTTTGTCGAGCACAAAGTGTCGACACTTGGGCCGAGTGTCGACACGGCCTCGACACGCCCTGCGACACGCCCGTGTCGCAGGCCGTGTGCCCCACTCTCGACACTTTGTCGAGCACAAAGTGTCGACACTTGGGCCGAGTGTCGACACGGCCTCGACACGCCCTGCGACACGCCCGTGTCGCAGGCCGTGTGCCTCACTCTCGACACTTTGTCGAGCACAAAGTGTCGACACTTGGGCCGAGTGTCGACACGGCCTCGACACGCCCTGCGACACGCCCGTGTCGCAGGCCGTGTGCCTCCTGCCAGAACCCAAAAAATTTCCAGAACAGCAGACTGAACCTCTTGCAAAAACTGGGGTGTTACAGCGGTTCACTCCACCGCCTTCCCTTTCTCCTCATAAGTCGCTCCAGGTCTCCTCTCGGACTTTGAACGTCTGCTCCAACACTCCCGAGCAAAATGCCTCGTCTTCCCGCAGTTGTAGCAAGCTCCAGGGACTCGACTTGTAGTTTCCCCCGATGCATCAGCCGAAGGGGTTGAGTTCGAAGTCCTCCGCTTCTTGTTCCATCTGCGGAAACCTGTCTTGTTACTTGGCCCCTTGAACTCGGTCTTCCTTTCTCCTGGGTCCCTCTTCTCTTGAACTTTCTTCGCAACCTTTTCCAACGATCGGGCCGAATTGACCAAGGCTAGGAAGCCCTGCGCCTTAGGCCCAGCAAGGAGTAACTGTAAATCGCCGCGAAGACCCTCATAGAATCGGTTGGTCTTCCTCTCTTCTTCTGAAAACATAGCACCAACATAACGACCCAACCGTGTGAACTCATGCAGATATTCGTCCACGCTTCTGGATCCCTGAGTCAACCCAAGAAATTGATTCTCCATCTCCAACTTCTGAGCAGAAGGTACAAATCTGTCTAGGAACAATCTTGAAAATTCCTCCATCGGCACATCCGCAAGTTGCCTTCCCACTAGAAGATGAAACTCCAACTCGTCCCACCATAGTCTCGCTTCACCTTCCAAAAGGAAAGTCGCTATGGTGGTCTTCTGCCACTCCTCAGTCATTGTGGCCGTCAAGACCCACTTTATGGAAGAGAGCCAGTCCTCAGCTTGAGTTGGCGTTCCAACCCCATTAAACCTCGGAGGATTAAAGCCCATCACATGCTTTAGCTGCCGCTCCATAGTTCTTCTCGGCTCTACTAACTCCACTCCTGCGCGTTCCACCACTCTCGGCTCTGCCGCACTAACCGGATCTTGCTCATTCGCAGGAGGTGCGCGATGCATTTGCCCTGCAGGTTGGGCATTTATCATTGCGAACACTGCTTCAGCCTCCATCCTGATGGTTTCTGCTGAAGGAGGTATAGCAGGCACGTCCCTTGGTGCACTACTTTCCGCTGATTGCGGACGCTCTGACTGACCAGCACCGCTCCTAGCTGGCTAAATTAGCAAAGATACACGATTAGACAACATAAAAATTGCTAAAAGCAATCATTGGAACACTTAGGTTCCACAAAACAAGTGTATTTTCCATTCCTAAGTGGACATTCATGGGTTCTTTTTGATGTTATAACGATGACGCACACATGTGCTCGCCACCCCTTAAAAGAATTCGCCCACGAATTCATTTAAGCTTGACCGTAACCAGAAGTCTGATACCAAATTGTAACACCCCCATCTGTCGCCATATACCACAGACAGTCGGAAGGGTTACCAAATGCATATTCAAACTAACCAACTAAGACTACTTGTCCTAATCACAGAGCATTCTAGCAGAAGATTTTAAAGTTGAAAGAACCCAAAATTAAATCCATCAATATGAATGTCCATAGCTACAACAACAGGAATGAAACCACAAATACACAGAAACGGGTACATGGTCTTATGGCCTTACAAATGTTCACTTAATAAAGAGTGTTTTACATACATCGGCTCACAGGCCGGCCACACATGATAAATATAAAAACAACTATTCTACGGCCTTCTAGGGCCAGCACAGCAACATGGGCTCCAGCCCGCTATTTGGCGCTCGGCTCCGCAGCAACTGCAAGCACATACCACCGCACGGTGGAAAATAAAGCAACGGTCAGCTAAAAGCCGACCAAATTATAACGACCCCGCCCCTTACTCGGGACGGCGGTGCTCTTTCCCTGCACAACATTAGCCCAACAATATATATAGCGCAATATAATTTCGCCACAGGTGTAGGCTCGCACGGCCAAACACCCCGTGCACTCAGGGCACATTCATGGTGAACCCTGACCCATCAGTGCATTCACCACCACCCCCAGGATGGCAACAACATGTGAGCATTTAGCCTTTCTGACCACCGTCTAAGGCTCCGACTATGCCAACGGCCAGTCCCCGTCTTCGGGTCTCTCGCACCGAACCACATAGCCTAGGTCCAATTCCACTTGCCCGTTGCTCACGCCGCATGTCCAATTTAAGTCCTTTGCGCGGCCAAGATTCTCTCGGATCCCAAATTTTCCAAAATAATCTCATAACCCAGTTATGATCAAGGCCGGTTCCCAGACCGCCAAGTTAGCAGAACACGTTTCCGCTCAGTTTTCCGGGTGCGCCTTGAAGCTAACCTCCAAGGATCCCTGCTGCAATCTATCGCGTAGAAACCCGAAAAATCCAAAGCACGGAGTCTTCTCCGGCAAAACCACATCAAATGCAACATCACCGATCCAGACAAAACACGTCCGGGTAGGCTTCACACACAATGCCTATGCTCGTACTTACGATTCCGGACTCTATATGCAACATAAGGGGGACTAATCATATCAACCCCAAGGAACACCACGCACTCGCCGCACACTCGCGGGAGCGGGGTTCCCTATGCAAAAGAAAGAGCTTCAAACGCTCAAGTTGAGAATCGTTACCCTCGTAGTCTGTTTTGGCGCCATGGAAAAACTACGCGGTTAGAACTCTTCGCAACGACCTTCCCTCCACGGATCCAATCTCTGATTTCGAAACGGTGCTCCGATGCTCCGCCGGCGGCCGGAAAAATCCTTCTTCTTCCTCTTCTCTCTCACTTTGGAAGGGGAGAACTTTGGAGAGAAAATGAGGAAGTAACCCCCTATTCCCGGCCTTAACAGAGCAGGATTTCATCTGGGCCGTCGTATCCTAATTAAAGAAAATGAACGGCTCGGATCTGCACAAAATCCCCCAGACCTGGGCCGAACAAGGCTTGGCACACGGCCGTGTCCCAGGCCGTGTGCCTCGATCCAGGCACGATCGTCGAACTGAGAAACGCACATGGGCCAAGACACGCCCGTGTCTGACTTGACACGCCCGTGTCGAGTTCCTCGACACGCCCGTGTTCGGGGGCGTGTCACGCATAACCGCCACGGCAACGGACACGACCCCTCAGGACACGGGTAGGGACACGGGTAGGCACACACCCGTGTCGGATGACACGCCCGTGTCATCCGGCAGTGTTTCTGGTCGTGTCCTTCTCGGGTTGAAACGGCCAAAAACCACCAGCCAGACACGGCATTGGACACGCCCGTGTCCTAGGCCGTGTACCCCTACAGGCACCAAAAACCATTTTTTTTACGACCGACTCGTACACAACTTTCGGGGCATTACACATCCCACAGCACCCGCCAAACAACCCGAGAAGGACACGGCCTGGGGACACGCCCGTGTCCCAAGCCGTTTCACCCCTACTCGACACTCGTCGAGCGAAGTTCGTCGACCGCGAGACAAGCCCTGTGACACGTCGGTGTCACAGGCCGTGTACCCCTTCTCTCGACACTCGACACTCGACGAGTGAATTTTGTGACCGAAATTCGTCGAACACCCGGGACACGCCCTGTGACACGCCCGTGTCACAGGCCGTGTACCCCGACACGCCCTGCGACACGGCCGTGTCCCAGGCCGTGTCACACAAATGCGCTCCAGGTCTTTGACCTCTTACACCTCTCCCCTGCTACCAGAAACTGCAGCCATAATTTTGGCACCTGAGGGGGTAAAAACCAGCAAACACGCTTTTATCTACTAACTCCACATATTCCATACAAAATGTCATACAATCAACCCATTTTGAGACACACGACTCATGCTCGATAAAGTGCATGCATTCCCTAAGAGGCCTCACCGAGTCCCAACAAATAGGCTCCGGCTTGCTGGGGACCGTACAATTAGGCTACCAAAACAGCCAGTCGAAAGCCCGCGTGAAAACCATGCTCAAACAACGGTCAGAGCCAACGCAACGCCCATCAACCGTATGCAATCATTCAACGAAAACTCCGGGGCATTACATCTGCTCACCGGGCTTGTCCGCTCGGCACGGCCGTCACCATATCCGGTGTAGCAGGGGTTGCTACCTGAGCTGTCGCTGCAGCATGGGCTGCCACAATTTCTTCTGCAAGCATGCGATAGAAGTCAGCCGGGTTTACACCCATGCCCAAAGGACCCTGAGCAGTAGCGCTGCTCGCTGAAAGCTCTTCTCTTGGTATCGACGTACCCGCCTCATTACTTGCACTCTTAAGAAAAGAAAGGAAACATGGAATCAGTCTCTTAATCGAAAGACTCAAACACAATGACACTCATGGTCCTGCGTTACTCTTATGTGGATAACTTCTATACACACTGACTTTGGACGTAACCTAGCTCTGATACCAAATTGTAACACCTCCCATGTAATGACCGTATAATATGGGTCCGGTCGGGGCCCCACAACAAACAAACGCCACAGCTTTAGCATTAAAAGATGATATGAACTACCCAATCTCAAAACTCAAGACCAAACAACAACGGAAACAACAAACAAGACCAAAAGCTATCCACATATAAGAGTATCGAAACGGCCTTAAGGCCTTACAACAAAAGAGAGTCCAACACACCAAAAAGATAACATCAAGCATCAATGTACATGAGCACTCCTAAACTACCTCGGCATGAAAGCTGAAAAACAAGAGTATCAAAACACACAATGCCATCAAAATAGAGCTAGTACGAGCTGAAACACTTCATGAGGCTTAGGACCTTTTGGCCGGCGAGCTAGCTCCTGCTTGCGATCCTTACTCTATAAAAATTGGTTGTAACATGGGTCAGCAAAGGCTGACCTCAAACTGTCTACAAACACATCTCCTCTCGGCCGTCACTAACGGACCCCGGGTTACCCCTCCAACCTGCAAGTCAGTGATGAGTCCACTTTATATACCTATTTTCGGACTCATCTCGGCTAGTTTTCACGCGTTTGCACTTCACTTTTAGTTCTTTATCATTCCTATTTCATCTAATCATTATTTCCATAGGAAGTGCACATTTATGCCCGTGGTTGTGTATTTTGTTACTTTTATTGTTTGTACTCCTTTTTGTTATTGCCTGGAATGTCTGCACATATCAGTGATTGGTTTTTCCTTTCGGTACAGGGGTCGTGTGCGTGTTCCGGGATTGTTGTGAAACAGGAATACTGGGCACGATCATGGGATCTAATGCGCATGACCACTGGTCGTGCGCCCCTGATCGTGCGCACTACTCTTCATTTTCTAGAATCATCCTGGGGTAAGCGCACGACCACTAGACATAATGTGCACGACCACTGGACATAATTTGCACGACCACCGGTCATGCGCCACTGATCATGTGCATTGATTCCTCTTTTCTGGAGTCCTGTCTGGGGTAATCGCACGACCATTGAACTTAGTGCGCACGACCACTGGTCGTGCGCCACTACTCGTGCGTGTTATCCCAGTTCTTCTTCCTGATCTTCCATGCCAGTGCGCACGAGCACCGGACATAGTGCGCACGACCACTGGTCGTGCGCCAGTGATCGTGCGCATTGTTCATTTCTGCTTTGTATAAATAGTGCAGGTCTCGCCCTAATTCAAGAGAGGATCCAGAGCTCGACATTTCTCCGCCATTTTCCGCATTCTCCGCCGTTCCCCTTCATATTCAACCCAAGGGAGGTGCTCCGTGCAAGCTTTCACCGCCAAATCCAAGCCGGAGCTTCCTCTCGGCCTTCTCCTTCATCCGTGAGCTTCAAGTAGGGTTTGACTCCATATCCATCAAGCAAAGGAAAGCTAGCAAACTTCGTCTGCTATCGTGAGACGAAGAAGACGGGCCATTGGAAGGTGGTGACAACCCTTCCCTACCCCAAACGCAGTTGAGGACTGAGCTTGGACGCAGTATCACAACCCGACGATTCCAACCGTGAATCCTCAGCAAGACTTCGGATTTGGTCGATCTCTTGACTTGTTCTTGCTTTATTGTTGAATATTGGTGTTTAACTCTATTTATATTGATGAAGTATGCTTAGTTTGTAAAACGTTTTTATACAATCATGTCTATGTGATTTTATATGTTTTCGTTATTTACATGAGTTGCGCCATATTCCATCCACCACCATCCACCCTTGCCGCACTAGCAATTGCTAGTGGCGTGCGTTGCGAAGAGGTGCTCACAACCCTCATTCCGCTGTTCTAACCACCTCATCCACTAGCCTTCTCGTCCATCCGCCCTGTGATTCGGTGCATAGCGGCCCGACTAGTCTTCAATCCCGCCTGGCGAAGAATCGCATAGCGGCGTTGCATAGGAGTAGTTATTATCCTTTTATTTTCTGTTTCCGCAAACATCAAAACCCCCCTTAGTTAGCTCCGACCTGAGGACTTCAATCTCAAGTCCTCCTCGAAATTAACTCCACCTTACTGTTTTCCTTGTAAGATCGATACTTGGGAAAACCCCCATTTTATATTACTTATGCGACCGGTTCACTGCCGTGATCTTAAGCATCAAGTTTTTGGCGCCGTTGCCGGGGAACATAGTCGTGTGAGTTTGTGGAGAGGGAGATAATAGATTGAAGCCCTTTTCCATTTGTGCATATCATTTTTTTTATTTATTTGCTTTGGTTATTAGAATTTTTATTTTTCTTATTTCTTTTTACCCTTTTCTGATTTTGGATTTAGTTAGTAGATCAGTGCTATTTTCACTTTAGCTGTGTAGCACTTTTTCAGCAATTATTTTTGTTCGTGATGGGTCCTGATGCTGAGTGCCGTATCATTGACACTTTGCGTCGATCCATCGATGCCATTGTTGTTATGAATGCCGAGCATTGCATTCAGTGTTTGTTATGTCAAGTTGTGGGCCACATGTTGAAGGATTGCCCTCGTTTGTGCAAGCTTTCTCCCTCTGAGGGCGTGTGCACAACAACCTCCCGTTCACGGAAGACTGTTGTGGAGAGGCCTACCAGGGTGTTGCCTGGCCCATACACTGACATAACGCACTTTGCTCATTCTTTACCGTTGAGATTACTGAAGAATCTCTGGCCGCATACAGCTCTTTCATGGGTCCCTCGATCCCTTTTTACGAGCTTTCCTTGAGCGAAGATGATCACTCTGGTGTTAGCCAACAAAAAGAGGAGCAGGAACTCATGGACGATCCTGTATGGGGCGATGAGATTTGTTGGGTACGTTGGTTCAAATGTACCTGATTTGAAGAAGTCTCACCAAACTCAATGATATACATCAAAATGTATTTGATGTGTTTTGAGTTTACTTATGCAGGCTAAGTATTTGCAGGAAAGAAGAAAAGTTTCTAAGTTCATGTGTCGACACCCAGAGGGAAAGTGTCGACACTTAAGAAGACTTGTGTCGACACCCATACAAGCAGTGTCGACACTTGGAGTCATTGTGTCGACACCAGGGATGCTGAGTCGACATCAGACAGAAAGTGTCGACACAAGGAGCTGTGTCGACACTCAGTGAAGAAAAGCCAGTGAAGCTGTGTCGACACATAGCAGTTGTGTCGACACCCAGAAAAACAGTGTCTACATCAGAAAGTGTGGACACTTGGAGGCTGTGTCGACACTCAGCAAAAGTCTGCAGAGACTAAGTACAAGTGTCGACACCCAGAACAATGTGTCGACACTTAGCAGAAGAGTCAACACTGGAAGTAAGTGTCGACACCCAGAACAATGTGTCGACACTTAGCTGAAGACTCAACACTTGAAGAAAGTGTCGACACAAAGAGCTGTGTCGACACTTAGCAAAGAACAGCAAAGTTCAACAAAATATTCTAAGTACAAGTGTCGACACTAAGGGAATGTGTCGACACTCAGCCAGAGTCTTGACAGAAGAAGAAAGTGTCGACACCCAGAGCAATGTGTCGACACTCAACAAGTATCAACACTGAAGGTATGTGTCGACACCAAGAAGCAGTGTCGACACTTGACAAATTCAACACATGAAGATGTGTCGACACAAAGGTGTTGTGTCGACACTTAGAAGAATTCAGCAGGATACTGAAGTACAAGTACTTGTGTCGACACTCAATCTCAGTGTCGACACATGAAGAAGAAGTAGTGTCGAGATAAAGAATCAACAACACAAGGAGTTGTGTCGACACCTTGTAGAGTAGTGTCGACACTTAGACAATATGTGTCGACACTTGGTCTATAAGTGTCGACACTTAAAGACAGAAAGTCTCGACACTTACAGACAGTTATAGAATTTTCAAGAACTGACTGGAAGACTTGATAGCTGCCATTCCAGCCGGTCTACAACACCTGTCAAAATTGTCAGAATTCAGTTATGAACCGGGCCAGCCGGTTACCATGAAGAAGGTCTATAAATAGGCCTATACTGTCTACAGAAGAGATTGATCAACAAGTTGTTGAAGAGATTGAACACAAGTCCAAGTTCAGATTTAAAGAAGATCTAGCTATCAAGTGAAGATCTAAGAAGTTGGAGAGAGAGAGCTCCATCCAAGAAATTAGCTGTTGGAACCCAGCTGAGAAGAAGGATTCAGATTACTCTGAATCTTAAGAAGCAGAGATCAAGGATCAACTGTAGAAGGAGTCAATCTTATTGAGTTCTACTTTCAAGAATCTTTGAAGAAAGCTAAGTCAGATTGAGTCCAGCTGAGTTCTTCCAAGAACTCATCGAGAATCTCACAACTTATCTCTCTTTCATCTAAGTTGTTGAGTTTATACTTTTTGTATTCATTATAACTTTAGGATCCTTAGGGATCTGAGATTGTAAGTCTGCAATTATAAAGGCTGAGGGTAGGAGAGTTAAATCTCTGAGTGTAGGCCTTGGTGGCTGAGTGTAGGCCTTGGTGGCTGAGTGTAGGCCTTTGTGGCTGAGTGTAGGCCTTTGTGGCTGAGTGTAAGCTTTGTGGAAAAGCTGAGGTGTAGGGCCTTGGGTCTGAGGTGTAGGAGCCTGTTTTGGGTTCTGAGTTAGTGGAGAGGTTTGGCCGAATTTAGTACACTGCTAGATAGGCGAAGGGGGAAAGTGGATGTACCCAAAGCTTGGGGAACCACTATAAAACTCTGTGTCTACTGTGTGATTGTTGTTGGCTGTGATTGTTGAATATGTGCTGTGTTATAGTAGATAGAATTCTGTGAAATTAATTGATTGCTGCCATAAAAAGTTAAAAAGAATTAGGTCACCTATTCACCCCCCCTCTAGGTGTTTAGGTACTATATCTTTCAAGTGGTATCAGAGGGAGGTTCCTCAAAAAGGACTAACAGTCTGAGGAGATTCTGTTGGCAGATTCAGTCTAAGTGAAGTACAGAATCAAGAAAATCAAGAACCATGGGTTCCACTGAAAATCACAAGGAATTGGGATCCATGAAACTACCTATATGTAGGAAGGAAATCTTTGGCATATGGAAGGAAAGGGTAAGGCTGTTTATGGAGGCCTCAGACCCTAGAATTTATATCACAGTAAAAGAAGGGCCATATGTGCCCATGAAGGTGTCAGTCCTAGATGCTAATAAGAGAACACCAAAGGATTTCTCTGAAATGACAAAGGATGAGATTGTCCTAGCCACCATGGACAAAAGGGCTCAAAACATTATAGTGAGTGCCATAGATGATGCAACTTTTCAGAATCTAATACACTGTAAAACAGCCAAAGAGATGTGGGATACCCTTATTGTGTATATGGAAGGTTCTGAAGAAGTTAGGCAAGACAGAAAATCCTTGCTAAATCAAGAGTATGAAAGTTTTAGACAAGGAAAGGGTGATAGCATAACTGAGTGCTATAAGAAGTTCTATAGGATAGTGAATGAACTCATGTCCTATGGCAGAGAGTTCAGTAATTATGAACTCAATGACGAGTTTCTAAGGTCCCTAACAAAAGATTGGGACACCAAGATCTGTGCCATTAGAGAAATGGCTAAGTTGGCAGAAATTCCTCCACCTACACTATTTGGCAAACTGTTGTCTTATGAAATGCAGTTGACAGTGAGGAAAGAAGAGCTGAAATCCACAAGAAATGAACACAAGGAAAGGACAGTGACCTTTAAATTAGAAGACCCCAGAAGGTACAGAGGTAAGTCACCTTCTCCACCTTCAAAAGCAGCTGATTCTGAGTCAGATGAGTCAGTCAGCACAAAATCTGAAAGCAGTGAAAGTGATGAGGACTTTGCTGTCTTCACAAGACATTTTCAGAAATTCTTAAAAAAGAAACAGTGGAGGTCAAGGCCATCTACTTCACAGGGAAAGGAAGACTCTTATCAGAAAAAGAGGTCTTCAAAGAAGGACAGGAAAAAGACTAAGTCTAGCAAGGCAACACTTTCGAAAATAGTGTGCTATTGCTGCAATAGACAAGGCCATGTTGTTGCAAATTGTCCTGAGAAGAGAAATGAGTCTAGTGACAAGAAGAAGACTCATTTCAAAGGCAAGAAAGAAAAGTCATTTGTTGCCAAAAAGGAGAAGACCCTGTCAGATATCTCTTCATCAGAAACTGAGTCAGATGCTGAGGTATATATAGGGCTGTTTGCTGAAGAAGAAGAAGAAGAAGAGTTCATGCAGATTATGGAGTCTATATATGAACAAGAAGACAGTCAATGCCAAGGGCTATTAGTATTGACAGAAAGTGACAAAATCCTGGAGCAGCCAGGACCTAGTAAGGTACAACATTGTTCTTCCAGTTCAGTTTCTTGTGCCAGTACAGAATCAGATTCATCTTCATCAAGTGATGAGAATGTATCTGAGTCTGAAGAAGATATTCATCAGCTGATAGATGAATATAAAGTACTATTGCTAGCTTACAAGAAGAGCAAGTCCCTAGCCAAAAGTCAGGCAAAGGAAATTGCAAATCTCAAAGCTGCAGCAACAGATTCTGAGAAATTGTTTGATAAAAAGCTAAATGAGATAGCCAGATTGAAGCACATAACTGTGATTCAGATGGGGACTATCACATATAAGAATGATCAAATCAAAAGTCTGGAGATTAATCTTCAGAAGGAGAGAGATCTAGTTGCTAGGTTTTCTAAACCTAAGTCAGTTCTACCTTTAATTGATGAATTTGTTCATCACAAAGGCAAGGTTGGACTGGGTTTTATTAAACCTGCAAGGACTGTCCAGTCCAAGTCCAAGGGCAAAACCCCAACACTCAACAAGCCAGCTGTGAGTAAATCAGCTAAGACTGTACCTAAGCAAAGGTACAATAAGTTTGAGTGTTGGTGTTGTGGCAAGGTTGGCCACTTTGCAATGGACTGTTGGCACAATGCTAGTGCCAAAGTGAGTAGTAAACTAGCTGTTGGAAAACCAGCAGGTAGTCTTGTCAGGATGCAAACTAACAAATACCAAGGACCCAAGAATACTTTGGGTTCTAAGGTTCATTAATCTGTTTTGCAGGTGAGTCCAAGTTGCCATGCCCCAATATGGTACTTGGACAGTGGATGTTCCAGACATATGACTGGAACAAGGGGTTTTCTAAAGGACTACATTCCAATCAAAGATGGTCCAAAAGTCACCTTTGGTGGTTCTGAAAAAGGAATCATCAAAGGATTTCGTAACATTTCTAGTAACTTAGTTACTATTACTCAAGTGGCTTATGTTAAAGGGTTGAAACACAACCTAATAAGTATAAGTCAATTAAGTGATGTAGGGTATGACATCTCATTTGTTAAAAATGGTTGTCATATCAAGAGGTCAACTGATCAAGAGATCATTTTGACTGGCTATAGAAAGAGGAATGTCTACTGCCTAGACATTATGTGTGAGACTAATGGTTCTCAAGTTTGTCTTGTAGCTGATGAGACAGTCTCTCATTGTGTCAAATGGCACAAGAGGCTTGCCAATCTAAACTACAAGACAATTTGGAAACTCTTTAGCAAAGAGTTAGTGAGGAATGGTCCTCAAGTTAAGTGTGTTAAAGATGGTATTTGCTCAGCTTGTCAAAAGGGCAAGCAGACAAGATCCACCTTTAGAAGCATAGAAAACAAAGATGTTGTGAGGTGTTTATACCTCTTGCATATAGATCTTTTTGGTCCAATGCCAGTTCACAGCCTAGGTAGGAAGGTCTATACCTTTGTAGTTGTAGATGACTACTCAAGGTTTTCCTGGGTATTCTTCTTAAGACAGAAATATAAAACACCTAATGTCTTATATAGCTTTGTCAAGAAAATTCAGAATGAACTAGACAGTACAGTGGTCAAGATTAGAAGTGACCATGGTACTGAATTTCAGTCTGAGAGTATGGCAAAACTATGTGAAGACTTTGGGATATTTCAAGAGTTTTCTTCACCAAGAACACCTCAGCAAAATGGCATTGCCGAGAGGAAGAATAGAATCTTGATTAAGGCTGGTAGGACCCTATTAAGTGATATATCACTACCAGAATACTTCTGGGCTGAAGCAGTAAACACTGCATGCCATGTTATTAATAGGGCTACCATTATTAAAGGCCTCAACAAGACCCCCTATGAGGTTGTGAAAGGCAGGAAACCAAACCTATCCTACTTCAGGATCTTTGGTTGTAAGTGCTTCATACTTAACAATGGAAAGTCTTACTTGACTAAGTTTGCTGCCAAGTCCCAAGAGGGAATTTTTGTTGGGTACAGCAACAATAGTAAGGCTTATAGAGTCTACAACTTGTCTACTCAAGTTGTAGAAGAGACTGTACATGTAGTATTTGATGAGACTAAACTTATTAACAATGAGTTGTCTAGTAGTCTATGCAGCCCCACAGGTTTAACAAAGAAGATGGACAAGCTCACTCTAGAAGAAGAATCTACTGCAAGACAGCAAGTAGAAGACAGTGGCTGTTGTCCAGGGGGAGAACTACATGTACCAAATGCAGAAGAAGTACAAGGAGTACAGCAAGATGATGAAACTGAAGAGGTTCAACCAGAAGTCAGGATGCCTCCAGCCGATAGGCATCTTAGAGATCATCCAGTAGAGAAGATTATTGGAGATCCACGACAAGGGGTACAAACAAGGATCAGAAATCTGAATGCAGCAATCTACTCCAGTTTTCTATCTCAAGTTGAACCAAAGAAGTTTGAAGAAGCCATTCTAGATCCACAATGGACTGAAGCAATGCAAGAAGAGCTGAATCAGTTCAAGAGGTGCAAGGTCTGGGAACTTGTTCCTAAACCTAAAGACCACAATATAATAGGAACCAAGTGGATCTACAGGAATAAGATGGATGAACAAGGTGTCATCATTAAGAATAAAGCAAGATTGGTTGCTAAAGGATATAGGCAGGAAGAAGGTATTGATTTTGATCAAACCTTTGCTCCAGTAGCCAGACTGGAAGCCATAAGAATGTTCCTGGCCTATGCAACCTATCAAGGATTCAAAGTTTACCAAATGGATGTCAAGTCAGCATTTCTAAATGGTAATCTTAAAGAAGAAGTCTATGTGGAACAACCCTCAGGTTTTGTTGATTCAACTCTACCTAATCATGTCTATAGACTTAGGAAAGCTTTATATGGGTTAAAGCAAGCCCCTAGGGCTTGGTATGAAACCCTATCTAGTTTCCTCATTGAGAACAAGTTCTCAAGGGGGAAAATAGATAAGACTCTATTCCTTAGGGAATCTAGAGGCAAAGTAATACTAGTCCAAATATATGTAGATGACATTATATTTGGGTCTACTGAAAGTAGCCTTTGCAAAAAGTTTGCAAAGCTAATGCAAGGTCAATTTGAGATGAGTAGTATGAGAGAGCTAAAGTTCTTCTTGGGTCTCCAAGTAAGACAGACTGAGAGTGGTTTATCCATATGCCAGTCCAAGTTCACCCTAGAACTCATAAGGAAGTATGGTATGGATTCATCCAGTACCATGAAGACTCCTATGGGGTCAAGTATGTCTCTTAGCAAGGATGATGCAGGGAAACCTGTAGATGAAACCTTGTATAGAGGGATAGTTGACTCCCTATTATACTTGACTGCAAGTAGACCAGATATCATGTATGCTACATGTGTATGTGCAAGGTATCAAGCCTGCCCTAAAGAGTCTCATTTGACAGCAGTCAAAAGAATATTGAGATATCTAAAGGGCACTCCTTATCTAGGCCTCTGGTACCCTAGGAATAGGGATTTTGATCTAACAGGTTATTCAGATGCAGACTTTGCAGGATGCAAAGAAGACAGAAAAAGCACTACTGGAACCTGTCAATTCCTAGGTGGAAGACTGATTTCATGGAGTAGCAAAAAGCAAACAAGTGTGGCTATCTCCACTGCAGAGTCAGAGTATGTGGCTGCAGGAAGTTGCTGTGCTCAACTTCTGTGGATACAACATCAGCTTGAGGACTATGGATTTCAGGTAAGTAGAACTCTACTCTTTTGTGATTCTACAAGTGCTATTTCAATTGCACATAATCCTGTATCTCATAGTAGAACAAAACATATTGAAATTAAATATCATTTTCTTAGGGAGCATGTAGAAAGAGAAGATATTTTACTTGAATATGTTAAAATTGATAATCAATTAGCTGATATGTATACTAAGCCCCTAGAAGAAGCTAAGTTCAATAGATTTAAAATTGAACTAGGAATGATAAACTTAGAGTAAATTTACAGAATTGAAATTGGCTAAGTAAAAAGGTGTCGACACATAGAGATTTCTGTGTCGACACAGAATAGTGGTGTCGACACTTTAGGAAAAAGGTGTCGACACATCTAGGAAATTGGTGTCGACAATTCAGAATATTAGTGTCGACACATGACATGTAGGTGTCGACACATCCAATGTGGTGTCGACACTTAGTATTTACTCAGAATTCTCTAAGTAAAGTCTCGACTATGTGTCGAGTTATGTAGTGTCGACACATAAACAAGTGTCGACACATAAAATCTGTTGACTAAACATGTGTCGACACATATGTGTCGAGACATTATAAGTCAGTGTCGACACTTATTGCCAGTGTCGACACAATTTAAGTTAGCTGTCCCGCCTTTTCATCTTCAAAAGTAGAAAGGTATAAATAGGGTTTTGCCTTAGTCTGTCGACACGCTTTCAAAAGTTTCGAGACCAAAACTTCTGTGTCGACACCTCTCTTCTCTCAAGTCAAATTCTTCAACCCTAATGGCGCCAAAGCTTGAGGAGAACGTCAACGAAGGATACGAACTGGTGCGTAATGCTTTTGATGATGCCGACCAAGAAATCAAGACTATCGTAACCCTAGTAGCCGACTCAGGGTTAGAATATCTTGTTTCAGAGCCAACGAAAATTTGGAAGAAAGAGGTACTGGAATTCATCAATGGAGCTAAGGTAGATGAAACTGGATTCAAGATCAAATCCAGGGTTCATGGTGAGAAGGTGAAGGTTTCACCTAAAAGTCAGAGGAAAGTATTACAGTTACCAAGAACAAAAGAAGAAGATGAGGTTACTGCTTCAAAAACCAGGGAAGCTCTAACATGGTGTGGTCTAGATTCTAAGATGAAAATAGGATCTGTGTTTAACAGAAAGGGCATGAATAGCCAAGGGAAATTTTTGTCTGAGATAGTTGGCAAAGTATACCTCAGTAAGCCAGGAGGGCATGACAGAGTGTCTGCCTACATGTTTAGTATTATGACAAGAATCATCTTCACTCTGAACACTGACTGGTCTGTTATAGTGTTTGAGAAAATAAAGGAAAGCTTGAAGATTCCCAATCTAGGCAGGATCATAAGTCCATACCTAGCTGGTACCATACCAGAGGTTATGCAACAAGCTGCTGGAAGCAAAATCAACCACATGAGAAAAATGGATATGAGAATTTTCTCTAGATGGGACAGGGTGTTATCAAAAGAGATGCCAACGCCTGAGAAGATCACTTCAGAGAAGGAAATTCCACCAAAGAAGAAGAGAAAAATTGCCCCAGTGGCTCAAGAGTACACTAGCAACTCAGGCAGTGAAGAACAAGTTGTCTTCTCACCTGATGAGAATGAAGAAGAGACTGCTGTGAAGTCTCCAGCTCCTCAAAATGTTGCTGAGATCCAGGGGGAGCTACCTCAAGCTAGCCCCATACACAAGGACCACATCCAGGGGGAGCATCTAGTTGTAGAAGAACCAACTACACTAGAAAGTGAACAAACAACCAACATCATTCTAGAGGTAATTACTGAGCTTAATGCTTTAGTTTTTCCTATAGAAGATACTGATTTGTCTGATGTTTATCAGCAACCACTTACTGCTGGTCAAGTTCCAGAAGTTGTCATGGAAGACACTTCTGTTCCAGCTCAGTTTGTATCTGTTCCAGTGGTAGATGAGCCCAGAATTTCTCCTGCTCAGTCTCCACAAGAATACACCATGGAAGATTTATTCCTAAATCTGGATCAAGCAGATTTTGATAAGGAAACTGCTGCTGAAGAGGAGAATGCTCCAGTTCAGGGGGAGCAAGTGCAAATTCATGAAGAGCCTGCTAGGCAAGAGACTGTAAAGCCCCAAACTGTTGAGGAACTACCAAAGGAAAGGGTAGATATAGCCAGCTCCTCAGCATCTGAAGATGAGGAGGCTGCAAGGGCAAAGAAACAGAAAATTTATGTATTCAAGAGAAGGAGTCAGAGTTATAAAAAAGCCTTACAATCTATTGCACCACAGCCTGCACTACAGCCAACCCCAGCTTTTGATTATAGTGCACTGATGGTTGCTATGCAGATCAAGCTGGATGAGCATAGAAAAGCAATAGAGACTTATGTGGATGAAGGGCAGAAATCATTACAATTTGATTTGGCCCAGGATATCAAGTCAATAAGATTTGAGATGAATCTTAACAAGAAGGAGATGACAGACTGCTTCCACAAAGGGGGGAATGCAGTAGTGTACTTGGCTACACACCAGGAGAAGATAAAAGCACAAGTGGATGACATAGCTGTGAAGCAAGGATATGTACTTGAAAATCAACTCAGAATGAATGACAATTTGACAGAATCTCATAATGCTATTGTCACAGAAATGAAGAACATTGCTGCTGGACTGACAACTTCTACTGCTACTACTATGACAGCTTTTGATAAAGCACTGCAAGAGAGCTTAACTGATATTACAACTGCTATTCAAGACTCTCAGAAGCTGATCTCTGAAAAACTCCAAAGGTTAAGACCTTTCTACAGGGATGGAGTTAATTATCTCAATGCCCAAATTAGATTTCAAAAAGATGACTTAATGGATCATATTGAAAGAGAAGTCATAAAGGGGGAGAGGGCTTAGTCAAAGCTGGCTCTGACCATGCAAAATGGGTTTCTAATTCCATTAGAGTCACTCTTGGTTATCCTCCTCTTTGTGATGATGATAATGTAGCTGAATCTGGAATTAACCCTGCCTATCTTGGCGGTCAACAGCCAGAAGTAGCTCAAGTAATCTATCCTCCACCAGATTTTGACATGATCCATGCTGACATTCAGTCCATGTATAACCCACCTGGGGGTAAGGACAATGTCATAATAGAGAAAGTTGTTCAGCCTGTCTCTGAAGCTTTACAGGAAGCCATCTTGAAGGAGCAAGCTGAAGAGGAAACCAGATTATCAAAGAAGAGGTTCAGGGAGCAAGCTGAACAAAGACCTGACTTTGAGCAGTGGAGCCCTACCTCAAGGAACATTATATTGACTGCCTGGAAAGCTGTCAAAGATAACATTCAAGACAGAAATAAGTGGTTTTCTGAAACTGAATGGAGGAAACATGAATCAAGGCGGGAGGCCATAGTTCAATATAGAAGGAAGGCCAAGATGGGAAAGCTACCTCCTACTGCTCTGGAGCCTAGCAAGTACTTTCCTAAGCCTTATCACTACTTTGAAAGACAAAAGATTAAAGCAGAAGAACTTAAGAAGAAAGATCTGAAAGGCAAGAAGCCTGCTGATGCTGAAGTTGCTGAAGCTCCTGTTCAAGCCAGAGTTCAAGCTGGAAAAGGAATAGTCATTAAGGAGGCTGAACAGAAATAGCTTAGAAAATTTCTTAAGTTTACTATGTATTATTTTGATACAAAACATTCTATAAACTTTTGAAAATGAATATGACAAAGTATTAGAACAATGTGTTGTGTGATAAATTAGTTATGTGTTAAATTTATTTCATAATTGTTCTGAGATGTTATCTGATTATGCATGTTTGTTTAATACATATGATGTACTTTCCTGTTTACATAATCCTGTTTTACATCATTTTGTAATTTAATTATGAATGGTGTATATCATTGACTAAGGGTTATGACTTCTCCAAATAGGGGGAGATTGTTGGGTACATTGGTTCAAATGTACCTGATTTGAAGAAGCCTCACCCAACTCAATGATATACATCAAAATATATTTGATGTGTTTTGAGTTTACTTGTGCAGGCTAAGTATTTGCAGGAAAGAAGAAAAGTTTCTAAGTCCATGTGTCGACACCCAGAGGGAAAGTGTCGACACTTAAGAAGACTTGTGTCGACACCCAGACAAGTAGTGTCGACACTTGGAGTAATTGTGTCGACACCAGGGATGCTGAGTCGACACCAGACAGAAAGTGTCGACACAAGGAGCTGTGTCGACACTCAGTGAAGAAAAGCCAGTGAAGCTGTGTCGACACTTAGCAGTTGTGTCGACACCCAGAAAAACAGTGTCTACATCAGAAAGTGTCGACACTTGGAGGGTGTGTCGACACTCAGCAAAACTCTGCAGAGACTAAGTACAAGTGTCGACACCCAGAACAATGTGTCGACACTTAGCAGAAGAGTCAACACTGGAAGTAAGTGTCGACACCCAGAACAATGTGTCGACACTTAGCTGAAGACTCAACACTTGAAGAAAGTGTCGACACAAAGAGCTGTGTCGACACTTAGCAAAGAACAACAAAGTTCAACAAAATATTCTAAGTACAAGTGTCGACACTAAGGGAATGTGTCGACACTCAGCCAGAGTCTTGACAGAAGAAGAAAGTATCGACACCCAGAGCAATGTGTCGACACTCAACAAGTATCAACACTGAAGGTATGTGTCGACACCAAGAAGCAGTGTCGACACTTGACAAATTCCACACATGAAGATGTGCCGACACAAAGGTGTTATGTCGAGACTTAGAAGAATTCAGCAGGATACTGAAGTACAAGTACTTGTGTCGACACTCAATCTCAGTGTCGACACATGAAGAAGAAGTAGTGTCGAGATAAAGAATCAACAACACAAGGAGTTGTGTCGACACCTTGTAGACTAGTGTCGACACTTAGACAACATGTGTCGACACTTGGTCTATAAGTGTCGACACTTAAAGACAAAAAGTCTCGACACTTACAGACAGTTACAGAATTTTCAAGAAATGACTGGATGACTTGACAGCTGCCATTCCAGCCGGTCTACAGCACCTGTCAGAATTGTCAGAATTCAGTTATGAACCGGGCCAGCCGGTTACCATGAAGAAGGTCTATAAATAGGCCTATATTGTCTACAGAAGAGATTGATCAACAAGTTGTTGAAGAGATTGAACACAAGTCCAAGTTCAGATTTAAAGAAGATCTAGCTATCAAGTGAAGATCTAAGAAGTTGGAGAGAGAGAGCTCCATCCAAGAAATCAGTTATTGGAACCCAGCTGAGAAGAAGGATTCAGATTAGTCTGAATCTTAAGAAGCAGAGATCAAGGATCAACTGTAGAAGGAGTCAATCTTATTGAGTTCTACTTTCAAGAAGCTTTGAAGAAAGCTAAGTCAGATTGAGTCCAGCTGAGTTCTTCTAAGAACTCATCAAGAATCTCACAACTTATCTCTCTTTCATCTAAGTTGTTGAGTTTATACTTTTTGTATTCATTATAACTTGTAGGATCCTTAGGGATCTGAGATTGTAAGCCTGCAATTATAAAGGCTGAGGGTAGGAGAGTTAAATCTCTGAGTGTAGGCCTTGGTGGCTGAGTGTAGGCCTTGGTGGCTGAGTGTAGGCCTTTGTGGCTGAGTGTAGGCCTTTATGGCTGAGTGTAAGCTTTGTGGAAAAGCTGAGGTGTAGGGCCTTGGGCCTGAGGTGTAGGAGCCTGTTTTGGGTTCTGAGTTAGTGGAGAAGTTTGGCCGAATCTAGTACACTGCTAGATAGGCGAAGGGGGAAAGTGGATGTACCCAAAGCTTGGGGAACCACTATAAAACTCTGTGTATACTGTGTGATTGTTGTTGGCTGTGATTGTTGCATATGTGCTGTGTTATAGTAGATAGAATTCTGTGAAATTAA
Source organism: Platanthera guangdongensis (assembly GCA_039583875.1). Taxonomy (NCBI): domain Eukaryota; kingdom Viridiplantae; phylum Streptophyta; class Magnoliopsida; order Asparagales; family Orchidaceae; genus Platanthera; species Platanthera guangdongensis. Next base: position 102,831,635 of record CM077163.1, read on the forward strand.
CTGATTGCTGCCATAAAAAGTTAAAAAGAATTAGATCACCTATTCACCCCCCTCTAGGTGTTTAGGTACTATATCTTTCAAAATTGTTCCGGTCGTCGACGGGGTGGCGTCAGTGATTGATTTTGCGATGGGGCCTGCTCATTCAGTGCTTGATTTTGAGAGCAGCCTTGCCCCTCCGCAATTTTTGTCGGATTGTGCTATTCCTCTTTCTTGTGAGTCGGTTGATGATGCCGTGATTGTGGATGATTCGGTGCCCGAGGTTGCGCCGAAGTGGGATGATGATTCCCCTATCTCCGACGGAGAAGGTGGATCTTCGGAACACTTTTACGCACCCCGGTGGGATGAGGAATACCCTCTTTCCGATGCAGAGGTTTGCACCTCCTTATTGGATGAGGCCGTTCCTCTTACCACCGCGGACCTTGAGTTCTCGGATTCCCCTCGGTACGGCTCGTATGATACCGACGATGATCTCTTCTTGGATCCTGCTGAGAGTGATACCGGGATCACTCTCCCATTTTCTGATTATTTTAGTTCTTCGTCTCCTTTAATTCTTGATCCCCCTTCTCTATCTGAGCCTGTGCAGGCTGAGTCTCCACGGGTATACTGGGATGATGATGAGCCTGGTGTTCTTGCCGTTGTCATCACACCCTGCACACCTGTGGTTGACAATGCCTTGCTAGGCGAGGATACTTTTTGTGATAAGATGAGTGAGGACCAGGCCTCCTCCTCATCCTATTTCCTATTTCCTCTACCTGTGTTGGGCATGTATTACTATTTAGGTAGAGGGGTAACTGTTCTATTGCCGTATCGGTACCCATTACCGAAACGGATATTGAGACAGTTACCTGTGCATTTTTCTTTTCATAGGCCCATTAGCTAGAACCATTTCGTAGCCGAATAAGTCGTGCTGGGATGACAATAACCCCAGTACTTATCTTTCATTTTCTGCATTTTATTTTTCATGTCTATTTTAGTTTTAGCATTTCTTTTTGTATATTTTTCTTTTGTTTTTGCGGAGCTCACCCCTGCAGGTATTCATAGCAAATTGCATTGACTAGGTTGTGATTCTTCGTATGGCGGACCTGCTTCAGGATTACACGCATCTTCTAGTATGCTCAATGGCTGAGCATTGGGTAACCTCTTCCCTTAGCTCTTTATGATTCTAATTTCTCTCTCTTATGCTGTGTAGTTTAGTTTATGTCTGGGGGAGAGCCAGTGTTGTTACCTTTTGCACGTGCACATTTCATGTGTATACTAGAAGCTTTTATAATTTTATTTTGATTAGTTCCTTACATCACACACCACTGCATCCACATGACCGCGTGCTTAGCTGTTAGTGTGCCGCGAGTTAAACTCATTTCTTCGTTAGATTTGGGAAAATTATGGTGCTGACATAGGATTGTGAGACGAAATAAAATGTTGATCTTGCTGTGCTCCTAGTCAACTGCTCTCGTCTCGTGTAGAAATTCGAGCAGATTTAATTTTTCTGTATGCTTTTAGTTTTATCTTTTTCTAATTGTGTAAATACTTTTTATTCTACTCAAAAGTTGGTGAATCCGGTGTGAATCCGATGGTAGCATAGGGATGTGTGTAGACGACCGTTAGTTTTGTATTGCTCGAGTCGGGAGGATGGATAGTCTTTCTCGTTGGCTAAGAACTTGCCCCAAGCTATTCTCGAAGCATGGGTATAGGTTAGTTCACTCGCATGAGTGTGATATAAGCCATCATTTTGGCCCGGTTGAGCTTTGTACCGTTCCTAACGTCATATCCTCGCTAGCCCCGTTGTGCCTACCCCTCCTTTTGATTCAGCTCCACCATGATTTCACCAAAGCCTCATAGCCGATCCTAGTCGCACACCCAAGTTGAGCTTTAGTGTTTACATTTTAATGTTGTGGTGTGATGTGGTGATTTTACTTGTGATTATGTGGATGTGCTCCAATGTTATATTTGCTGAAATTGCAAAAATAAAAAGATGATTTCAATAAAGAAAAAAAATATTTGTAAAGAAAAAAAAGTGAAAAGAAAAGTTTTAATTGAAAATCATTTTGGAAATGAGAATCTATTTGGAGTAGGCGGTACACACACCCATATTTGAAAAATTAAGTCTGGGGGTGTGGTGTACTCACGTGTATTTTGCTTAGTAGAGGGATTCGTTTTATGATAGCTCATTTGGGTTAGGTGCATAGCCTTCATGTTTATCATTGTTTACCTCACCGAAACCCAAGCTCCATCTCTTCACCTCAAGTCCTAATGATTCGTGTGTGAACCAAACCAGTGTCGTGGAGAGAATGCGAAAGGGCAAGCATATGGTCACCGACATTGGTGGATTCCTTTGGAGGTTATCCGGAGCCCCGATCTTTGGCAATGCTCGCCTAGCGATTAGACTACTTTCTCCTTACGCGCGACCGGATGATTCACTGTGATTCCATTTTTGAGTAATAAAAAAATTTTGATACACATTGTGAAAAGTATAAACTATTTTGTATACTTAGAAATTTCTTCTATTATATTTTTACACGTGCGAGCATGCGACTTCGCATGGTACTCCGTATGGCAATTTCTTTGTTAACTAGTATTTTCCGTATCTACTTAGATTTGGTTTGCTCGGGACGCGCAAACAGTTAAGTCTGGGGGTGTGATGAGTCCTCTTTATATACCTATTTTTGGACTCATCTGGTCTAGTTTTCATGCGTTTGCACTTCACTTTTAGTTCTTTATCGTTCCTATTTCATCTAATCATTATTTCCATAGGAAGTGCACATTTATGCCCGTGGTTGTGTATTTTGTTACTTTTATTGTTTGTACTCCTTTTTGTTATTGCCTGGAATGTCTGCACATATCAGTGATTGGTTTTTCCTTTCGGTACAGGGGTCATGTGCGTGTTCCGGGATGGTTGTGAAACAGTAATACTGTGCACGATCATGGGATCTAATGCTCACGACCACTGGTCGTGCGCCCCTGATCATGCGCACTACTCTTCGTTTTCGAGAATTATCCTGGGGTAAGCACAGGACCACTGGACATAATGCGCACGACCACCGGTCGTGCGCCACTGATCGTGTGCATTGATTCCTCTTTTCTGGACTCCTGTCTGGGGTAATCGCACGACCATTGAGCTTAGTGCGCACGACCACTGTTCTTGCACCACTACTCGTGCGCGTTATCCTAGTTCTTCTTCCTGATCTTCCATGCCAGTGCGCACGAGCACCGGACATAGTGCGCATGACCACTGGTCGTGCGCCTGTGATCGTGCACATTGTTCATTTCTGCTTTGTATAAATATTGCAGGTCTCGCCCTAATTAGAGAAAGGATCCGGAGCTCGACATTTCTCCGTCGTTTTTTCGCCTTCTCCGCCGTTCCCCTTCATCTTCCACCCTAGGGAGGTGCTCCTGGCAAGCTTTCACCGCCAAATCCAAGCCGGAGCTTCCTCTTGGCCTTCTCCTTCATCCGTGAGCTTCAAGTAGGGTTTGACGCCATAGCCATCAAGCAAAGGAAAGCTAGCAAACTTCGTCCGCTATCATGAGACGAAGAAGACGGGCCATTGGAAGGTGGTGAAATCCCTTCCCTACCCCGGATGTAGTTGAGGACCGAGCTTGGACGCGGAATCATAACCCGACAATTCTAACCGTGAATCCTCAGCAAGACTTCGGATTCGGTTGATCTCTTGACTTGTTCTTGCTTTATTGTTGAATATTGGTGTTTAACTCTATTTATATTGATGAAGTATTCTTAGTTTGTAAAATGTTTTTATACAATCATGTCTATGTGATTTTGTATGTTTTCGTTATTTACTTGAGTTGCGCCATATTCCATCCACCACCATCCACCCTTGCCGCACTAGCAATTGCTAGTGGCGTGCGTTGCAAAGAGGTGCTCACGACCCTCATTCCGCTGTTCTTACCACCTCATCAACTATCATTCTCGTCCATCCGCCCCTTGATTCGGTGCATAGCGGCCCGACTAGTCTTCCATCCCGCCTGGCGAAGCATCGCATAGCGACGTTGCATAGGAGTAATTGTTAGCCTTTTATTTTCTGTTTCCGCAAACATCAAAACCCCCTTAGTTAGCTCCGACCTGAGGAATTCAATCTCAAGTCCTCCTCAAAATTAACTCCACCTTACTGTGTTCCTTGTGAGATCGATACTTGGGAAAACCCTCATTTTATATTACTTGTGCGACCGGTTCACTGCCGTGATCTTAAGCATCAGTCAGCACTTTGCATACCATATACAAAACATGTAAAGCACTAAGAGAACATGTTTGGATGTCTCAAACAACAAACACATTTTCTATGTTGAGCATATAATAAAAAGGGCCTACTATGCAGCATGTATGCAAAACCCGGGCTTCACCCAAGGCATCCTATTGTGCATGCATCTAGCACATCATCATAACATCTGGGTACTTCCACTTTCCCCATTGGCGTTAAGCCACAAACAAAAAGGGACACTGCAATTCCCCTAACGGCATACAAGCCGCCACATGGAACTCATCCCAAGGCCCCACCCGCTCATGATCTTAGATCCGGGCTTGCCTGCAAGCTCTGAGTTCTCGCATCAGGATTTCGTTTCACACACTGACCGATTCTAATAACCCTTGCAGCACCCCACCCGCTCATGGCCTCATTGCCCAGGCTTGCCCCATGCTTGGCATTCTCTTCAGTCTCATAGAAGGTGACTAGTCTTGCCGGGAAACTCTCCCCACATGACTTGCATGTCACGGGATAGCCAGCCGACCATGGAGACAAAGCTGCACCTTAGCACATCACAATCCATTTACATCCCCACCCTAATCCATCATTTGTACTACAATGTCCCCGCGCAACAAGGAAACAATCTACCTCCAATGCGGAGCTAACCTTGTCCACCAAGGAAAACATCTATTGTCAATGCGGAGCTAACCTTGTCTGGTTCCGGCTATACGTACTCACTTGAGAAAAGGGGGTAATCACATACATCACAAATGACATCTTGCCGCAACGGATTTCTATAAAATCCTTAAGGCTCGCTATGCAACATCACCGAGTCGGACTAACGGTCATGACTACGACTTCACCCACAATGCCTAATCCACTAACAGAGAGGATCTCTAATGCAAAATCATGTCGGGGATGGACTTAATCGACCCGGAGGTTCCTTTTGAAACTTGGTGACCCATACGCATCTCATTTGAGAGATTTGGTGCCCGAAATCTTGAAAGAAAAGATGCTAAGCACGCATCCTAGAAACCAAGAGGAGAAGTATCGTTACCTTACGACCCCTCTTCCTAGCCATGGGAACTTAGCCGAATGAAAACTACCGCAACGGATTTGCCTCCGCGTATCTGGACTCGGCTCGCGACTTGGGGCTCCAAAGCTTCTCCGGCAGCCGAATCTCTCCTTCACCTTCTTCCTTGCTCTCCCTTCTCTCTAAAACCTTAGAAAGAGAAACTTGAAGAAGAATGCGTGTTTCAAACCCTATTCCCGGACATAACACAACCATGACAGACCTGAACCATCAGATCCTAAAAGAATGAAACAAACGGCCACGACTCGCACTTAAAACCAAAATTCCTGGGCCGAACACGGCTTGAGACATGCCCATGTACAAGGTCGTGTGCCTCAATCAATGGCGAAACCGTCGCACCCATAACAGGACATGGGCTCTGAACATGCCCGTGTCAAAGTTGACACGCCATTGTCACTCAGTACATGCCCGTGTGCCTGGGCGTGTTCCTCCATCAACACAGGACCAAACACAACCCGAGGAGAACACGGGTGCGCAACACGCCCGTGTCACATTTGACACGCCCGTGTCATACACGAACACGCTTGGGCTCCAGGCCGTGTTTATCCCCTCACACGACCAGGCTAACAACCCGAGCAGGACACAGCCTGGGACACGCCTGTGTCTCAGGCCGTGTTCGTCCTCTCGACGATCGTCGAACACATTTTCGTCGACCATGTGAAAATCATCGAACCCGAACACGACACGACCATGGACATGCCCTTGTCCAAGGCCGTGTTCACTGTCTTGAAACTTCGTCGAGCTCAGTTTGTCGACACCCGAGATCTTCGTCGAACTAGAGCACCACACGACCATGAACACGCCCGTGTCCTAGGCTGTGTGACCCTTGCCAAGACCCAAACTTGGCTCTAAATGTTGTCCATCCCTCTTCGAATTTTGGGGCGTAGCAGTTAGGTTGTCGGAATATAGTCGTACCTTAAACTATTTCTCTACACCATGTTTGGTGTATCCTGGCATACATGAATACACACGTAAGTTTTCTCACTATTTGCTTATACATACTGTATTTTTATTTCGTTACATCCAGTCTTGGGTTGGTACACCTGTTGACCGTCATTTACTTTTTCTACATTTGCTTGGAATGACTTGAGCAATCAATGTCTATGTGTTCATGTTTGTGTTATAAACTTTAGAACTGTGGGACAAAATTTTAGTAAAAAGGTATTATGTGTTGGTTACATTGGTTCTAATGTACCTGATTTTAAGAAGCCTCACCCAACTCAATGATATACATCAAAATGTATTTGATGTGTTTTGAGTTTACTTGTGCAGGTTAAGTATTTGCAGGAAAGAAGAAAAAGTTTCTAAGTCCATGTGTCGACACCCAGAGGGAAAGTGTCGACACTTAAGAAGACTTGTGTCGACACCCAGGCAAGCAGTGTCGACACTTGGAGTCATTGTGTCGACACCAGGGATGCAGAGTCGACACCAGACAGAAAGTGTCGACACAAGGAGCTGTGTCGACACTCAGTGAAGTAAAGTGCAGTGAAGCAGTGTCGACACTTAGCAGTTGTGTCGACACCCAGAGAAACTGTGTCTCAATCAGAAAGTGTCGACACTTGGAGGCTGTGTCGACACTCAGCAAAAGTCAGCAGAGACTAAGTATAGGTGTCGACACAAGGAGATATGTCGACACTCAGCAGAAGACTCAACACATGAAGAAAGTGTCGACACCCAGAACAATGTGTCGACACACTGCAGAAGAGTCAACACTTGAAGAAAGTGTCGACACAAGAAAGAATGTGTCGACACTTATCTGAAGACTCAATACTTGAAGAAAGTGTCGACACAAGGAGCTGTGTCGACACTTAGCAAAGTTCAAAATATTCTAAGTACAAGTGTCGACACTAAGGAGATGTGTCGACACTCAGCCAGAGTCTCAACAGAAGAAGTATGTGTCGACACAAGGAGCTGTGTCGACACTCAGCAAGTATCAACGCTGAAGACATGTGTCGACACCAAGAAGCAGTGTCGACACTGACAAGTTCAACACATAAAGATATGTCGACACAAAGGTGTTGTGTCGACACTTACAAGAAGTCAACAAAGTGCTGAAGAACAAAGTGTTGTGTCGACACTCAATATCAGTGTCGACACATAAAAAAGAAGCAGTGTCGCGATATAAAATCTACAACACAAGGAGTTGTGTCGACACCTTGTAGGCTAGTGTCGATACTTAGACAACTTGTGTCGACACTTGGTCTATAAGTGTCGACACTTAAAGACAGACAGTCTCGACACTTTCAGACAGTTACAGAATTTTCAAGAACTGACTGGATGACTTGACAGCTGCCATTCCAGCCGGTCTACTGCACCTGTCAGAGTTGTTAGAAATCAGTTATGGACCGGACCAGCCGGTTACCATGAAGGAGGCCTATAAATAGGCTTACACTGTCTACAGAAACTGATGATTGAAAAGAGTGATTAGAAGATCAACACATCAAGTAATAAAAAGAAGATTTAGCTATCAAGTGAAGATCTAAGTAGTTGGAGAGGGAGAGCTCCATCCAAGAAGTCAGTCGTTGGAACCAGGCTGAGAAGAAGAGTTCAGATTTATTCTTAATCTTAAGTTGTAGAGATCAAGCATCAACTGCAGAGGAGGTCAATCTTATTGAGTTCTACATTCAAGAAGCTTTGAAGAAAGCCAAGTCAGATTGATTTCAGCTGAGTTCTTCCAAGAACTCATCAAGAAACTCACAACTCTTCTCTCTTGTTCCTGAGTTGATTGAGTATATATTTTGTATTCAAATTATCTTGTAGGATCCTTAGGGATCTGAGTCTTGTAAGCCTGTAATTATAAAGGCTGAGTGTAGGGCTTGAGTGCCTGAGTGTAGGAGATTGAAATCTCTGAGTGTAGGCCTTGGTGGCTGAGTGTAGGCCTTGGTGGCTGAGTGTAGGCTTTGAGAAGAAGCTGAGTTGTAGGGCCTTGGGCCTGAGGTGTAGGAACCTGTTTTGGGGTTCTGAGATAGTGGAGGAGTTTGGCCGAATCTAGTACACTGCTAGATAGGCAAAGGGGGAAAGTGGATGTACCCAAACATTGGGGAACCACTATAAACTTGTGTGTTCACTGTGTGTATGTGGTTTTGATTGTTGTGTGATTACTGTGCAAAAGTAGATATAAATCTGTGATAAAATCTGAATTCTGCCTAAAAAGTCAAAAAGATTTAAGTCACCTATTCACCCCGCCCCCCCCCCGCTAGGTGATTAGGTACAATATCTTTCAAGTGGTATCAGATCCAGGTTACTCAAAAAAGGGACATAACTGTCTGAGTAGATCCTGTTGGCAGATTCAATCTAAGTCAAATTACAGAATCAAGAAAATCAAGAACCATGGATTCCACTGAGAATCATAAGGAATTGGGATCCATGAAGTTACCCATATGTAGGAAAGAGATCTTTGGTATCTGGAAGGAAAGGGTGAGACTGTTTATGGAAGCCTCAGACCCTAGGATTTATATCACAGTGAAGGAAAGGTCATATGTTCCCATGAAGGTGTCAGTCTTAGATGCAAATCAGAGAACACCTAAGGATTTCTCTGAAATGACAAAGGATGAAATTGTTCTAGCCACTATGGATAAGAGGGCTCAAAATATTATTGTGAGTGCTATAAATGATGCAACTTTTCAGAATTTGATACACTGTAAGACAACTAAAGAAATGTGGGATACTCTTATTGTGTACATGGAGGGTTCTGAAGAAGTGAGGCAAGACAGAAAATCCTTGTTAAACCAAGAATATGAAAGTTTTAGACAAGGTAAGGCTGATAGCATAACTAAGTGCTATAAGAAGTTCTACAGGATTGTGAATGAGCTCATGTACTATGGCAGAGAGTTCAGTAATTATGAACTCAATGATAAGTTTCTTAGGTCTCTTACAAAAGATTGGGACACCAAGATCTGTGCCATTAGGGAAATGACAAAGTTGGTAGAAATTCCTCCACCAACACTATTTGGCAAACTGCTGTCCTATGAAATGCAGTTAATGGTGAAGAAAGAAGAGGAGAAATCAACAAGAAGTGAACATAAGGAAAGAACAGTGGCCTTCAAAACAGAAGCCCCCAGAAAGTACAGAAGTAAGTCACCAACTCCACCACCAAAAGTACCTGAAACTGAGTCAGATGAGTCAGCAAGTAGAAAGTCTGAAAGCAGTGAAAGTGATGAGGACTTTGCCGCCTTCACAAGACATTTCCAGAAGTTCTTAAAGAAGAAACAGTGGAGGACAAGGCCATCTACTTCACAGGGAAAAGAAGACTATTATCAGAATAAAAAGTCTTCAAAGAAAGACAGGAAAAAGACTATGTCTAGCAAAGCAACTCTTTCAAAAATAGTATGCTATTGCTGTAATAGACAAGGCCATGTTGGTGCAGATTGTCCAGAAAAAAGGAAGGAGTCTAGTGACAAGAAAAGGACTCAATACAAGGGCAAGAAGGAAAAGTCTTTTGTTGCCAAAAAGGATAAGAGCCTGTCAGATATTTCTTCATCAGAAACTGAGTCAGATGCTGAGGCATATATAGGACTTTTTCCTGAGGAAGAAGAAGAAGAAGAGTTCATCCAGATTATGAACTCTATATATGAATAAGAGGACAGTCAGTTCCAAGGGCTAATGGCATTGACAGAAAGTGACAAAATCCTGGAGCAGCCAGGACCTAGTAAGGTACAACATTGTTCTTTCAGTTCAATTTCTTGTGCCAGTACAGAATCAGATTCATAATCATCAAGTGATGAGAGTGCATCTGACTCTGAAGAAGATATTAATCAGTTGATAGATGAATATCAAGTTTTGTTGCAAGCATTTAAGAAATGCAAATCCTTGGCCAAGAGTCAAGCTAAGGAGATTGCAAGTCTCAAAATGGCTGCAACTGATTATGAGAAGATGTTTGATCAAAAACTTAATGAGATAGCCAGACTGAAGCACATAACTGTGATTCAGATGGGGACTATAACATATAAGAATGATCAAATCAAGAGTCTGGAGATTAATCTTCAGAAGGAGAAAGACTTAGTTGCTAGGTTTTCTAAACCAAAGTCTGTTCTACCCATAATTGATGAATTTGTTCATCAAAAAGGTAAAGCTGGACTGGGATTTTCAAAACCTGCTAGGACTATTCAGTCCAAGTCCAAGTCCAAGTCCAAGGGCAAAGCCCCAACTCTCAACAAGTCAGTTGTAGAAAAAACAGCAAAGACAGTACCTAAGCAAAGGTACAATAAGTTTGAGTGTTGGTGCTGTGACAAGGTAGGCCACTTTGCAATGGACTGTTGGCACAATGTTAGTGCCAAAGTGAGTAGCAAACTGCCTGTTGGAAAACCTGCATGTAGCTTTGTTAGGAAGCAAACTAACCAGTACTAAGGACCCAAGAATTCTTTGGGTTCTAAGGTTCACTAATCTGTTTTGCAGGTGAGTCCAAGTGGCCATGCCCCAATATGGTACTTGGATAGTGGATGTTCCAGACATATGACTGGAACAAGGGGTTTACTAAAGGACTACACACCTATCAAGGATGGTCCAAAAGTAACCTTTGGTGGTTCTGAAAAAGGGATCATCAAGGGTTTTGGTAACATATCTAACTCCTTTATTACAATTACTCAAGTGGCCTATGTTAAAGGTTTGAAACATAACCTTATTAGTATAAGTCAATTGAGTGATGTAGGATATGACATCTCATTTGTGAAAGATGGTTGTCATATCAGGAGGTCAAATGATCAAGAGATCATTTTGACTGGTTATAGAAAAAGGAATGTCAATTGCTTAGACATTATGGTTGAGAACAATGGTTCTCCAGTATGTCTTGTAGCTGATGAGACAGTCTCTCATTGTGTCAAATGGCACAAGAGGCTAGCCCATCTTAACTACAAGACAATTGGCAAACTCTTTAGCAAAGAGTTAGTGAGGAATGGTACTCAAGTTAAGTGTATTAAAGATGGTATTTGCTCAGCTTGTCAAAAGGGCAAGCAGACTAGATCGACCTTTAGAAGTATTGAAAACAAAGATGCGGTGAGGTGTTTATACCTCTTACATATGGATCTCTTTGGTCCAATGCCAGTTCACAGCCTAGGTAGGAAGGTCTATACCTTTGTAGTTGTAGATGACTACTCAAGGTTTTCCTGGGTGTTCTTCCTTAGACAGAAATCTGAAACACCTAGTGTCTTCTATAGCTTTGTCAAACAAATTCAGAATGAACTAGCTAGTACAGTGGTCAAAATAAGAAGTGACCATGGTACTGAATTTCAGTCTGATAGCATGACAAAACTATGTGAAGAATTTGGGATATTTCAAGAGTTTTCTTCACCAAGGACACCTCAGCAAAATGGCATTGCTGAGAGGAAGAATAGAACCTTGATTGAGGCTGGTAGGACCCTATTAAGTGATACATCACTACCAGAATATTTCTGGGCTGAAGCAGTCAATACTGCATGCCATGTTATTAATAGGGCTACCATTACTAGAAGCCACAATAAGACCCCCTATGAGGTTGTGAAAGGCAGGAAACCAAACATATCCTACTTCAGGATCTTTGGTTGTAAGGGCTTTATACTTAACATTGGGAAGTCTTACTTGACTAAGTTTGCTGCCAAGTCCCAAGAGAGAATTTTTGTTGGGTACAACAACAACAGTAAGGCTTATAGAGTCTACAACTTGTCTACACAAGTTGTAGAAGAGACTGTATATGTAGTATTTGATGAAACTAGACTTATTAACAATGAGTTGTCTAGTAGTATTTGCAGCCCCACAGGTATAGCCAAGAAGATGGACAAGCTCACTATAGAAGAAGAACCTACTGCAAGACAGCAAGTAGAAGATAGTAGCTGTTGTCCAGGGGGAGTACTACATGTACATAATACAGATGAAGTTCAAGAAGTGCAGCAAAATGAAGAAGTTGAAGAAGTTCAACCTGAAGCCAGGATGCCTCCAGCCAATAGGCATCTTAGAGATCATCCAGCAGAACAAATCATTGGTGATCCAAGACAAGGGGTACAAACAAGGAGCATAAATCTGAATGCAGTGCTCTTTTCAAGTTTTCTATCCCAAGTTGAACCAAAGAAGTTTGAAGAAGCCATCCTAGACCCTCATTGGATTGAGGCAATGCAAGAAGAGCTGAATCAGTTCAAGAGGTGCAAGGTATGAGAGCTTGTTCCTAAACTAAAAGACCACAACATAATTGGAACCAAGTGGATCTTTAGGAACACGATGGATGAACATGGAGTCATCATTAAGAACAAAGCAAGATTGGTTGCTAAAGGATATAGGCAGGAAGAAGGTATTGACTTTGATCAAACCTTTGCTCCAGTAGCCAGACTGGAAGCAATAAGGATGTTCCTGGCCTATGCAACCTTTCAAGGATTTAAAGTTTACCAAATGGATGTCAAGTCAGCATTTCTGAATGTTAATCTTAAAGAGGAAGTCTATGTGGAACAGCCATCAGGTTTTGTTGATTCAACTCTACCTAATCATGTCTATAGACTTAGGAAAGCTTTATATGGGTTAAAGCAAGCCCCTAGGGCTTGATATGAAACCCTGTCTAGTTTCCTCATTGAGATTAAGTTCACAAGGGGGAAAATAAACAAGACTCTATTCCTTAGGGAATCCAGAGGCAAAGTAATACTAGTCCAAATATATGTAGATGACATTATATTTGGGTCTACTGAAAGTAGCCTTTGCAAAAAGTTTGCAAAACTAATACAAGGTCAATTTGAGATGAGTAGTATGAGAGAGCTTAAGTTGTTCTTGGGTCTCCAAGTAATACAGACTGAGAATGGTTTATCCATATGCCAGTCTAAGTTCACCCTAGAACTCATAAGGAAGTATGGTATGGATTCATCCAGTACCATGAAGACTCCTATGGGGTCAAGTATGTCTCTTAGCAAGGATGATGCAGGGAAACCTGTAGATGAGTCTCTGTATAGAGGGATAGTTGGCTCCCTATTATATTTGACTGCAAGTAGACAAGATATCATGTATGCTACATGTGTCTGTGCAAGGTATCAAGCATGCCCTAAGGAGTCTAATTTGACAGCAGTCAAAAGGATATTGAGATATCTAAAGGGCACTCCTTATCTAGGCCTCTGGTACCCTAGGAATGGGGATTTTGAACTAACATGTTATTCAGATGCAGACTTTGCAGGATGCAAAGAAGACAGAAAAAGCACAACTGGAACCTGTCAATTCCTAGGTGGAAGACTGATTTCATGGAGTAACAAAAAGCAAACAAGTGTGGCTATCTCCACTGCAGAGTCAGAATATGTGGCTGCAGGAAGTTGTTGTGCTCAACTTCTATGGATACAACATCAGCTTGAGGACTATGGAATTCAGGTAAGTAGAACTCCACTCTTTTGTGATTCTACAAGTGCTATATCAATTGCACATAATCCTGTTTCTCATAGTAGAACTAAACATATTGAAATAAAATATCATTTTCTTAGGGAGCATGTAGAGAAAGATGATATTTTACTAGAATATGTTAAAACAGATAATCAACTAGCTGATATGTATACTAAGCCCTTAGAAGAAACAAAGTTCAATAGGTTTAAAATTGAACTAGGTATGATAAACTTAGAATAAGTTTATAGAAATGACTAAGTCAAAAGGTGTCGACACACAGAGATCTCTGTGTCGACACAGAATAAAGGTGTCGACACTTCAGTGAAAAGGTGTCGACACATCTAGGAAGTTGGTGTCGACACTTCAGAAAATTAGTGTCGACACATGACAAGTAGGTGTCGACACATCCAAGGTGGTGTCGACACTTAGTGTTTACTCAGAATTATCTAAGTCAAGACTCGAATATGTGTCGAGTTAAGTGGTGTCGACACATAAACAAGTGTCGACACATATAATCTGTTGACTAAACTTGTGTCGACACATATGTGTCGAGACATTATAAGTCAGTGTCGACACTTATCGACAGTGTCGACACAATTTAAGTTAGCTGAACCGCCTTTTCATCTTCAAACCTAGTAAGGTATATATAGGATTTTGCCTTAGTTTGTCGACACGCTTTCAAAAGTTTCGAGACCAAACTTGTGTGTCGACACCTCTCTTCTCTCAGTTCAAATTCTTCAAACCCTAATGGCACCAAAGCTCGAGGAGAACGTCAATGAAGGCTATGAACTGGTGCGAGACGCATTTGGTGATGCAGACCCAGAAATCAAGAATGTGATAACCCTAGTTGCAGACTCAGGGTTGGAATTTCTTGTTTCAGAGCCTACAAAGATCTGGAAGAAGGAAGTACTGGAATTCCTCAATGGAGCTAAAATAGACGAATCTGGATTCAAGATCAAATCCAGAGTTCATGGTGCAAAGGTTAAGGTTTCACCAAAAAGTTTGAGGAAAGTCCTTCAGTTGCCAAGAATTAAGGAAGAAGAAGAGGTTACTACTTCCAGGACCAGAGATGCATTGGCATGGTGTGGTCTGGATTCTAAGATGAAAATTGGATCAGTGTTTAATAGGAAGGGCATGAACAGTCAGGGGAAATTCCTCTCTGAAATTGTAGACAAAGTGATCCTAAGTAAGCCAGGAGGGCATGATAGTGTATCAGCCCATATGTTCAGTATTATGACAAGGATAATCTTTACTTTGAAAACAGATTGGTCTGTTATAGTCTTTGAAAAGATCAAGGAAAGTCTGAAGAAACCCAACATGGGTAGGATCTTAAGTTTATACCTAGCTGGTAGAAAACCAGAGGTTATGAGTCAAGCTGCTGGCAGTAAAATCAAGCACATGAGGAAAATGGACATGAGGATATTCTCCAGGTGGGACAGAGTTTTGACTAAGGAGATGCCTACTCCTGAGAAGGAAACTCCAATGAAGAAGAAGAAGAAAACTGCCCCAGTGGCTCAAGTGTCCTCTAGCAGCTCTGATAGTGAAGAGTAAGTTGTCTTCTCACCTGATGAGAATGAAGAAGAGACTGTTGTGAAATCTCCAGTTCAATAAGATATTGCTGAGAGGCAGGGGGAGCTACCACAAGCTAGCCCCTTACACCAGGATTCAGTCCAGGGGGAGCCACTAGTAGTGGAAGAGCCAACTCCTCTTGAGAGTGAGCAAGCAACCAACATCATCCTAGAGGTAATTACTGAGCTTAATGCTTTAGATTTCCTTAAAGTGGATACTGTTTTATCTGATCCATTAGTTAATGTTAATCAGCAAACTCAGCTGGATAGCCAAGTCCCAGATGTTGTCATGGGAGACACATCTGTTAAAGTTCAAATTGTATCTGATCCAGTGGTAGATGAGCAAAGAATTTCTCCTGCCCATTCTCCACAAGAAATTACAATGGAAGATTTATTTCTTAATCTGGATCAAGAAGATTTTGACAAGGGAACTGCTGCTACTGAAGGGGAGAATGCTCCAGTTGAGGGGGAGCAACTACAAATTCATGAAGAACCTGCAAGGCAAGAGACTGAGAAGGAACCAGAAGTGCAGAAGGAGTTACCCCCAAGCCCTAATGAGAGGGTAGAAATTGCTAGCTCCTCAGCTTCTGAAGATGAGGAAGCTGCAAGGGCAAAGAAAAAGAAATTTCAAGTATTCAAGAGAAGGAGTCAGAATTATAAGAATGCCTTACAAACTATTGCACCACAGCCTATATCACAGCCAGCACCTACTGTTGATTATAATGCTCTAATGGTTGCAATACAAATTAAACTTGATGAGCACAGGCAGGCCATTGAGAAGTAGCTTGATGAAGGGCAAAAATCATTGCAGTTTGATCTGGCACAGGATATTAAGTCCATAAGATTTGAGATGAATCTCAATAAGAAGGAGATGACAGACTGCTTCCATAAGGGAGGGAATGCAGTGGTGTACTTGGCTACACATCAGGAGAAGATAAAAGCTCAAGTAGATGAACTTGAAGTAAAGCAAGGCTATGTACTGGAGAATCAAATCAGGATGAATGATAATTTGACAGAGTCTCACAATGCCATTATCACTGAGATGCAGAACATAGCTGCTGGACTGACTACTTCTACTGCTACTGCTAAAGCAGAATTTGACAAAGCATTCCAAGAAGAAATTACGGTTGTTAAGACTGCCATCCAAGACTCTCAGAAGATCATAACTGACAAACTACAAAGGTTGAAACCTTACTTTAAAGATGGAGTCAACTATTTGGATGCCCAAATAAGATTTCAAAAGGATGATCTGAGAGATCACATGGTTAGAGAAGTCATAAAGGGGGAGAGTGTGTTAGTCAAAGCCAGCTCTGATCATGCTAAATGGATTTCTAATTCTATCAGAGCTACTCTTGGATATCCTCCTCTTTTTGATGATGATAATGTTGCAGAATCTGGGATTAATCCTGCATATCTAGGAGGGGAGCAACCTGAAGTGGCTCAAGTCATCTACCCTCCTCCAGATTTTGATATGGTACATGCTGATATCCAGACCATGTATAGTCCACCTGATGGTACTCAGAAGGTTATCATAGAAAAAGTGGTTCAGCCAATATCTAAGGCTATGCAAGAAGCACTGCAGAAAGAAGAAGAAACTAGATTGTCTAAGAAGAGGTTCAGGGAACAAGCTGAACAAAGACCAGACTTTGAGCAGTGGAGCCCCACATCAAGAAACATAATCTTAAATGCATGGAAAGCTGCAAAAGATAACATTCAAGACAGAAATAAATGGTTTTTTGAATTGGAATGGAGAAAGCATGAGACAAGGCAAGAAGCCATAGTCCAATATAGAAGGAAGGACAAGATGGGAAAGCTACCTCCTACTGCCCAGGAGCCTAGCAAGTACTTTCTCAAGCCTTATCATTATTTTGAAAGGCAAAAGATTAAAGCTGAGGAACTTAAGAAGAAGGAGCTGAAAGGGAAAAACCCTACTGCTATTGAAGACACTGAAGCTCCTATACAAGCCAAAGTACAAGCTGGAAAAGGGTTAGTAATTAAGGAGGCTGAACAGAAATAGAATTGAAATTTTCTTAAGTTTACTATGTAATCTTATGATGTTAAACATTCTGTAAACTTTTGGAAACTGAATATGACAAGTTATTAGAACAATATGCTGTGTGATAAATTTGCTATGTGATAAATTTATTTCATAATTGTTCTGAGATGTTATCTGTGTATACATGTTTTGTTTGATACATGTTTTTGGTTGCCCTGATTTATAATCCTGCTTTACATCATTTTTTAATTTTATTATGAATGGTGTGTATCATTGACTAAGGGTTATGACTTCTCCAAATAGGGGGAGATTGTTGGGTACATTGGTTCTAATGTACCTGATTTGAAGAAGCCTCACCCAACTCAATGATATACATCAAAATGTATTTGATGTGTTTTGAGTTTACTTGTGCAGGTTAAGTATTTGCAGGAAAGAAGAAAAAGTTTCTAAGTCCATGTGTCGACACCCAGAGGGAAAGTGTCGACACTTAAGAAGACTTGTGTCGACACCCAGGCAAGCAGTGTCGACACTTGGAGTCATTGTGTCGACACCAGGGATGCAGAGTCGACACCAGACAGAAATGTCGACACAAGGAGCTGTGTCGACACTCCGTGAAGTAAAGTGCAGTGAAGCAGTGTCGACACTTAGCAGTTGTGTCGACACCCAGAGAAACTGTGTCTACATCAGAAAGTGTCGACACTTGGAGGCTGTGTCGACACTCAGCAAAAGTCAACAGAGACTAAGTATAGGTGTCGACACAAGGAGATGTGTCGGCACTCAGCAGAAGACTAAACACTTGAAGAAAGTGTCGACACCCAGAACAATGTGTCGACACACTGTAGAAGAGTCAACACTTGAAGAAAGTGTCGACACAAGAAAGAATGTGTCGACACTTAGCTGAAGACTCAATACTTGAAGAAAGTGTCGACACAAGGAGCTGTGTCGACACTTAGCAAAGTTCAAAATATTCTAAGTACAAGTGTCGACACTAAGGAGATGTGTCGACACTCAGCCAGGGCCTCAACAGAAGAAGTATGTGTCGACACAAGGAGCTGTGTCGACACTCAGCAAGTATCAACACTGAAGACATGTGTCGACACCAAGAAGCAGCGTCGACACTGACAAGTTCAACACATAAAGATATGTCGACACAAAGGTGTTGTGTCGACACTTACAAGAAGTCAACAAAGTGCTGAAGAACAAAGTGTTGTGTTGACACTCAATATCAGTGTCGACACATAAAGAAGAAGCAGTGTCGAGATATAAAATCAACAACACAAGGAGTTGTGTCGACACCTTGTAGGCTAGTGTCGACACTTAGACAACTTATGTCGACACTTGGTCTATAAGTGTCGACACTTAAAGACAGACAGTCTCGACACTTTTAGACAGTTACAGAATTTTCAAGAACTGACAGGATGACTTGACAGCTGCCATTCCAGCCGGTCTACTGCACCTGTCAGAGTTGTCAGAAATCAGTTATGGACCGGACCAGCCGGTTACCAAGAAGGAGGCCTATAAATAGGCTTACACTGTCTACAGAAACTGATGATTGAAAAGAGTGATTAGAAGATTAACACATCAAGTAATAAAAAGAAGATCTAGCTATCAAGTGAAGATCTAAGTAGTTGGAGAGGGAGAGCTCCATCCAAGAAGTCAGCCGTTGGAACCAGGCTGAGAAGAAGGGTTCAGATTTATTCTGAATCTTAAGTTGCAGAGATCAAGGATCAACTGCAGAGGAGGTCAATCTTATTGAGTTCTACATTCAAGAAGCTTTGAAGAAAGCCAAGTCAGATTAATTTCAGCTGAGTTCTTCAAAGAACTCATCAAGAAACTCACAACTCTTCTCTCTTGTTCCTAAGTTGATAGAGTATATATTTTGTATTCAAATTATATTGTAGGATCCTTAGGGATCTGAGTCTTGTAAGCCTGTAATTATAAAGGCTGAGTGTAGGGCTTGAGTGCCTGAGTGTAGGAGATTGAAATCTCTGAGTGTAGGCCTATTGTGGCTGAGTGTAGGCCTTGGTGGTTGAGTGTAGGCCTTGGTGGCTGAGTGTAGGCTTTGAGAAGAAGCTGAGTTGTAGGGCCTTGGGCCTGAGGTGTAGGAACCTATTTTGGGGTTCTGAGATAGTGGAGGAGTTTGGCCGAATCTAGTACACTGCTAGATAGGCGAAGGGGAAAAGTGGATGTACCCAAACATTGGGGAACCACTATAAACCTGTGTGTTCACTGTGTGTATGTGGTTTGCTGTGATTGCTGTGTGATTACTGTGCAAAAGTAGATATAAATCTGTGATAAAATCTGAATTCTGCCTAAAAAGTCAAAAAGATTTAAGTCACCTATTCACCCCCCCCCCCCCACTGTAGGTGATTAGGTACAATATCTTTCATTATGTATACAAGTTAATGTCTCGGAGTTCATGTTTGTTTTATAAAGCTTTCTTTTGAATGCCTAAGATTCTGGATAGTAGCAATTTGTGGAGCTAGGGCTGGTGTTTTCAGCGTAGCAGTTTCAGCTGCGACTTTCCACCTCATCGTCGTGAGGTAGTTTTTGGTTATAGTTTTGTTTTTACACAGTTTAGACATACTGTTGTGCTTTTATGGGATCTTGTCAGGTTGTTGACGCCCACAGTTTGCTGAAGATTTTAGACACTCTGCTAGCTACTAGTTGCTTCATTGTTGGTTTTGTTTAGCATACTTGCTCTCTGGGAAGTTTTATGCTAGAAATGCAGGTTAGGTTTTTTAAGTATAAAGTTAAAACGATTTATACCATCATTACATAGTATCTTTCAAAATGAATAACACTCTATTTTAAAGGTTTATAAAAGTTATTTCCTATATACACTAAACTTAGAGGTCTGAATATCATGTGTTATCATTGGTTGTCATGATCATATAGGATGATAAATAATTAAAACTAAGCATGTTCCGCTGTGTATTTCTATGTACACCGTTAGAGTGGATGAGTCGAACCATAGAACTGAGGGGCACTGTCATTAAAACTTAATTTAAAATTCTGTTTTAAAACAATAACTCACGAATTTTCATGGAAAGTACTAGGAGTAGGTTTTGCTTGAGAGTCTGCAGTTGTCCTGTAACGCCCCGAAAATTGTATTTGAGTCGGTCGCGTCAAAAGGGATTTTTGGTGTCTGTATAGGTGT
This sequence comes from Platanthera guangdongensis, assembly GCA_039583875.1. Classification (NCBI taxonomy): domain Eukaryota; kingdom Viridiplantae; phylum Streptophyta; class Magnoliopsida; order Asparagales; family Orchidaceae; genus Platanthera; species Platanthera guangdongensis. The sequence continues at coordinate 102,851,961 of CM077163.1, forward strand.
ACACGGTCTAGGACACGGGCGTGTCCAAGGCCGTGTCTGGCTGGTGTTTTTGGCCGTTTTCATCCCGAGAAGTACACGGACAGGAACATGGCTGACTGATATGTGCGTGTCATTTGACACAGGCGTGTGCCTACCCGTGTCCCTACCCATGTTCTTTTGGGTTATGTCCGTTGCCGTGGCGGTTATGCGTGACACGCCCCCGAACACGGGCGTGTCGAGGAACCCGGCACGGGCGTGCCAGGTGAGACACAGGCGTATCTTTGCCCGTGTGTCTTTCCTCCGTTCGACGATCGTGCCTGTAGCGAGGCACACGGCCTGGGACACGGCCGTGTGCCTAGTCGTGTTCGGCTCAAGTCTGGAGATTTTTGAACGGATCTGAGTCGTTCGTTTTCTTTAATTAAGATCCAACGACCCAGATGGTTTCCTGCTCTGTTAAGGCTGGGAATAGGGGAGTTAATCCTTCATTTCTCTCCAACCATTCTCTCTCTCAAGGATTTGGAAAGAGGAGGAAGAAGGAAGGGATTCCGGCCGCCGGCAGAGCATCGGAGCACCGTTTCGAAATCTGAGAGCGGATATGTGGAGGAAAGTTCGTTGCGAAGATTTCCATCCGTGTAGTTTTTCCATGGCGCCAAAGCGGACTACAAGGGTAACGATTCTTTACTTGAGCATGTGAAGCTCTTTCTTTCTGCATAGGGAATCCTGCTCCCGCGAGTGTGCGGTGAGTGTGTGGTGTTCCTTGGGGTTGATGTGAATAGTCCCCCTTGTGTTGCATATAGAGTCCAGAATCGTAAGTACGTGCATAAGCATTGTGTGTGAAGCCCACCCGGACGTATATTGTCTGAATCGGTGATGTTGCATTTGATATATTTTGCCGGAGAAGACTCCGTGCTTTGGGTTTTTTGGGTTTCTACGCGGTAGATTGCAGCAGGGATCCTTGGAGGTTAGCTTCAAGGCGCACCCGAAAAACTGAGCGGAAACGTGTTCTGCTAACTTGGCAGTCTGGGAACCGGCCTTGATCATAACTGGGTTATGAGATTGTTTGGAAAACTTTGGGATCCGAGAGAAGCTTGGCCCGCGCGTAGGACTTAAATTATATATGCGACGTGAGCAACGGGCAAGTGGAATTGGACCTAGGCTATGTGGTTCGGTGCGAGAGACCCGAATATGGGGACTGGCCGTTGGCATAGTCGGGAGCCTTAGACGGTGGTCAGAAAGGCTAAATGCTCACATGTTGTTGCCATCCTGGGGGTGGTGGTGAAGACGCTGATTGGTCAGGATTCACCGTTAATGTGCCCTAAGTGTACGGGGTTTTTGGCCATGCGAGCCTACACCTGTGGCGTAGTATAGTTGCACTTCATTATTTTATTGGGCTAATGATATGCAGGGAAAGAGCACCGCCGTCCCGAGTTAGGGGCGGGGTCGTTATAATTTGGTCGGCTTTTGGCTGACCGTTGCTTTGTTTGCCACCGTGCGGTGGAATGTGCTTGCAGGTGCTGCGGATCCGAGTACCAAATAGCGGGCTGAAGCCCATGTTGCTGTGCTGGCCCTAGAAGGCCAAAGCGAATAGTTTTTTTTTATTTTTATCATGTGTGGCCAGCCTGCGAGCCGATGTATGTAAGACATGTTTTTATTAAGTGAACATTTGTAAGGCCTTAAGGCCATGTACCCTTTTAGTGTAATTGGGGTTTCATTCCTGTAGTGTGTTGTGGACATTCATGTTTATTGGATTTAAGTTTTGGGTTCTTTCAACTTTAAAAGCTTCCGCTAGAATGCTCTGTGTAGGACGAGTAGTCTTGATTGGATATTTTGTATATTCTTATGTAACCCTTTCGACTATCTGTGGTATATGGCGTCGGGTTCCAGCTGGACCTTCTGTTATATGTCATGCGACGGATGGGGGTGTTACAATTTGGTATCAGACTTTTGGTTACGGTCGGGCTTAAATGAATTCGTGGGCAAATTCTTTTAAGGGGTGGTGAGCACATGTGTGCGTCATCGTTATAACATCAAAAAGAACCCATGAATGTCCACTTAGGAATGAAAAATACACTTGTTTTGTGGAATCTGAGTATTCCAATGATTGCTTTTAGCAATTTATTTGTTGTCTACTCGTGTGTCTTTGCTACTACAGGCAGCTAGGAGCGGTGCTGGTCAGTCAGAGCATCCGCAATCAGCGGAAAGTAGTGCACCAAGGGACGTGCCTACAACACCTCCTTCAGCAGAAACCATCAGGATGGTGGCTGAAGCCGTATTTGCAATGATAAATGCCCAACCTGTAGGGCAAATGCATCGCGCACCTCCTGCGAATGGGCAAGAACCGGTTAGGGTGGCAGAGCCGAGAGTGGTGGAGCGCATAGCAGTTGATCTGGTAGAGCCGAGGAGAGCTACGAAGAAGCAGCTTAAGCATGTAATGGGCTTTAATCCTCCGAGGTTCGATGGGGTTGGAATGCTAGCTCAAGCTGAGGACTGGCTCTCTTCGATAAAGAGGCTCCTGATAGCCACATTAACTGAGGAGTGGCAGAAGAAGACCATAGTGACTTTTCTTTTGGTGGGTGAAGCGAGGCTGTGGTGGGATGAGTTGGAGTTTCATCTCTTAGTGGGTAGGCAGCTTGTTGATGTACCTATGGAGGAATTTTCAAGATTGTTCCTAGCCAGATTTGTACCCTCTGCTCAGAAGCTTGAGATGGAGAACCAATTTCTTGGGTTGACTAAGGGAGCCAGGAGCGTGGAAGAGTATCTTCATGAGTTCATACGGTTCGGTCGTTATGCTGGTGCTACGTTTATGAAAGAAGAACGGAAGACCAATCGGTTTTATGAGGGTCTATGCGGCGACCTACAGTTACTACTTGCTGGGCCTAAGACACAAGGCTTACTAGCCTTGGTCAATTCGGCCCGATCGTTGGAGAAGGTCGTTAAGAAAGTTCAAGAGAAGAAGGACCCAGGAGAAAATAAGTCTGAGTTCAAGGTGCCAAATGCCAAGTCAAGTTTCCGCAGGTGGAACAAGAAGCGGAGGACTTCGAACTCAGCGCCTTCGTCTGGTGCGTCGCGGGAAACTACAAGTTGAGTCCCAGGAGCTTGCTACAACTGCTGGAAGACGGGGCATTTTGCTCGTGAGTGTTGGAGCGGAAGTTCAAAGTCTGAGAGGAAGTCTGGAGCGACTTATAAGGAGAAAGGGAAGGCGGTGGAGTCAACCGCGTCCCATCATGCTCCAGCCCAGCCTAGAGTCTACAACATTGGTCTGCAAGAGGCCATAAAGCAAGCGGATGTGGTGACAGGCTTTGTGTTGATCTTTGAGTTTCCGGCAAGAGCCCTGTTTGATAGGGGAGCATCGCATTCCTTCTTGTCCGAAAAATTCATATCACGCATCGGGGTACCGTCCTCGATGGCAGAAGGCAAATTGGATGTGTTGCTGCCCAATGGGTGCTCAATGAATGCGGATAGGGTCTGCGTTGTGAATATTCAGATTGGAGACCAGGAGTTTGATTTGCGAGCGTCGATTTTGCCGTTGGCAGATTACGACGTAATATTCGGTATGGATTGGCTCTCGGAGCAGGGTGCATGCATTGATTGCAACCGTAATATTCGGTAAGATTTTGATGTCAGCCCTTCAGGTGTTCAAGGCAGTTCGGTCTAGGGCAGAGCTATTTGTCACTCTAGTGCAGACTTCGACGCCTAAGCAAAATCTTGACAGTATACCAGTTGTGTCTGAGTATCCCGATGTGTTCCCAGATGATCTACCAGGAGCCCCTCCTCAGCGGGAGATTGATTTTACCATTGAGCTGGAACCAGGTGCCAAACTGGTGTCACGCTCTCCATATCGGATAGCGCCAAGAGAAATGGCAGAGTTGAAGGTGCAACTGCAAGAGTTGCTAGAGCAAGGTTATGTGCGTCCAAGTTCGTCGCCTTGGAGCGCACCCGTTCTTTTTGTTAAGGAGAAAGATGGGAGCTTGCGGCTTTGCATCGACTATCGGGAATTGAACAAGCTTACAGAGAAGAACAAATATCCAATCCCAAGGATTGATGATGTATTTGATCAGTTGGTTGGGTCAACGGTATATTCAAAGTTAGATTTGAAGTCCGGTTACTACCAGTTGAGGATAAGGGAGAGCTACATCCCAAAGAAAGCATTCAGTACGCGGTTTGGGCATTACGAGTTCACGATCATGCCGTTTGGGTTGACGAATGCGCCATCCGTATTTATAGATCTGATGAACAGGATGTTCAGAGAGTACCTGGATCGTTTCGTGATAGTATTTATCGATGATATCCTGGTGTATTCGCAGTGCGAGGAGGATCACTACAATCATCTACACATGGTGTTGGACACATTGAGGGGGAATCAGTTGTATGTTAAGTTCTCCAAGTGTGAATTCTGGTTATCCTCGATAGAGTTCCTTGGTCATTTTGTTAGTGGAGAGGGGATAGTTGTGGATCCGGCGAAGATAGTGGCGATACGAGAGTGGCCTGCTTTTACTACAGTGGCAGAGGCCCGGAGTTTTTTGGGGCTTGCTGTCTACTATAGGCGCTTCGTAGAGAACTTCTCGCGGATAGCGCTACCACTCACAATGTTGACTAGGAAGGATCAGATGTTTGTGTGGTCTACGGAGTGCGAACAGGATTTTGAAGAGTTGAAGAGGCGGTTGACCACAACGCCTATTTTATGTTCGCCAAGTGGAACCGAAGTGTTCGAGATCTATAGTGATGCTTCGGGCAGTAGTTTGGGCTGTGTTCTGCTACAGCATGGGAGAGTGATAGCTTATGGTTCACGACAATTGAAGGCTCACGAAAGAAATTATCCGGTCCATGACGTGGAGTTAGCTAATATTTTCCCTAAAACTTTGGAGGCACTACCTGTACAGTGTGAAGGTCGATATTTACACCGATCATAAGAGCTTGAAGTACCTGTTGGACCAAAAGGATCTCAACATGAGGCAGCGGAGGTGGATGGAGTTCTTAGGGGACTACATCTTCAAGATACATTATGTGCCTGGGAAGGGAAATGCAGTGGCGGATGCATTGAGTCGCAGGACTCAGGCTCAGGACAACTGGTTATCGGTACATGATGAGAGATTGGTCCATGAGTTGGAGGCTTTGGAGATATCTTGCGTCGACAAGCAATCTAGTGCTGAGGCGAAACTGTTTTTGACAGAGGCGCAGTGTAACCTAGCTGATAGAGTTCGACGGGCTTTGGTTCAGGATAACAGCATGAAACAGATCTTGGAAGAATCTTTGGATGGGTCAAATTCCACGTTTGCATTTTAGGATGGGTTATTAAGGAAGGACGGTCGCATATGCGTTCCTAGTGCGAATAATCTTCGGGAGGAGTTGATGTATGAGGCTCATCATACCAAGTACTCAATCCACCCGAGGAGCACGAAGATGTATAGAGACATGAAGAAATTATTCTGGTGGCCAGGTTTAAAGAAGGATGTAGCACTTTATGTGGCCAAGTGCCGTACTTGTGCATTGGTGAAGGCGGAATGCCAGAAGCCCGGAGGTTTCTTGAAGTCCCTCCCTATCCCAGAATGGAAATTTGATGACATATCTATGGATTTTGTGCACGGTTTGCCGAAGTCGCAGAAGGGAAACGACGCCATTTGGGTGGTCGTAGATAGGTTGACAAAGGTGTCACACTTTATTCCGAATAGGAAGGAAGATCCGGTGGAAAACTTAGCCAAACTCTATGTGGAGAATATTGTACGATTGCATGGTGTGCCCCACAGTATTGTTAGTGATCGAGATGGACGCTTCACGTCGAATGACTGGAGGTTGGTGCATAGTCTGTTGGGTATTAAGCAAAAGTTCAGCACAGCCTTTCACCCACATACGGATGGCCAGACCGAGAGGGTCAACAGGACTATGGAGGACATGCTTCACATGTGCGTCCTAGATTTTGGAAAGCAGTGGGAAGATCACCTGTACATGGTGGATTTTGTGTACAACAACAGCTTTCAGGCGAGTATTGGAATGGCGCCTTTCGAATCTTTGTACGGGAGGAAGTGTCGTACGTCGTTGTCTTGGTTGGAGGCAGGCGAATCGAAGTTGTACAAACGTCAAGCGGTGGAAGACGCCACTTCAATGATACGGACAATTCAAGAAAGGTTGAAGATCGCTCAGGACAGGCAGGCAAAGTATTACAACGCCAAGCATAGGAACATAGAGTTCAATGTTGGCGACATGGTGTATCTAAAAATCAAGCCGTTCAAGGGTGTGTTGCGGGTTCGACGCTTGAAGAAGTTGAGTCTGAGATACCTTGGACCATTTGAAATCCTGGAGCGTGTTGGTTAGGCGGCGTATAGATTGAAGCTGTCGGTGGAATTGAGTGGGCTGCATGATGTGTTCCACGTATCGGTGTTGCGTAAGGCGGTGTAAGAGCCTTCGCAGATCATTGCAGATAATCAAGTACCAGTTGATTATGAGTTGACCACAAGGGTCAAGCCAGTACGTATTGAAGATGTTGCAGTCAAGAGACTCCGCAACATGGATATCCGTATGGTTAAAGTCCGATGGGATAATTGCGTACGTGAGGAGCTTTCTTGGGAGTGAGAGCAAGCTATGTTGGAGGAATACCCCGAGTTATTCCACTCAGGTATTATTTAGATTTGTGTACGTTTACTTAATTTCGGGTCGAAATTCCTTAAGTGGGGGAGATTTGTAATGCCCCGAAAATTGTATTTGAGTCGGTCGCGTCAAAAGGGATTTTTGGTGCCTGTATAGGGGTACATGACCTAGGACACGGGCGTGTCCAAGGTCGTGTCTGGCTGGTGTTTTTGGCTGTTTTCATCCCGAGAAGTACACGGCCAGGAACACGGCTGAATGACACGGGTGTATCATTTGACACAGGCATGTGCCTACCCGTGTTCTTTTGGGTCGTGTCCGTTGTCGTGGCAGTTATGCGTGACACGCCCCCGAACACGGGCGTGTCGAGGAACCCGACACGGGCGTGTCAGGTGAGACACGGGCGTGTCTTTGCCCGTGTGTCTTTCCTCCGTTCGATGATCGTGCCTGGAGCGAGGCACACGGCCGGGGACACGGCCGTGTGCCAAGCCGTGTTTGGCCCAGGTATGGAGATTTTTGAACGGATCTGAGCCGTTCATTTTCTTTAATTAAGATCCAACAACCCAGATGGTTTCATGCACTGTTAAGGCTGGGAATAGGGGAGTTTATCCTTCATTTCTCTCCAACGATTCTCTCTCTCAAGGAGTTGGAAAGAGGAGGAAGAAGGAAGGGATTCCGGCCGCCGGCGGAGCATCGGAGCACCATTTCGAAATCTGAGAGCGGATCTGTGGAGGAAAGTTTGTTGCGATGATTTCCATCCGTGTAGTTTTTCCATGGCGCTAAAGCGGACTACAAGGGTAACGATTCTTTACTTGAGCATGTGAAGCTCTTTCTTTCTGCATAGGGAATCCCGTTCCCGCGAGTGTGCGGTGAGAGCGTGGTGTTCCTTGGGGTTGATGTGAATAGTCCCCCTTGTGTTGCATATAGAGTCCGGAATCATAAGTACGGGCATAGGCATTGTGTGTGAAGCCTACCCGGACGTGTATTGTCTGGATCGGTGATGTTGAATTTGATATGTTTTGCAGGAGAAGACTCCGTGCTTTGGGTTTTTTGGGTTTCTATGCGGTAGATTGCAGCAGGGATCATTGGAGGTTAACTTCAAGGCGCACCCGGAAAACTGAGCAGAAACGTGTTCTGCTAACTTGGCAGTCTGGGAACCGGCCTTGATCATAACTGGGTTATGAAATTGTTTGGAAAACTTTGGGATTCGAGAGAAGCTTGGCGCGCGTGTAGGACTTAAATTGTATATGCGGCATGAGCAACGGGCAAGTGGAATTTGACCTAGGCTATGTGGTTCGGTGCGAGAGACCCAAAGACGGGGACTGGCCGTTGGCATAGTCGGGAGTCTTAGACGGTGGTCAGAAAGTCTAAATTCTCACATGTGGTTTCCATCCTGGGGGTGGTGGTGAAGACACTGATTGGTCAGGATTCACCGTTAATGTGCCCTAAGTGCACGGGGTTTTTGGCCATGCGAGCCTACACCTGTGGCGTAGTATAGTTGCGCTTTATTATTTTATTGGGCTAATGATATGCAGGGAAAGAGCACCGCCGTCCCGAGTTAGGGGCGGGGTCGTTATAATTTGGTCGGCTTTTGCCTGACCGTTGCTTTGTTTGCCACCGTGCGGTGGAATGTGCTTGCAGGTGCTGCGGAGACGAGTACCAAATAGAGGGTTGAAGCCCATGTTACTGTGCTGGCCCTAGAAGGCCAAAGCGAATAGTTGTTTTTATTTTTATCATGTGTGGCCTGCCTGCGAGCCGATGTATGTAAGACATTTTTTTATTAAGTGAACATTTGTAAGGCCATAAGGCCATGTACCTTTTTAGTGTATTTGTGGTTTCATTCCTGTAGTGTGTTGTGGACATTCATGTTTATTGGATTTAAGTTTTGGGTTCTTTCAACTTTAAAAGCTTCCGCTAGAATGCTCTGTGTAGGACGAGTAGTCTTGATTGGATAGTTTGTATATTCTTATGTAACCCTTTCGACTGTTTTGTGTACATGGCGTCGGGTTCCAGCTGGACCTTCTGTTGTATGCCATGTGACAGATGGGGGTGTTACATGTCCCATGCACGGCGTGCCATCACGGCGTGTATTTGTTCTTTCTCTGACATAATATTTAATTTAGAGAATATGCGGGTTGTGACACAACACCCCAAAAATGAGAAGCGATCGTTGGTGGTTAACCCGGGGCGATAGTCTTATCGCAGACGATTGCTGTAGGACCCCCCAACCTTTGCCCTGGGTCGGGCTAGAGGGAATCTTACTGCCCAAGACGTCCATGCAGTGCTCCTTAGGGGAAACGACCCACACTATCCTAGCACTGAGTGGCCGCCTTTCTCGGCTAGAATCACAACGTTCATAATATATCAGAGATTTGCGGAAGTATTAACCGGAAACCAGTATCAAATATATATATAAAATTATATATGTTTACATAGGTACAAAGGCCGTAGCCTATGTATTTATATAAGCACGCAGGCTGTACAAGTACAACATATAACTCCTCACTCTCTCTCCCTAACCAGCTCATCGGTACTCACATCTCGAAACTCTAAGGATGTCGGGGGTGCTTCTGCTCGAGTAGTTCCAACTACTAGTGCAATATCCTGCGACAATGGGTCACTACGATGCTCCATTTACTGTGAATGGTTATTTATATAACTATTAATCACATAGCTAAGTGGAAAAAAATCTCCTCCCTGGATCCATATTCTGGGGGCGAGCACACACCCACCCAATAAAAGTAGATAGTCGAAGAAAGGAAGAGTTAGTACAACATTTCATATATATAAGCTAGGAGAAATAAAGAAGCGCAACATAATATAACTGGAATAGAAGCAGCAATGTATATCAGTAATTAATTAAAGTTCCACTAACATATCATCACATAAGGTATTCACAACTTGTACCCTACCGCAGGAATTCACAGCCGCGCTCATACCGCAGGCATTCACAATAGCGTACATACCGCTGGCACTCACACCCGCGCACACAAACCCTATGTTGACATAGTATGGACTGCTTCTGTTCCAGCAGGGTAGCGATCCCCGCGGGCCTCACCGAAGTGGCCGTCGGTGACAGTGGCCAGTCCTGCCACTTCTGGGGGTGGTCGTACTGCATAGTCCCAGGCACCAACGTACAACTCTGTATACTCCTAGATGTGGGCGACATCCGGTGATTCAATATTTTGGCCGACCAGTGGAGGAAAACCTGACGGGGAAATATGACGGTCAATCACCCATGGTAAGCATCTCCCCGTCGCGTTGAGTCGTCGACCTTCCTGCACCGGTAAGAATAGTCTGTGAAAGGGACCGACTCGCAACGCAATCAATTTACAAGCAATCAATCAGTCTATATTGCTAACACTTACCGGGTCTATGGCAGCCTGCCCTACTATGCTTCAAACTTCGGACGGCGATACTCAGCTCAACTTTCGACAAGAAGCGTCGGAGCACTTTATTTAAGGGTAAACCCGGAGGAACATCTCAATTCCGGTTATCCCTAACTAAGGCTCAACCTTGACAGACAACTGCTAGTCAGAGTATGACCCGCACTTATAATGGTAAATTGCAGTAATGAAAATGCGGTAATTAAAGCTGCTGATAAAAAATGCTACATAATTTAGGTGCTGAATGAAAGGTGACCAGTACGGAACTAGAGTATTACTGAAATGAAAGTTTTGAAATGAACTTGACCAGTACAAGACTGAAATAGTACTGTATTAAAAGCACTGAACTAAAATGAACTTGAGCAGTACGAGATTGGAGTAGTACTGAATTGAAATGAACTTGACCAGTACGAGACTGGAGTATGTTGAATTGAAATGAACTTGACCAGTATGAGACTGGAGTAGTACTGAATTGAAATGAAATTGACCAGTACGAGACTGGAGTAGTACTGAATTTGAAAGTACTAAATTGAAATGAATAAAGGAAGAGAACCAGTGCACGACTGGATTAATCATAAAGAAAATGGTTAGTAGTCCAATCTCTCCACCCAGGAGGCTTCAGTTTCATCTCCTATCTTAGGTGGCACATTCAGTTCCATCTCCGTTCTCAGGAGGCACATTCTGTTCTATTTCAGTTTTTAATAAAGCTTGCTTGGGTTACACCAATAATTAAAACCTTATTGGAATTTGGTTGTGAATTTTTTAATCACAGCTAAATCGAATTAGGGGCTGATTAGGAGTTACACACTTATTATTCGTCGTGGATAATTTTGCAATTCATTATTCATACTCTCATCTTCCGAGCGTGCCCAAATTACCCGAAAGTCGAGGCGCTCAACGGTTTCTCGAAATCTTGGAACACCCGGAGCTTGGTCACTTGCCTCAGCCACTTTTGTTGATAAGATAATTTGAATTTATTAATCAAATTAGAAAGGGTGGTTGCGCGCTAAAATTTTCACTTTTGAGGAAAATGAGTGTAATAAATTCCAAGCGCGGCCCAAGGCTCCAAGGAATTGAGAAAAAATAAATTTTGATCCCCAAGTCCCCAAATTTTGATACAACCTTTAAGGGGGTCTATAATTAGCCTATAAAAATTTTCATAATTTTTCGAAGAGTTTTGGGCCTTTAATTTGGCCAAACAATTTTCATTTGGGATTTTAAAAATAATAAATAACTACAAAAATTCTTAAAAATTTTTTGGAGGAAGCTCTTGGTATGGGGAACATTTTTCATGTTGATCAATTTGCCCACATTGGCCTAGAAATGGACCAGGGAATTTCTCAAAGTTTTGTTATTAATATAGTCTTCTAATAGCAAATCAAAAGATATCCTGTGTTTGAGATCGAGCTGAACATCAGACATCTTCTTTCTGACCCCACAGTAGATTGTCACAGATCCGCTGTGGGGGGCGTTGATGATGAGTCGGGGCAGGATTTAATGAAATCCCGGCCGTCTGATCTTCATCACCAGATCAGAGGGCTGCTACTCCTCGCCGGCGGGCAGTCAGGGATAGCCTTTGCCACCACCGGCCAGTCACCGCAGGACACCGGCGCCGCCCCCGGCCGGTTCGATGGGGTCCAGTGAGTACATAGGTGGTTGTCTGGCGGCCTGCCATCGCCGGCCACCAACTGACTTGGCCAGCCCGAGAGCGGGGTGGCAGCGATTTTGCTCCCAGCGCCACCGGACTACCCCACCTCTCCGACATTTAGCCCAACCCCGAAACCACCCCCGGCCGGCACGCCAATGGCAGGGCACTTCTCCGGTGGTGGTCCGATGACCATATGCCGCCGGAGGCAAAACAGAGCAAAAGCTCTACTTCTCAGGTGCCGCCGGAGTGACATTTTCCGACGGCACCCCGGCTTTACCCCATCGTGAGAAGTCATCCCGGTGGGCCAACCCTTCTCCAGTGCCACACCGGCATGGGGAGGGGCTATCTTTCTTGCTGCCACCACCCGACCTGGGGCATGGGTCGGGTTGTGCCGGCGGCACTCCGGCCGCCAGAGGGCCCACACAGAACGTACAGAAGGAGGGGAAGGGCGAGGGGAGACGTTTCTACCTATAGAAGAGGGGCTTGGGAAGGGCTGGCTTGGTTTGCCATGCAATGTGGCAGTGGTGGAGCTCGGGCTTGCCTTTTCCGGTGACCTGAGCTTCGCAGAGCTTGGGGAGGGGTGGGGGAGAAGCCCACTAAGATTGTGAGGGTAATATCAGGAGAGGGGGGCCTTTATATAGGCTGAAGGGGAGGTGATCTTCTCCCCTACCCAATATGGGTTTAATCCCTCCTTAGGGAGGGATTAATCTCCACCCTGCAACTATCCAAGGACAGTTGGAGGCTCAAGGTAATTCCCCCATGTGGGAAATGGGGTTGGGCCCATATGGGCTTGGGCTTTTACACGTGGGAGAGGGAAAAAGAGAGGGGAGTGGAGGGTAGTGTTGGTGGGCCACCACTTGGGCCCAATCCCATCCATCTTATTAAATAGTGGTAAGGGGGGCAATGCACTATTTAAATAGCGGTAAGGGGGGCAATGCACTATTTACCCATGGAGAGGAGGTGGCCTCCTCCTTACGGAAAATTTCCAAAAAAATGGGGAAAAGGGAGGGTTTGACCAAAGTCAACCCTAGAGGGTCAACCCATGGGGGTCAAAGTCAAAATAGCTTCAAGTCATCGGGGTTGGGTCAAAGTTGGGGTGTCGTGTCCCAATTGGTGTGTGTAGGCTTTTCGGTGCACAACTAAGCTTGATTTGATAATGGTTTGACTACCCATTACCGAAACTGACCGGGACCAATTCCGTTGACTTTATATTGACCATAGGAATCCAGCGCCACTGACTGGAGTCGAATCGGAGTTCGTTTGGTAAAAGTCCAAAATTTGTGCGTCGCGACATGCTAAAATGGTCAAAATGTCTATATCCATCGTAAGATCTCGGATCGCGATATGGAGAGTTCCAATGTGCTCGTATTGATTATACGAGGCCACAACAACTGACAGAACTCAAATTGGAGTCCATTAGACTGATATCCAAAGTTTGGCTCTTGTGGCATTTTACGAGGAATGGTTACATCCACCACATGACCTCGAGGTCCAATGGAACAAGTTTCGACGATCTTGTATCGACTATACGATGCCACAGGAACTGACGGAACTCAAATCAGAGTTCTCTAGCTCTATTTCCCTCCTATGGTTTCCTTTTACTGGGCCGCGGGTAGGGGTTTGGGTCACTTTTATTGGGTCTACTAGAGTTTTGGTGGCCCAATAAAAGTTGGGATGTTACAATCCAATAAAAATAAAAAGTTTTTTGTCCCCGAAAATTTGCTCGAAGTAGTGGGAAAGAGTAACATATCTGGGTAAAGAGCTCTAGGTGCTTTTTGCGGACGAGTGCCTCTAGTTCCCAAGTGTATTCATCTTGTCCGTGATTTGACAATAATATCTTGACCATTGGGATGGTCTTGTTATGTAGATTATTCAACTGATGATCTATGATTTTGATTGGTTTGAGCTGGATGGAACTGTCCGACCGCAGTTGTACTGGTGGTGTAGCTAGATGCTGCTGTAGTTGTCGGAGAACTCCTCTCAAGGAGGAGACATGAAATAGATCGTGGAGATTTCCCAGTTTTGGTGGCAGGGTTAATCGGTAGGCAACAAAGACAATCCGTTCTTTTACCTGATAGGGGCCCAGGTAGCAGGGATCTAGCTTTTTTGCTTCCTCAACTGGGAGACACCATGCATGGGCTTGATTTTTGAAAACACCATATCTCCAAGGCTTAACTCTACCGGTCTGTGTCGTGCATCATAATTCTTGGCCTGCCAGCTCTACTCCTCTCGCATCCATTCCTGGATCAGCTATATCGCTACCATAATGTCATCAATGTAAGCCACTCCCATGGCTTCTGGATCCTCTTCCTGAGCCCAAGTCAAGGGGGTTCACCAACTCATTCCATACAATGCCTCGTATAGAGCCATCTTGATGCTAGTCTGGTAGCTGTTAGTGTATGAAAACTCAAACAGAGGTAACAACTGTTCCCATGTCACATTATGTTCTATTATGCATAGTCAAAGTAGATCTTCCATCGTCTGGTTTGTCCTTTCTGTCTGTCCATCTGTCTGCGGGAGGAAGGCGGTGCTAAAGGACAACTTAGTCCCCAAGTATGCATGCAAACACCTCCACTCCTTAAATGTGAAACACCTATCACGATCTGACATGATAGACTTTGTCACCCCGTGGAACTGAACTACATGCTTTAGGAACATTCTGGCCAAAATGTCAACTCAGTCACCCTATCAATTAGGAATGAATCATACTACCTTGGTAAGTCGGTCAATGACCACCCAAATAGAGTCTTTTCCGGCACGGGATCGAGGTAAGCCGTGGACGAAGTCCATGGAGATATCTTCAAATTTCCATTTTGGGATTGGCAGGGGCTGCAACAGGCCTCCGGGGCTGCGACATTCAGCTTTAACCTTCTAACATGTCTGACACTAGGCCACGAAGTTAGTAACGTCTCTTTTCATCCCATGCCCAAAATGGTCCTGTGCAGGTCCACATACATCTTGACCACACCAGGATGAATATAGTATCTTGACTGGTGGGCTTGCAGAATTTCTTCGCGAATTCCTCCGGTAGAGGGAACAAATATGCGATGCTTGAATTGTAGAATCTCATCATACAGATTATAATCCTTATGTGCTCCACCTTGTAGTGATTGAATGATCGGAACCACCTCTGGGTCGATCTTCTGAGCTTCTCATATCCGATCTCGGATGTCGCATTGGATCTCCATCCAATACAGCTGAGCATTGTTTTCCTACAGATCTCTTCGGGCAACCAGGGTAATTTACAATTCTATTAAAGACTAAAACAACTCCTTAGGGATTAGCTCCATCGAACTCCCAGCTATCGAAGGCTGGCCGCTCAAAGCATCAGTGACCTATTAGCTTTTTCGGGGTGATATTGGAGAGAGAAATCATAGTTGCACAGGAATTCTAACCATTGGTGCTACTTAAGATTCTACTCTTTCTAAGTGAAGATGTATTTGAGGCTCTTGTGGTTTGAGAAGATCTCAAATCTTACTCCGTACAAGTAATGCCTCCAGATTTTAAGGGCGAAGATGACAACACCCAACTCTAGATCATGAGTTGCGTAATTTAATTCGTGCATCTTCAATTGGCGAGATGTGTAGGGCAACACCTTGCCATGCTGCTTCAGGACAACTCCCAACCCCTTCAGGGAGGCATCATTGTAGATCTGGAATCTCTTGGTCCCTGCGGGGATCGTAAGGTTTGGTGCAAAAGTCAGTTGCTTCCTCAATTCAACGAACATGGTCTCGCTTTCCAGTGTCCATCGAAATTGAACATCCTTGCTGGTGAGGGCAGTTAGGGGTAAAGAAATCTTGGAGAAGCCATACATAAACGTCCTATAATATCCGGCAAGACCATGAAAACTTCGGATATCTGCCGCTGTTCTGAGCGGTGGCCAATTTTGCACTGCCTGGATTTTGGTCTGATCTAATGCTACCCCTTTCCTGTTTATAGTATGGCCCATGAATCCAACTTATTCCAACCAAAACTCGCACTTACTGAATTTGGCGAAGCGGGAGTGTTCTCGGAGTTTTAGTAGCACAATCTGCAAGTGCCTAGTATGGTCTGCCTTAGTCTTTGAGTAGATCAAAATATCATCAATGAAGATGATCACGAAGTGATCTTGGAATGGCTCGAAGACTTTTTCATTAGATGATCATGGGGCATTGGTGAGCCCAAAAGGCATCACCGGAACTACTCTAGGTCAAGTAAAGGTGGATGGTGCATTGGTGAGCCCAAAAGGCATCACCAGAAACTCATAGAGACCGTAACGAGAGCTAAAGGAAGTCTTGGGAATATCTTCCTCCCGGATTCAAAGCTGATAGTAGCCCGATCTCAGGTCCATTTTGGAAAAAACTGACGTACCTTGCAACTGATCGAACATTTCGTCGATCCTAGGGAGGGGATATGTGTTTCGTATAGTAAAATTATTTAGCGTACTGTAGTCTATGCACAAACGTAATGTTTCGTACTTCTTCTTTACGAATAACACTGGGGCTCCCCAGGGTGAGGAACTAGGATGGATTAATCCAGCATCTATAAGCTCCTGTAGTTGAATCTTTAATTCAACAAGTTCTCTTGGGGCTATCCGATAGGGTCCTCGTGACACTGGCCGTGCCTCAGTCACTAGCTCGATCTGAAAGTTGACCTCTCGCTGTGGTGGTAATCCTGGGAGGGACTCAGGAAAAATGTCTGGGAAATCACGTACCACCGGAACATTGGCGAGTACTTGCGTTTTGTCTTCCATTTTGAAGTAGATAAGGTACACCTCATCCTTATGCCGGAATGACCTTACAATCTGCGCAGAAGTTAAAATAATACGTGACACTGAAGGTACACCTATCAACGTAACGTCCTGGTCATTTGTGTTCTGCAGGCCAGTCCATTCCCAATATAATATAGAATCCAGTTATTACAAGGATGGTTGCGTAGACCTCACAATCCAATTCTCCTAGCACAATCTGGAATGAGCACTTTTCTGTAGACATCATATCTGATCCATCCGATAAAATGATTCGTATAGCTAGTCCGGTTGTGCAGATAACATTCTCTTTTGTTGTGATAAATTTGTGGGATATAAAGGAGTGTGTCGCTCCTGTATTGACGAGGGTCTTGGCGGATTTTCCTCCTACCAACATAATTCCTGACGATATAGGAAGTATATATATCATTTAACTAATCTATAAGATGTAGGCATATATGCATAACCTATATATCGCATAAGTAACAACATCTGATATATCCTATCACCTAATATATATATACATATCATTACATCAGGGGCTGGTCCGTGCTGCAAGTCCAGTGAGTAGGTCTCCAAGGGCGCTGCTCGGCCCTGCAAGCCTCTCCTGCCAACTCTTCCTTTATAACCCCTCTAGCCTTGTCCCCATGCTGGTTGCCCACCCTATACTGCTCCTAGTCCTGGCCTTCCTATTGCCTGTGGGTAGAAAGCCATCATGTACCCTAGGTGCTGATATAAGAAGCATTTCCCTGCGAAGGGAACTTCACATCGGGCCACTTGCGCGGGCTGTGGTGCCCGAGATGGTCTGATGTCTTGCTGCAAGGCTGGAAGTGTTGGGGATGCTGGTTGGCGCCTATAAGGCTGTCTACGGTGCCTCTTCCTGAGCCCACAATCCTGTTGGAGGAGAGCAGCTCCTCTGTCTTGTCTCAGACCTCTAGGGACATCAACCTATCCTTTGTACTGTTAGGAGACCATCTGCAAGTCCAACACTAGAGCTGATATGTGAGTGGCTATGTTGTGGAAGGTAAACTGAGATATCATAATCAGAGCCTGCCTCAGGTCATCACGTAGGCCTCTGTAGAATCAGGAAGCTCTATCCCTATGAGAGGGTGCCAAATTCCTGACAAAGTGTATCAGGTGTATGAACTCCCTCGCGTACTCTGGCACAGTCTGATCTCCCTGTTGGATCTGCAGGAACGTTTCCTGCAGAACGGCTCGGTCTGCGTCTATAATAAAGAACTCCAGCAGGGCCTCCGAGAACTCTCCCCATAGTATATCACTCATCGGTCATCCTCTAAAGGTCGAGCAGCTACCAGCTCTCCACCGATGTGGCCGTCAATGATAGTGGCCAGTCCTGCCACTTCTGTTCCAACATGGTAGCGAGCCCCGCGGGGCTCACCGATGTGGTCGTCGGTGATAGTGGCCAGTCCTGCCACTTCTGGGGTTGGTCGTACCGCACAGCCCCAGTCCCCAATGTCGAACTCTATGTACTCCTAGATATGGGTGACATCCGGTGATTCAATATTTTTGCTGACCAATGGAAGAAAACCTGATGGGGCAATATGACGTCTTGTCACCCATGGTACCCATCTCCCTGTCGCCTTGAGTTGTTGACCTTACCGCACCGGTACGAATGGTATGCAGAAAGGACTAACCTGCAACGCAATCAATTTACAAGTCTATATTGCTAACAATTACCGGGTCTATGGCAGCCTGCACTACTATGCTTCAAACTTCCGGCGGTGACACTCAGCTCAACTTTCGACAAGGAGCATGGGAGCACTTTATTTGAGGGTAAACCCGAAGGAACATCTCAATTCTGGTTATCCCTAAATAAGGCTCAACCTTGACAGACAATTGCTAGTCTGAGTATGACCCGTGCTTATAATGGTAAATTACAGTAATGAAAATTTGATAATTAAAGCTGCTGATAATAAATGCTGCAGAATTTAAGTGTTGAATGAAATGTGACCAGTACGGAAATGTAGTATTACTGAAATGAAAGTTTTGAAATGAACTTGAGCAGTACAAGACTGGAGTAGTACTGAATTGAAAGTATTAAACTGAAATGAATTTGACCACTACGAGACTGGAGTAGTACTGAATTGAAATGAACTTCACCACTACGAGACTGTAGTAGTACTTAATTGAAAGTAATGAACTGAAATAAACTTGACCAATACGAGACTGGAGTATTGTTGAATTGAAATGAACTTGACCAGTACGAGACTGGAGTATTACTTAATTGAAAAGAACTTGACCAGTACGAGACTGGAGTTGTACTGAATTTGAAAGTACTGAACTGAAATGAATAAAGGAACAGGAACAGTGCACGACTGGATTAATCATAAAGAAATGGTTAGTAGTCCAATCGCTTCACCCAGGAGGCTTCAGTTCCATCTCCTATCTTAGGAGGAACATTCTATTCCATCTCCGTTCTTAGGAGGCAGATTCTGTTCTATTTCAGTTTTTAATAAAGCTTGCTTGGGTTACGCCAATAATTACGATCTGATAGTAATTTTGTTGCGCCTTTTTTAATTACAACTTAATCTAATTAGGGGCTGATTAGGAGTTACACCCTAATTATTCATCGAGGATTATTTTGCAATTCACTACTCGTATTCTCATCTTCCGAGCGTGCACAAATTACCCAAGTCCCCAAATTAGAAAGGGTGGTCGCACGCTCCAATTTTCACTTTCGAGGAAAATGAGCGTAATAAATTCCAAGCGTGGCCCTAGGCTCCAATGAATTGAGGAAAATTCAATTTTGATCCCCAAGTGCCCAAATTTTGATACAACCTTTAAGGGAGTCTATAAGGAACCTATATAAAGTTTCATAATTTTTTGAAGAGTTTTGGCCCTTTAATTTGGCCAAACAAATTTCATTTGAGCATTTATAAATACCAAATCAACTCCAAAAATTCTCAAAATTTTTGTGGAGGAATCACTTGGCATGTGAAACATTTTGATGTGGATCACTTTGCCCCTAGAGGCCTAAAAATGGCCTAGGAAATTTCTTAAAGTTTTGTTGTTAATCAGGTCTGCTAATAGCAAACAAAAGATATCCTTTGATTGAGATCAATCGGGACACCAGACATCTTCTTTCTGACTCCACAGCAGATCTGTCGTGGATTCATTATGGGGGGTGCTGATGCTGACGTAGGGGGGGGATTTAATGAAATGCCGACTGTTTGATCTTCATCATTAGATCAGACGACTATTGCTCGCCGGCGGGCAGTCAGGAATAGCCTCCTCCACCGCCGGCCAGTCACCGTCGTATGCCGGCGCTACCCCTGGCCAGTTCTCCGGGGGCCGGCGAGACCCTGGGTGGTGGCCCGGTGGCATGCCATCGCTGGCGACCGCCTGACTTGGCCAACCCGAGAGCGGGATGGCAATGATTTTGCTCCCAGCGCCACCGCACCACCTCGCCTCTTCGGCTTTAATCCCAGCCCTTAAACTACCCCGGTCGGCGCTCCGGTGGCAGTGCTCTTCTCCGGTTATGGTCCGGTTACCATCCGCAATGAGAGGCAAGATAGAGCAAAATCTCAGCATCTCGGGTGCCACCGGAGCGGCATTTTCCGGCGGCACCCAACTTTCCCACACTGGGAAAAGTCATCCTGGTAGACCAACCCTTCTCTAGCGCCACCCCCTGCACGGGGAGTGGATAGCCTTCTTGTGGTCACCACCCGACCTAGAGCTTGGGTAGGGTGGTGCCGGCGGCGCTCCGGCCGCCGAATTGCCCATGCAGAATGTCCAGAAGGAGGGGAAGGGGAGGGGGGATGTTTCTACCTATGGAATAGGGGATTGGGAGGGGCCGGCTTGGTTGGCCATGCAAGGTGGTAGTGGTGGAGCTCGGGCTTGCATTTTCCGGCAACCTGAGATCCGACAGAGCTTGTGGAGGGGTGGGCGAGTTGCTCACGGAGGTGGTGAGGGGAATATCAGGAGAGGGGGTAGTTATATAGGATGGATTGGAAGGTATCTCCTCCCCTACCCAATGTGGGATTAATCCCTCCTTTGGGAGACATCAATCTCCATCCTCCATCTGGCCAACGACAGCTGGAGGCTCAAGGTAATACCCCCATGTGGGAAATGGGGTTGGCCCCTTATGGGCTTGGGCTTTCACAAGTGGGAGAGGGAAAAAGAGAGGGGAGTGGAGGGAAGTGTTGGTGTGCCACCACTTGGGCTCACTCCCTTCCATCTTATTAATTTGTGGTCCTTATGGGTAAGGGGGGTAATGCACTATTTACCCATGTAGAGGTTGTAGCCTCCTTAACGAAAATTTCTAAAAACATGGGAAAAAAGGGAGGGTTTGACCAAAGTCAACCACTGTGGGTCAACCCATGGGGGTCAATGTCAAAATAGGTCCATGTCATCGGGATTGGGTCAATGTTTGGGTGTCGTGTTATCATTGGTGTGCGCATACGTTTCGGTGTGCAACTGAGCTTGATTTGACCATGATTTGACCACCTATTATTGAAAATGACCGGGACCAATTCCGTTGACTTTGTATTGGCCATACAAATCCAGCGCCACTAACCGGGGTTGAATCAGAGTTCGTTTGGTAAAAGTCCAAAATCTGCGCATCGCGACGCACTAAAATGGTCAAACTGTCAATATCCGTCGTTAGATCTCGGATCGCAACGCAAAGATTTACGATGCACTCGTATCGACTATAAGTGGCCACAGGAACTGACGGAACTCAAATCAGAGTCCTTTACACCGATATCCAAAGTCTGGCTCTCGTATCCTTTTACGATGAATTGTTACACCCATCACATGACCTCGGAGTCCAACAAAATGAGTTCCGACGCGCTCGTATCGACTATACGAGGCAACAAAAAATAACGAAACTCAAATCAGAGTTCTCAAGCTCTATTTCCCGCCTATGGTTACCTTCTACCGGGTCGCGGGTAGGGGTTTGGGTCACTTTAATTGGTCCCACTAGGGTTCTGGTGGTCCAATAAAAGTTGAGATGTTACAATAGCTCTGTGAATTATTGGACCCAGGCCTGGGTTGTTATCGCCATGGCGATAGACATTAGCGCACCGCTTGCCTTTCAACGAACGTCGAGAAGAATTTCTCGAGTAACCGATCTATCGCCAGGCGGTAATCGCACTCGCGACGCGGTAGTACTCAACGCTCTCGTCAAATGCTCAAAGTTGACTGTTGTATCTAGGACCTTTAAACGATGGTGTAATCTGGTACACCGATAATGTGCCCTGAGTGCACGGAGCATCGGGCCGTGCGACCGACATTTGTGATATATTAAAATGTGTGGTCGTGCACTTTCTTGTGATATCTTTATTGTGATTGCTTTGCTTGCAGGGATTAAACCGCTGCCTCGGGTATGGGGTAGGGTCATTATAATTGGTCAGTTTAATGTTGACCATTGCCTTGTTTACCACCTTTGTGGTGTAATGTCCCTATGTAGGTGCTGGACCGAGCGGGAAATAGCAGGCTGAAGCCCTTGCTGCTATGCTATGCTGACCCTCGAAGGATGAGTGGAAAAGGTTTTTTTCCATTTTCATGTATGGTCGGCATGCGTGCCTATGTTTGTAATCCACACTTGTGAAGTTTAACTGTAAGTCATTAAGGATAAACACTTTTGTGTATTTTTGCATACATTACTTTTATATATATAAATATTGTTTATATATAGTGGACAATCGTGTTTGATGATTTCAATAATAACCCCTAAAGCTTTCTCTAAAATACTCTGAGTTAGGGTGTGTGTAATGGTTTTGATATTAACCTGTAATTCCGCCGCCTGTTTGTGGAATATGGTGTGGGGCCCTGACCGGACCCTCTATTATATTTCATGTGATGTACGAGAGGTGTTACAAATTATTCCAACAAGCATGTTGTCAGGTATAATAATGATATCTTCCTGTCAGGGTGCATTAATTAAAGAATGGGAGGGTTTGACATTATCAAGTCCTTGTCTAGCAGATCCCTGGGTAGTATGAGCAATTTTCCTTGTCATTACTATCAGTCACTAGTATCGCTGGGTCGTGGATAATATCTTCAGAATCTTTTGAAACTCCTTCAAGTTTTGGGGGAACTGTTTCTCACAGATGGTGCCATACTATTACGACAAACTCAACCCTCCTGGTAGAGTGAACTTAACTAGGCCGCCTTAGACCATGGAGCGGTCAAGCGGACACATAGTCACAGAGAAAGTAAATAAGTGCACACAATGATTTTAACGTGGAAAAACCCCTCAACTGGATAAAAAAACCACATGTCTGGTTCAGTGCCGGTCGAACTTCACTATCAATAACAATTTACAAAGTGTTGGTATAATCGAGGGTGATATACCGCTCCTCATTATAGCTTGGAGATGAGCGAGAGTATATAAATGCGCTTGCTGGGGGATTGATAAACTTACACGAAACTCTGCTTTCACTGTTCATTGGTAGTGGCAAATGTTTTTGGATGCAATCAGGCAACTCAACCTTGCTGCGAGGTTTGTTACGGTGCATTTGCTAGAATTTGCTTGATGTCGCGCATGTACGAGGGTTCTTGGAGTGGACGACGATGCGTCTTGTTCCTCGTGGCATTCTGACTTAGACAAATTTTCGGGTGGCACGACTGGAGTGGTGGATCGTAGGAGGATTTTGGTAGAGCTCTGACTTGAGAAGGAAGAAAGCTGGGAGGAGAAAAGGTTAGAAAGGATAGAGGTTTGGGGGCCTTTTTATAGGCTCCAATCGGTTATTACAGATGTTATGCGGCTATCCGCACACCGTAACCACCTAAATTACTAGGTGCCGACCATATTTGGCATTGTTTCTAATGATTATAACATAATTTATGTAGGTATACTAATATTTAACTATTAAATAACCCCCTCACTAACCATGGTGCTAATATGGGTGGTTACCCATGAAGAAGACGGTGGTGATCATAATGGAATGATAAGACTGTGGATATGGCTCCCCCTCTTCGAGTAGCTACCACCTTGGCAGTGGGAGGCTGCTAGGGAAGGAGGATTATGCTATGAGTGCAGCTATTGGGTTTTCTAAAAGGTGGTGAAGCAGCACATCTCATGTGTGCAACAGAAAAAAATTCTAGAAAAACCCAAGCAAGAATAGGAACTTACGTAATCCATGAATGAAGAAATGAGAAAATGACTAGGGTTTTGTGAGTACCTGTACATGGACAATTCAAATATCAACCAAGCCGATTCGTCCAAAATGCTCCAAAAAACGTCAGGCTCTGATTTGGAATCCTATTTCAGAGATTTCTGGTCTGTCGAGTCCAAAAGTGCAGAGAAATGACTGCACTATTACGTGTATCCACACTAATGGGAAAAACTCCTCGTCATCGCACGAGGGTAGACTTGAAGGCAAAGGATCGAATCCGTCATCCCACAAACTTCTAGGTTTGTTTACAGGAGAGGACCGTCGGCGCCAGGGCTTGATTCATAATGGAGATCGCCGTCGAAGTTTCGCCGCACGGAACTATTCCGCACCTATTGCTCGGGAAAAGAAAGAGTTGAACCGAAAAATCCTTGTCCTAAACATGAAATTATATCTATATATAATGTTTAGTTAACCGGGATCGGTCTAAACAGAAATTACACCTTAAAAGGC
This sequence comes from Platanthera guangdongensis, assembly GCA_039583875.1. Lineage (NCBI taxonomy): Eukaryota > Viridiplantae > Streptophyta > Magnoliopsida > Asparagales > Orchidaceae > Platanthera > Platanthera guangdongensis. Next base: position 102,875,871 of record CM077163.1, read on the forward strand.
CGAACATGATTCAAGATTAAAAATCTGGCAAAAAGGAGCGTGCCCCCAAATTTTTTACTTAGTCACAAGACTAAGTTAGCAAGCTATCAAATAACATGAAATTCGGCTCCATGGATTCAAATTCATTGAATTTGACTTCATATAATTCGACTACATTGGCCGCATGGAATTAGACTTCATGAAATCCAACTACATGAAATTTGACTGCATTGACTTCATGAAATTCGACTGCATCAACTGCATCGACTTCATGAAGTTCACCTGCATCGGCTTAATCGGCTTGATGAAAATTGACTGCATCCAGTCAACCTTGGACATAGCCTTTTTTAGCCAACCATTTTGTTGGCAAACTGTCAAACAATTTCAAATCAATAATATTTTTCTTTATACCCATAACCTTTATGAGTTGAGCCACTTCAATATATTATCCAATTTCTCGCATGTTATTATGTGTGATATGCTCATATTACATTGGCAACAAGGGTAGTTTGTTGAATACTTCTAGACCACAAAGATACCAATAGTCTCCCACTTGAGCTAGGAAGTATCAACTGTAGTTTCAGTCCTGTCCATTGATCACAATGTCCTAGATTTGAAGAAGACCCACAAGTCAATGGTATACAAATGAATGTATTTGATGCATGCCCTTAGTTCAATGTTTGCAGGTTATCTCTGTTGAACTGATTTGACAGGTTGTCAAAGTCACAAAGTCAGATGGACTTATGACAGGATGCTGACAAAGCAGAAATCTGGTTAAGTCCAGAAGCATTGAGTGAAGGCAATTCAATCAATGCCAAGAGGCTAAAAGCATCGATAGAAGCTCAGGCTATCAAAGCCTCTATATTGCCAAAGCAGAAATCTGTTTAAGTCCAGAAGCATTGAGGGAAGGCAGTTCACTCAACGCCAAGAAGCAGAAGCGTCGATAGGACAACATGCAGTCAAAGCCGCAGAGTTGCTATCAAAGAAATATGTCTAAGTCCAGAAGTGTTGAGTGAAGGCAGTTCACTCAACGCCTCCTTAATAGATAATCCTAGTAAGTACACAAGAGTTAAGTGATGACAGGCCACTCAATGCCTCATCAAGAAGACAGGCAAAGTGAGAAAGTGTTTTGCGAAGAAGACTCACTCAAAGCCTTCTAGCAGAGTAAATCAACTAAGTCCAGATGCATCGAGTGATGAAGGTTCACTCGACGCCTAAGCTGTTAGACCAGAATTATCTAATTTAGTTAAGCAATAAATGACCACTCAACGCACTCAACTCCACTAGTCAGAATTCAGCTAAGTACCAATGTGTTGAGTAACAAGGCTTCACTCAATGCCCAAGCAGAATTACTTGAATTTTAGCTGTCCATAGGAGCTGTGTCATGCTAACATCATTAGAAATTCAAACAATGTGAGATCATCTTGTTATAGGACAAAGGTGATGCATGTCTATTATAAAGTAATTAATGCAAAAGTGGTGGTGCAGTTAACTACTCTAGAGGTCCATACTGCTCAAAGAGCCGTTGGACGGTGGAATACAAAGTGTTGAGTTCCGAGAAAGAGAAAGTGAACTATTGAAGAGACATTTTTAAATCAACTCACCTTCTCCCTGAAAATGAAGAAGTGCACTGCAATTAGTTCATGTAGAGATAGTCTGCTAACTTCAGATAAAAGTTGTTGATTGAAGACACACAAAGAATAGAAAACTTATTGATCTTCTTCAACAAGTTTGGGAACTTATGTTTCTGTGTTCTTCCCAGCTCATGCTAAAACATCCTGAAGATCTGTTATATTGGAGCTGAGAAGAAGATAAGACTGAGCAATCTCAGTCCAAAGAGAAGACTCAGAGAACATTTTCTCTAGAGTTTTTTCATCATCAACAACATACTACTTTTGTATGATCTTAACAGATCTGAGCTGTAAGCTTGATTTATAAAGGTTGAGTGTAGGATCACTCTGTGGTTCTGAGGTAGGGCCTGTGTGCCTGAGATGTAGGTGAGTTCATTCACTGAGTGTAGGATCCTCCTATGGATCCGAGTGTATGGCTATCCTCCTATCCTGAGCTGTAGGACTTAGACTAAAGCCTGAGGTAGGTGATCAATGGAACACTGAGTTGTGGGAGCATCGTCTGCTATAAGTGGTAGGGCCTTGGGCCTAAGGTAGTACTTGGAGGAGTCCGAGAGATCCTGAGGGATCTATGTTGTAAGCTCTTGGAGCTGAGTTTGGAGAAGTTGGCCTTGTCTAACATATTATTAGAAAGGTGGGAGGGATATTGGATGTACCCATACCTTGGGGAGCCACTATAAACAATTGTGTTGTTGTGTATTCTTGAAAGATAACCTAAAACTAAGTCACAACACACAAAAGTAAACAAGATTGTTCAAAAAGACATAAAAACATATTCACCGCCCTCTAGGTCTTTAGATACCCTTGAAAACAAAGGCTTTCAAGTGGCATCAGAGGGAGGTTGTTCAAAAAGTACTTAACATTCTGAACAAATCTCCAAGTGTAGCTATAGATTATCTTTATGGGTTCAGGAGAGAATCATAAAGAGTTGGGCTCAATGAAGCTTCCAATCTGCAGGAAAGAGAGTTTTGGGATTTAGAAAGAAAGAGTTAGGTTGTTTATGGAAGCATCTTACTCCAGGATCTTCATCACAGTTTAGGAAGGACCCGTCATCCCCATAAAGTTTTCTGCCCTTGATGCAAATATCGAAACCCAAAGAAATACACTGAGATGACCAAGGATGAGGTCATCCTGGAAACTATGGACAAGAGGGCACTGAACATTATTGTCAGTGCCATTGATGATTCAACATTCAAGAATCTTGTCCACTGTCGAACAACCAAGAAAATGTGAGACACCTTTTTTGTCTACATGGAGGACACTGAAGAAGTTAGGGATGACATGAAATCCTTACTAAATTAGGAATATGAGGCCTTCAGGCAGGGCAAAAAGTATATCATAGCTAAGTGCTATGAAAAGTTGTTCAGAGTAGTCAATGAGCTGAGGACCTATGGGAGGGTCTTCAATAATTATGAGCTGATTGACAAGTTCCTAAGATCTCTAACTAGAGACTGGGACACAAAGATCTGTGCCATTAGAGAGGTGGACAAGCTAGCCGAAACTCCTCCTCACATATTGTTTGGAAAGCTGCTATACTATGAAATGAAGTTATCTGCCAGGAAGGAAAAGGAGACCACCATCAGATCTCAAGCCAAGGAGAAGAAAGTGGCCTTCAAGGCTGAAAGCTCTAAGAAGAGCAAGGAGAGGATTGCCTCTCCCCTCAAGAAGGCCTGCTGACTTAGAAAGCTCTGAGTCCAACTCATCTAACAACATGTTAGATGGGGAGTTTGCTGCCTTCTCAAGGAAATTACAAAAAATGATGAAGATGAAGCAATAGATGAACAAGCCTTCATCCTCTTCACATCACAAGAAGGATCATCACAAATCTGAGAAGAAGTTCTCCAAAGGAGACAACTATGACTCCAAACCCAACAAACATAGTTCCTCTAAATTTGTTTGTTATTGTTGCAGCAAGTCTGGGCATGTCATTGCTGACTGTCCAATCAAGTGAAAAGAGATAGGTTAGAAGAAGCATCACCACTAAAATGTTAGAAGGAAAATACCTTTATTGCCAAGAATGAGAAGAGCTGGAGTCAATTTGACTCAGCTTCTTCAGACTCTGAAGAAGAAGATGAAGCCTACATTGGGTTATTTGCTATAGTTGCTGCTATAGAGGATGAGGACTACACAGCTGCAAGGATAGGAATCAGTGCCCAACTGTCACAATCAGATAGTGACAATGTGGTGGATGTAGATATTAGTGAATGTTATGGACTTATGGCCATAATAGATGGTGAATCCAGGTAGGATCAGTCTGACAATCAGGAGGTACCAATTCATTCTATTTCTTCCTCTAAATCTGACTATAAAATAAGTCCTAATTCTAATGCACCTTCATCTTGTGATGAAGATGGCTTAGAAACTGAGGAATATGTCAATCAACTGATTGACAAGTATGGGATAATCTTGGAATCTCTTAAGAAGAGCAAGTTGCTTGTCAAAAGACAAGCCAAGGAGGTTGTCTCCCTACAGTTAACTGCTTCCCTATAGTCTGACTCAACACCCTTACTTGATCAGATGAGGAGCGAAGTCAGCCAGCTAAAGACTATCTCAATCATCCTGATTGGAACCATCAGTGATAAGAATAAGATCATTATGGATCTTGAAGAAAAGATCCTTAAGGAGAGAAGGTTCGTGGCTGAATTCTCACAGGCCAAAACAGTACTGCCACTGATTTTCTCCTTCCATTCTCAAAAGGATAAGATAGTTTTGGGGCCAAAGTGGAATTCCAGAACTGCCCATCCCAAAGGGAAAGGCAAAGCACCTATAGTGACTCAAACAACCTTTCATATGGTAATTCTCCCATCTAACAGGTATGACCAAGATAACATTTATGGTCCCTAGGAAAAATGGAAATATACTTGTAACAATACACGAGTATCTTTTAATGGAGGAAGAAAGGGCATGAGCTTGAGCACTTTTAAGGCTCCGCATGAAGAAATCCAGATGGCCCATTATGGACCATTTGTTTTTGGTGCACTTGCCCCCATACTCAAGAATAAGGCAGTGGCCAATAGTCAAGCTCTTCCAGCAAAGGCTCAGACCAAAAGTAAGTCAATTTGTAAGCCTGATTTGGCTATCTTTGACAAAATCAACAACTTGTCTTCAACAAAAAAGATTGTTGTTAGTGCCATTCACAGTAAGCCAAGCACATCTACTAGCAGACTCACTTTCAGTCAGATCCTTACTAAAAGAAATATGAAGAGGGCTGCTGCTCTCCCTTCTGATTAGTTAGCTACTTTCAGCTTTCTTTCTACAAGAGCTACTCAGAAAAGGAGACATAATATTTATGAGTGTTGGTGGTGTGGAAAAGTGGGAAATTTTACCATATATTGTTAACACAACCCCAATGTGCCTAGTGTTAGGGCAGGTCTACCTGTCAGAAATGTTTCAGGCAGACATGCTCATTTTCAGACTAACAAGAACCAAGGACCCAAACGCTTTTGAGGTCCTAAGGTAATTTAAATTGTGGTTGCAGGTTAGTCCAAGTACTCATCCAATATGGTACTGGGACAGAGGTTGTTCCAGACACATGACTGGAATAAGGGGTCATCTAAAGGAATATTGTCTAGTAAAGAATGGACCAAAGGTGGACTTTGGAGGCTCAGAAAAAGGAGTTACCAAGGGCTATCGTATGATCACCAATGGTATAGTATCAATCACAAAAGTGGCTTATATGGAAGGGTTGCAACACAACCTGATAATAATAAGCCAACTATATGATCTTGGCCATGTTAATGTCTTCTATAAGGATGAGTGTCTGATGAAAAGGTCAAGTGACCAAGAGGTCATTTTGACAAGTACTAGCTGTGGGAATATTTATTTTTTAAACTTTTATGTTTATGTTCTAACACACCAGTGTGTCTAGTTGCCAATGAGAAAGTCTCCTACTGTGTGCAATGACACAAGAGGCTTGCCCACTTGAACTACAAGACCATTATCAAGCTCTTCAGTGGAGAGCTAGTAAGAAATAGACCCAATATAAGATGCACCAAGGAGGACATTTGCTAAGCATGTCAAAAGGGCAAGTAGACCACAGATTCCTTTAAAATCATTGGGGTCAAATATTTTGTGAGGAGTTTGTACTTCCTGCATATGGACTTGTTTGGTCCTATGATAGTTTATAGTCTAGGTAGGAAAGTATATACACTTGTGATAGTTTTCTTCCTACAGAAAAAGTCTAAAACTCTAGATATATTTATGACCTTTGTCAGAAAAGTCCATATTGAAACAAACAGTTCTGTGGTAAAAATCCGAAGTGACCATAACACTGAATTTTAATCTGAATGCTTGACAAAGTTTTGTGAATAACTTGGGAATAGTCCGGAGTTTTCTTCTCGAAGGACACCCCAACAAAATAGGATAACTGAGAGAAAAAATAGGACTCTCATAGAGGCTAACAATGCACTGCTCACTGACACTTCCCTCCCAAAATACTTCTGGGTTGAGCTAGTGAACATTGCTTGTCATGTCTTGAATAGATCCTTTATCAACAAGTGCCACAAGAAGACTCCCTATGAGATCATGAAAGGCAGAGAACCAAACCTATCCAATCTCAGGGTCTTTGGTAGTAAATTCTTTGTGCTGAATAATGGGAAGTCATACTTGACTAGGGATATTTGTTGGATACAACAATCATAGCAAAGCATATAGGGTCTACAACTTGAAAAATCAAGTTGTAGACGAGTCTTTTAATGTTGTATTTGATGAGTCGTCAATGTTTAATAATGAGCTGCCTAGCTCATCTAGATCTGCAGGTGTAGAGATAAAGATGGATAAACTAATCATCAAGAACAGTTCTCCATCTACCCTAGAAGAAGGTGACAGTGTGTATATTTTATAAGAACACGACATTCAAGATATAGTTGAAGACCAGCATGCTCCAGCCACTGAGGTTCAGGTGGCTGAGGAAAGAATGCCTCCAGCCGTCAGGCATCTGAGGGATCATCCCAAAAACTAGATCATAGGAGATCCCAACCAAGGGGTTACAACCACGAACAAAAGCCTAAACATTATCATATACTCCATCTTTCTGTCACAGGTTGAACCAAAAAGATTTGAAGATGCCAATATAGATCCATTTTGGATTGTGGCTATAAAAGAGGAACTGAACCAGTTCAAGAGATGCAAGGTTTGGAAGATGGTTCTCAAACCATAAAGACACAACATCATTGGAACCTAGTGGATCTACAGGAATAAGCTTGATGAAAATGGTGTTATAATCAATAATAAAGCCAGACTGGTTTCCAAGGGATGCAAACAAGAAGAAGGTATTGACTTTGATCAGAACTTTGCACCAGATTGGAAGATATTAAACTATTCCTTGTATATACTGCACATAAAATATTCAAGGTCTGCCAAATGGATGTCAAGTCAGCTTTCCTAAATGGTGACCTAAAATAAGAGAACTATGTTGAGCAACCCTCAGGTTTTTTTTAATCCATACTCTCCTAACTTTGTATTTAAGCTTAGAAAAGCTTTGTATGTGTTGAAGAAAGCCCCTAGGGCATGGTATGAAACCATGTCTAGCTTTCTCATTGAGAATAAATTCTCAAGGGGAAAGATAGACAAGAAACTATTCCTATCGGAGGTCAAGGGTAAGATCATCCTAGTCCAAATTTATTTAGATGACATAATTTTTGGATCTATTGATGATGACCTCTGTAGAAAGTTTGCCATACTTATGCATGAGAAATTTGAGATGAGCAGTATGGGTGAACTGGAGTACTTCTTGGGTCTCCATGTAAGACAGACTGAGAATGGATTATCAATCTCAAAGTCTAAGTTCACAAGGGAGTTAATTAAAAAGTTTGGAATGGAGAGTGCCTCCATAACAAAAATTCCTATGTGGTCAAATGTGTCATTGGACAAGGATGAGACTGGGAAACCTATTGATGGAACCTTGTACAGAGGCATAATTCGCTCCCTTCTCTACCTTACTGCTTGTAGGTCAAATATCGTATATGCTACATGCGTCTGTGCTAGATACCAGGCTTGCCCCAAAGAGCCTCATTATTCTGTAGGTAGGAGAATTTTGAGATATCTCAATGGCACACCTGATCTTGGACAATGGTACCCTAAGAATAGTGATTTTGAACTAACAGGGTATTCAGATAAAGACTTTGCAGGGTGTAGAGAAGACAGGAAAAGCACCTCTAGATCCTGTCAATTTCTAGGAAGAAGGCTTGTATCTTGGAGTAGCAAGAAGCAAACTTGTGTCGCAATAGCAACAGCTAAGTCAGAATATATATCTGCTAGAAGTTGTGCTCAGCTATTGTGGATGCAGCATCAGCTCCCGGACTACAACATCAAGTTAAGTAGAAATCCTATGTATTGTGATTTTACTAGTGCAATCTTTGTTGCTAGGAATCATGTCTCTCATAGTAGGACTAAGCATATAGAGATTAGGTATCATTTTATTAGAGAGTAGGTGGAATGTGAGTACATAACCCTTAAGTTTGTCCCCACTGACAAGCACGTGGTTGATATCTTCACCAAACCACTGGATGAAGCCAAGTTCAACTCCTTCAAATTTGAATTGTATATGATGAACTTAAATAGCTTATGTTTATGTGCATGAATTTTAGTTATATGTGGTATTTACCTATACAGGAGAATAAAGAAATGATGGACTAAGTGTTCAGGCGTCGAGAGCATTGAGTCATCATCAGGCGTCAAATGTTGTGAGACTAAGGTCTCAGACATCGAGTGAGCTGAGTCTACAACAAGGGACAAGTGTGTAGAATTCACTCGATGCAAATATCCAGAGACTTATATTTACGGCTAATCTGCTTGATTAATCTCAGCCATTGATCTCCTCATGATCATCTCAACAGTTACGTGCCTCTCCACATTCTCAAATTAGTGGAACATATAAATAAAAGAGTGTGTGCTTAGAACAAAATACGTTATTTCATGCCCTTCTCTGTCCCTTGCGACGAAATGACAAAAGAATAGAAAATCTACAACAACTCACAGAAGCGATGGAGCCAAGGAGATTTTATTTCCTATTCGAGGGTTCAGAGATAGTTAGAAATGGATTCAGGGATGCACCTTAGAATGTTCAACTAGTTCTCCATCTACAGCAGGTCGCTGACCTAGAATATGTTCTTTCAGAACTGACTCTACTGTGGAAGAGAGAAGTACTTAAGCTATACACAAATGCTAAAGTCGACTCGTCATCCATTAAATTTAGGTCCTTCATCAGTGGAAATAAAGTCAAGGTTACTCCTAAAATACTGAGCATGACACTGCAACTGACCAAGTTCAGGATGTTAGATGAATAAGATGAATTCGATCAAACCGATGTCAAAGCAGCCCTGAAGTGGTGTGGATTATCAAAGCACTCCACTGGATCAATCTTGAGAAGAGAACTGAACCTGAAAGGAAAATTCCCAGCAGATGTGGTTGGAAAGGCACTGCTGTGCAAGTCTGGCTCTCATGATAAAATCTCCAAGAAGATGTTCAAAATTATGGCAAGGATAATTCTTTCTAAGAATGCAGATTGGGAAGGGTTCTGTTTGACAGACTTGTAGAATATATCCCAGAGCCAAACATGGGTATTATTCTGTCTCTATCTCTGCACAACAATGTTCCAAGGATCCTTAACATAAGGTTAGGAACAAAAATCCATCATATGAGGAGGATGGATTCAAAGATGCTTGAGAGGTGGGATAGTGTTTTGTTACTACATGCCCAGACTGTTGAAAAGAAGAAGAAGAAAGTTGTTCTGATTACTGAGGAAAGCACAGAGTGCAATTCCTCTAAGAAAAGTGTGGAAGAGCCTTATGATCCCCAGTTGTCTGAGTCTACTGAAGAGACCAGAAGGGGAATGAGTGCTCAGGTTTCAATCTCTTCTGAACCTGTTACAAGGAGCCAATTGGTTCTGATATAGTTTGAATAGATCCAAGTTGAAGCCGTAGACATTCTGGATGGTCAGCAAGTAGAAAATATATGTGCTGAAGTTGAGGGTGAGACATCCCAGATAACCATTCTAACTGAGGGGGAGACTATCCAATCTGTTTAAGAACAATTAGACATGTTCATTGAAAATCTGCAGAAAATGATTACGGAAACTACAAAGGGTCCAGAAGATGTCCTAACTTATCCTCAAGATGAGGGGGGAGCATGTCCTAGAAAGGATAATAAGAGATGCTCCTGCTAAGGGGGATCAAGTCCAGTACTTATAAGAGAAGATTCAGCTTCCTATTAAAAATGAGCAAGCAACTACATTAATAAAAATATATACTCAGATCAACACTGCTGATCAGGATGTCTTTAAGGATAGGGCTCAAGCTGAGGAGGATATTCATATTGAACTCGTTGCTCATGATATTATGCATGAGATTGTCTCCTCGGAATCTGACAAGGACATTCCTGATGCCAATGTCCATGTAGAAGAACACTCTTAAGAATATATAATGGCTAATTTAGAAGATAGGATTACTGCCAGAGATAGGAATGAGGTAGTATGTGAGCAAGGAACATCTGCCAAACATGATCAAATGTCATCCACTTTCCTATCACGACTCAAAGGTTTACTAGATGATTAGAGATGCCAACTAGAGCACTACATTGATGACTCCATCAAAGAAGTGAGACAAAATCTCTCTATTGGAATAAAGTCCATCAGGTTTGAGCTCAACCTGTTGAAGGAAAACACTGTGTCATTCTTCATGAGGGCTGCACCTGCTGTCACATTCACTGAAAGCAAACTTCAAGAGATTAGGCAAACCCAAAATGATATTCTCCTGAACCAGAACATCACATCAAGCAATATGGAGTTGGTTCACAATGCCCAAAAGAAACTGATGAATAAATACAGTATCACAACTGAAAGGAGAATGGATGCATGCACACAAATTTTGGATGACCATATGCTTGAGGTGAAAAATCATGTTACCAAATGAATCAACTTCTTGGATGAAGAACTCACAACTGCAAAGAACTCTTTGACTGCTATTACCTCTGAAGAAGTCAGAAAGGGAGAGAAAGCAATGATAAAGGCAAACATTGAGAATACAGTTTGGACTATAAATATAATCAGAGGCTCAATGGGTCTTGAGAAACTCTCATATGAAAACTGATAAGCCTGGAATCCGCGACCTGTCCGTGCAGCTTTCCAGAACGGGCGGCCTGATCATTAAAGCCGCCAAGCCTCCCAAGCCGGCCGGTCTCCATGTCAGGCCGCTGCCAACGCCGACCCTGCTCAGCATCAAGGCCCAAGGACCCAGCCATCCGCTCTCCAGGAGGAATCCGCTATGCTGCACAGCTTCCCTCCTTTCTTGTTTCTTTCTCTTTTGCTTCCCCTCACCTCTGCCCGGTTCTCCTGTACCCCGGGCAGCCGGTAACTTTAGCCCTGCCCGCTTGGGCAGGCCCCCGAGCCTATAAATAGGGGGAGGGTGCACTCCCCAAGACACGCTGACTTGTATCCAGGAGCTCGCATGTTAAGAGCTGCGGTCTCAAGTCTAGTGTTTTGCGGCCTGTAGTCCGGCCGGCTTCCTCTTTTTCTCCTTCATGTAACTGTTTCTCATTTTAAGTAAAGGAAAGCCCGCCACAAGAGTGGCATTTAAGCCGCGGCGGGCGAACTCTGTTGTTGCCGCTGCCAGCGGCCCCCTTTTCCTGTCCCTTAGCCGCGACCGCTAGTAACCGATTGGTCGACAGTTTCCTCCTTTCCTTCCATACCCCCGGTGTTCGAACCGTTAGCTGGTGGTGCCCGACTCCCTGTCCGTTTTCGTGCATCAACAGTTAACACGCGGCCTTCAGATCTCGACTAGTCGATGAAATCAGCGGTCTAGTTAGCCAGACCGCTCTATCCTCTAGAGTTCGGCGGCCTGTCGAGCAAGCCGCGACTTCGCTGGCTAAGGCTTTCAGCCCGCCTCCAGCACTGTAGAACCTGGCATTCTACCCGCTCGTTTTTCCTCCCAGTCTTCTTGTCAGCTTGTTGCACCGTCTAGCCGCCAGGTCAAGCCGCCGCTATTCTGCGGTCTCTTGAAAAAGTTCGGCTATTTCCCTCTTTTCAAGATGAATCCTGCAAAGAGTCAGAATAAATCCAGCCACATGTTATTTACTACAGATCTCTCAGAAGTGCAGGATTGTTCGTATTTTAATAATGAGTTTGTTGACCCTCATAAAGAAATTTTTGCAAACAGTGTTGAGCGTGGACTAGAATCTGTTGCAAATGAACCTCTTTGTAAGAAAGAAGAAGAGGCCCCTTCTCCATTCATTAATCGTATTCAGTGGGATACCATCTCCGATGACTTCAGAGTGTCGCGTCTCCCGGAGTATTCTGGATGTGATGATCCGTTTTCTCATTTGCAAGCTTTTGAATCAGCTATTTCACTGAGAAAAGTGTCAAATGGAGTAAAATGCAAACTCTTTGTTATATCTTTTGGCAATATTACAATGGAATGGTTTTATGGTCTCCCACCTCGATCAGTAACCAGCTTTAAGGATCTTCGAAGTCAATTTATTTCTAGATTTACTATTTACAGGAAGCGGAAAAGAGACGTTGGAGCTCTCTTCCGAATCAAGCAAGAAATTGACGAGTCTAATCCAGATTTTGTTGATCGGTTTCAAAAGGAGGTTCTGGATGTTTGTAGCGTACATCAAGACTATTACTTGCATGCTTTCGTAAATGCACTTCAAGAAGGCCCCTTGAAATTCAAGCTCACCACGAAGTATCCCAAAAGCTATGGAGATCTTATTGATATAGTTAATAAGTTCATAATAGGCGAAGAGGAAAATAAAGGTTATGTTTTGTTTCGGAATCAAATGGCTAAACAATCTCAAGGGACTTCTGGTCAACAGCAATCTATTTCCTCCCAAGATGTTTCGCAAGTTGAATATTGCGAGTCTCATCCTCTTCCCCAGGGTAAAACTCCAAAGTGTGACAAAGGTTCAGGTAAGTATGTTAAGTTCAAAATTCCTATGGAAGATCTTTTGATAATCATTCAAGGAATGCCTGAGTTCACGAAGCCTTGGCGTTTGAAGTCGAAAATCAAATATCGACACGAGGAGCTTTTTTGCAAGTATCATAAAGATATTGGTCATCTAGCAGAAGATTGCATAGCTCTCAGGGAATTAGCTAATCAACTTGCAAGAGCTGGAAAGTTGCAAGAATATATCATTCAGTAATTCTCTAAGACACTCTTCCATTTCTTACTCAATGGTTCAAGCAGGGATTCCTCTTTCTTTATATGATGAGAAATGCTTATGTTCAGAATAGTATATAACATCCCCTTCACAATTGGTATTAATGGGGCGTACTAAAACTACATACATATATCCTTTGCCAAATCCTTAACATCATGCAAACTTTATTTTTTCATTTGAAGCTTATTTTTTAGCTTTGCTTATTATGCTAATATGCATGCATGTAGGGGCAAGAGCCCCTTTTGAATTCTTAAGCCCTCCACATCCCGCTTGACTTCAGTCGCAGATGTGTAGTGGAAATTCCGCTTGGCCTTCAGTCGCAGACATTGCGTACCCGTCCCACATGACTTCAGTCACAGACATTACGTACTTGTCCCGCTTGACCTTCGTCGCATACATTGCGTACTTGTCCCGCTTGACTTCAGTCGAAGACATTGCGTACTTGTCCCGCTTGACATCGGTCGTGGATATTAAGAATTTCAATCCCGCTTATGTGTTCTTTGTGTGGAAAGTACTGCCGCACGCACCTGTCCACATTGACACATAAGTGCATGTCTTCATCTATTTTTGCGGGACAAAACGAGCCTATCCGCTACCTCGCGGTTTTACTAAGTGGCCTGCGCAGGTTGTATAATTAATTACACAGGCCGCGCGGTTACATTTTCCGGCTTAAGATATTTGACTTCCCTGTGCCTACCTGCCGGATTATTATTCACATATTTGAGAACTCGGCCGACTTACGTCTGTTAGTCAAGTCTAGGCCTGGTTTATCTGATTTGGTTTCCATATGCAAATTGCCGGTTTATTATTCATATGGACAGGAAGTCGACCGACCTATTTCTGGCAGCTAATTCCTGGCCTTGATCCACCGACTTCTATGATATTAATTATACTAGTCGATCAACGACCTGTCATCATAAAATGTTCTGGCTTGTATTATCGGAAGCCGAAGAGTATTTCTCTATTCTTGTTCTTCTTATCAAATGGGCAATTCGTTTCAGAGTTCGACCTAGCCGTAATCTTATACTTCAATGTTATGGATGTTTGGCGACTACGACAGGTAGCCGCGCGGCTTAGCGGTCACGGTTTATGTATAAGCAAGCCGCGGTCATTCAGCTCTTCCAGCAGATAACATTGAGTAATTCATTAAGGCAAATTGCGGTTTCATTTGTTATCCGCTCGGCTTATTGTCGACGTGCATTCCGGAATAAACCGAAGGGAAATATATCTCTCTTGCGGATAACGTCGTTGAAGTTGCAGTGTGAACTCAGACCGGTTTATATGCTTGCATTTTATTAAATCGGAAGTTATACTGAGACCGCGCGGACTTAATCAAGTAAGAAAAGTGAGATGTAGTAAAGAGAAAGGTAAAGTTGCCTTCATTTCTATTTCATTAAGTATTACAAAGCATTACTCGCGTGGTTACAAAAATAATACCGCCGATTTCCAAAAAGTTCAAAATACAAAAAACAAGTTAAAGATTTTCTAATCGTCCTGTTTAAGATTCTTAGTCGCAGGAGAATCCAAATCACAGCCATCACCGATATCAACAGGGGATTCAGTTTATCCGTTGCTGGTCGCTGAGCTCCCTGAACCGCCAGAAGTTGTCGAGTCTGGCCGCGCGGTCTCAGATTCTTGACCGCCGGACTCAGACGATGTGCGTGCACTCGGGCTTCCCTGGCCGCCCTCTTACTCGACGTCTTCCTCCGCCTTGCCGACTTCTTCCCCGACCTTGCTCTTGCCCTTGATCGACCTGTAGACGTCGGCCACCTGCTCTTTCAGGGTGGGGTAGATGTCGACACAAGTAAAATCGGTGAGGCCGGTCGCAAAGCCGCCAAGTTCCCGGAGGCGGTTAAGCGCTCCATCGATCCCCTGGATGAGTTGCGGGAAGACTTGGTCTTGGAAGATGTGGTTGGCCGGGTTGTACATTTCCTGCAAAATAAAAGTAAAGGTAAGGCCGTGCGGTTACATAGTGCTAACCGCATGAGTATCGGTAATGACTTACCGCCTCCCTTTCCTTTAGCCGCTTGTTTTCTTCTTGTTGTTCCCCTAACTGCCTCTTCAGGCCGCTATTCTCTTTCATCAGCTGCTTGTAGGCAAGGCCCATGAAGTGACTTGCCACGAAGCTCCTCGCCCCGACTTGCGCGGCTAGCCGCGGCAGGTCGTCTGGTGGAACTCGTCGCATCGTCTTCAAGTTGCGCTTGCCATACAGCGCGCCGCCAACCACGCTCGCGTGGCGACTTACTTATTCTCCCCCCTAGTAAGGGAGGGCGTTGGAGATCGTCACTGACTTGCCGTCCGGACTCCACCGCAAGGCCGGATCGCAGTGGACGTCCTTCAGGCTGCTGCCCGTTCCTTGCAGCATAAACTCTCCAGAGGAGTCCGACTCCTCCTCCTCCGCAACTCGCGCCGGCTTGGCCCGCCTCGCTCTCTTCTCTCTTTGAGTGAGAGTCAGGCTGCCAGAAGTCTGCGGCTTGTTCAGCGGGACCGCCACAGCAGCTGCAAAGATAAATGCAATGTTAGATTTCAGGCCGTACGACTAAGAATTCAGTTCGGCCGGCTTGGAGCTTACTATCTTCCGCTTCTATTCCTACTAACGATGACAACAGCAGGATGTAGTGGTTTACATCAAGCCGCTCGCTTTTGAAGAAGTTATAGATCTCCTTCTCCACGCCGTCCAAGCTGCCGCTGCCGAATGCGGCCTCTTCGCGGATTTGGGGATCGACTGGCAGTAGCCCCAGGTTTCCCTCGAAGATGAGAAACTGCTCGGACCAGTTCACGATCTTGTTCGCCAAGTTTACTATCTTCAGCCCTCTGCAGCCGAAGTATAGATGCCCCCGGAAGATCTTTGTCCCGGAGTCCGGCATAGACCTCACCGAAAAGTATTCCCGGAAGAGCCTCATAGAGAAGCGGACTCTTTCCGACCTCAGGTAGGAGATAAAGCTATATATGGCGGCTATTAAATTTGGGGGTAGTTGTCCCGGCACAACTCCGTAGTGGTCGAAGACCGCTACGGCCTCCATCATTACCGGGAAGCTGAAGCCGCAGTCAAAGTGGTCGATGGGGACCGCGATCTGATTTGCGTGGGAAGAATTAATCCGCTCGTCCTGTCGTGGAAGCCGCGCGACCAGCGGACTTCCCAGCATGTGCTTCTCAACAAAATCCTCCAGCTCAGCTTTTGTAAGCCGACATTCTTTATGATCAGCAGAATGGAAAGCGGAGGCCACGTCAGTCCTAACCGCAGTGGCCTTGTCAGACCGCAGTGACTTGGACTTAGCCCGCATCCTTTTTGATTTGTGATGAAATCTCCGGGGTCAGCTCTATTTATAGAAAATCTGTGAAGGTATAGTACCCAACGTCAAATCGCGGCGAGTCAGCACGCCGCGCGACCTAAGTCCGCTGGAAGTATAGATCAGCTTAATGACCAAGCCGCAGTTTAGTCCGTCAGTCCGCACGGTTATACCCCTGCACTTGGAAAAATTCTATGGCGAACCATGTGGATATCAAATGCTCAAGCCGGCGCTCTGTTCGCCAGACCGCGCGGCTACTATCCTATACTTGAAATTTTTCAGAACAAAGCAGCAGGCACGTGGATTATAAATTCTAACCGCATAAGCCGCATTCAGTTTGCAGCATAATAAAATACAACAGTTTACAGTAATCAAATTGTCCAACATCCAGAGAAAAAATATATAATACAACATAATATTCGATTGTCCGCGCGGCTTAGTTCTCTCAAGTCGCTCAGGATCGCTTGTCATCTTCCGGCCTGTCTCGTCCTATGTGCGCGACCTGTTCACCGGTCTGCACAATCGCAACGTACACCTGGCTAACCAGATTATGAAGCGCATGCAGAGACCGATGAACTCGCGCAGTGTCGTGCTCTACTCTCGCAAACGGTATCGTTGGGATCGCCTGGACCCCCAGACCGCTTGGAACTGCGGCCTGCCCGGGCACCGCCACCACGGGCGGATTCGAAGTCTCACCGGAGGCCGGGCGGCTAGTAACCGGCAGTTGTCCGGAAGTTGGTAGTGCATGCCGCTGTTCTCCGCCGGTCTCCGCTGGCAGTTCTTGGTTCTCGCCGCCTTCAGCATGTGGGATCTCTTCTCTGTGTCCTTCCAGCCGCGCGGCCATCAGCAAATACTTCTCCGCCTTTTCCTGCTTCAAGGCAACCTGCATTTTAGCAATCTTCACCTCAGCGGCTTCCATCGCGGTCTGGAGCCTGACAGTCTCTTCTTTCATCGCGGTCTGGAGCCTGGCAGTCTCTTGCTCCATCGCAGTCTTCAACCTCATGGTCTTCTGCTCAAGCGCAGTTTGCAACATTGTGGTCTCTTGCTCCAGGGTGGTTTGCAACTCTTGGATCCTTTTTTCCGCGGCCTCCTGGGCAACCCGCTTCTCTTCATCCTTAATCCGCAGGGTTTCGGTGGCCGCGTTCAAAGCCTCCTGCAGCGTGCCGACCTCCTTCTGGAAGTAGGCCATCTCCTTCTGGCGAACACTTGGCGGAGGCAGCATAGATATAAATGATGTCAAGTCGCCCGGTTTCATCACGGTCTCCGATACACCTACAGAAGAGAAACCGCAGTCAGGTTCAGCCGGATTGTTGCGACATTCTAGTAATGAAATCGATAGGATAAGACCGCCGGTTTGATGTTTATCTTCTCTAGAGGCCGCGGTATGGATTTTAATCACTGGCCGCCTGAGCCATTCAGGATCTATCCTCTTCAGCTTTTCTTTCCATAGCCGCTCGGCTTCCTTAGCTCGGCTTTTCAGTTGAGCCGTGGTCAGGAAAAAGCTGGCCGGCGGATTTAATATTATATTCGCCCCCTTCATCCTTGACCGCGACTTGTAGAATTTAATAATTCGCCTAACGTCCCGGTGTTTACCTTGCAGCAATGGAAGTGTGGTCGCCAGCGGCTTCTCGGCGATCAGTTTCTTCATCTCCTCCATCTTCTCGCGAAGCTTCAGTTTCTCGGCTCCTTCAGAAGCCGCGGAAGCCGGTTCGCCAGGCTTCTCCCCAATAACCTGGATATCGGGGCGGTCAACCTCCTCAGAGGCCGCTGGTGTCGACAATAGCGCATCTTGCTGCTGGAGGGTCTCCATGCCCTTCAGGAGCTCAGTAAGCGACTCGCTAACCGTGGGTGTACTCTCTAGTTCGCTCGGCTTGTAATCCGGTGTGGGCGGGTTTTCGGGTACCTCCTTCTCGTGCGGCCTGTGTTGAAGACTGTCCGCGTCGGTCTTTTCGGAAATATTCCGGTTTCTGGCGTGCAACTTCCTCATCTTCCTCTTCATCCTTTCTTCAAGGGTCTCACTCCTTTCTTTCTGCCATTTCAAGGAGCTGAACACCTTTTCAGTCCGCTTGCGCTGTTCAGCCAAAATCCGTTCGGTCTCCTGCACCTTCTCCTGCTCGTTGTCATCCACCTTGTCCTGCAATTCGGACGGTTTTCCAGATTCAACACTTTTCTCCTCCGTCACACCGATTTTTAGGAGTGGTTCTCCTGATGGAGAGAAAGTCAGGTCGAAGGATTTGGCAATTTCGGTTTGTGATGGAGCAGTCTTCGAAACCGCTTTGGGATCTACTGCGGCCTGCGATGATCCGCTGACGGCCTCTGTCGGCATCTTTTCAGGTCCAGAAGCCGCTGAAGTTTCCGGCTTCCTAATCTTCTTGGCTGGCTGACGGGCAGAATCATCCGAGTTCTCGCTCCGGCTTTGCTTCGTTTCTGGCGGTTTCTTGTTGCGGGCTAATATTGATGACATAACATCCATCTTGAGAAAAATCGTGTCGGCTTGCAAAATGCTGACCGCAAGTGGTGAGTAGCGACCCGTGGCTTGGCAGGAATCTTGAAGAATGATAAGAGCCAGGGGATTTTATAGACGATGATGAGGCAGTCGCGGTCTCCGGCTTAGTTCTATATTTTCGAAGTTTTTTGGAAACTTAAAAATGTGCAAGGATTATGATAAGCCCAGAATCCGCGACCTGTCCGCGCAGCTTTCCAGAACGGGCAGCCTGATCATTAAAGCCGCCAAGCCTCCCAAGCCGGCCGGTCTCCATGTCAGGCCGCTGCCAACGCCGACCCTGCTCAGCGACAAGGCCCAAGGACCCAGCCATCAGCTCGCCAGGCGGAATCCGCTAGGTCGCGCGGCTTCCCTCCTTTCTTGTTTCTTTCTCTTTTGCTTCCCCTCACCTCTGCCCGGTTCTCCTGTACCCCGGGCAGCCGGTAACTTTAGCCCTGCCCGCTTGGGCAGGCCCCCGAGCCTATAAATAGGGGAATGGTGCACTCCCCAAGACACGCTGACTTGTATCCAGGAGCTCGCCTGTTAAGAGCTGCGGTCTCAAGTCTAGTGTTTTGCGGCCTGTAGTCCGGCCGGCTTCCTCTTTTTCTCCTTCATGTAACTGTTTCTCATTTTAAGTAAAGGAAAGCCCGCCGCAAGAGTGGCATTTAAGCCGCGGCGGGCGAACTCTGTTGTTGCCGCTGCTAGCGGCCCCCTTTTCCTGTCCCTTAGCCGCGACCGCTAGTAACCGATTGGTCGACAGTCTCCGCCTTTCCTTCCCTACCCCCGGTGTTCGAACCGTTAGCTGGTGGTGCCCGACTCCCTATCCATTTTCGTGCATCAACAAAAACATTGAAACTACACCAATCCTTGAAGATCTAAATGTTGCTCAATATGGTCATCAGAGTGGTGTTCCTTATGTTGAAGAAAGTGGTGCTCAGTGGGTTGAACCTTCAACTGCAGATGTAATTCCTACATTCAGCCCCACTGTTAAGCAGACTGTCAGGGCCAAAGGCAAATCAATTGCTAATGAAGAAGAAGAAGTTAGGCTCAACAAGAAGAGATACAGGGAAGAGATGGAGTCTAGGCAAGACTTTGAGCAATGGAGTCCTCAGTCAAGGACTATAATATTGTTTGCCTGGGATCAAGTAAAATCCAAGAAAACTGAAAGGGAAAAGCTCAACAACCCCTAGAATGGGCCTGCTTGAAAGGAATGAAGAGCTAAGGAGAAGATTCAAAAGGGGTAAAAAGTCAGGTGCACTGCCACCAGATGTTGTGGAGCCCGACAATTATTTCCCCAAGCCCTATAGTTATTTTGAAAGACAGAGAGAAAAGGAAAAGGACAACAAAGACAAAGTGTTGGCTACCAATAAACCCAACAGGGCGATTGTGATTAAGGAACCTGAAACTTGAGATGTTTCTTTCTTTCCTTAAGGGGCTGTAGAAATATGAATATTTAGTATTAATCACACAGTTTGTTTATGAACATTTCCTTAAATTAAAATCTTATTTCTGTGTGTTTAAATCTTATGGATTTCACTTATATATTATTGATTTCATATTCTAAAATAATTATTTGCATAATTAAGTTAGTGTGTATCATTGACTAAGGTTCTGACTTCTTCAAATAGGGGGAGATTGTTGAGTCCATTGATCACAATGTCCCAAATTTGAAGAATGCCCACAAGTCAATGGTATACACATGAATGTATTTGATGCATTCCCTTAGTTCAATGTATATAGGTTGTTCTCTGTTGAACTGATTTGATAGGTTGTCAAAGTCACAAATTTAGAACGACTTATGACAGGATGCTAGCAATGCAGAAATTTGGTCAAGTTCAGAAGCGTTGAGTGAAGGCAATTCACTCAACGCCAAGAGTCTAAAAGTGTGGACTATTGCTTAGGTAGTCAAAGCATCTATATTGTTAAAGAAGAAATCTAGATAAGTCCAGAAGCGTTGAGTGAAGGCAGTTTACTTAATGATAAGAAGCAAAAGCATCGACAGGGCAACATGCAGTTTTTGTGAACAGACAAGTAGAAACCGAAAACTGGAATAACATAAACTTTATTATCCAAAAAAGGTGTATATTTCAAAGGTATGACCTCCATTTTATAGAATGGAGGATATGAGAGAGATTACAAATAAGCAATGTGAGACTAAATAATTACAAGTATAAGCGGTTTAAAAAGAAAACAAGTAGAAAAGGCCGCGCGGTTAGACGAATAGGCTAACCGCCCGACAACCACCAGAAGGAGAGAACAAGCCGCCATAGGATACCGCCGATCGTCCGGTCTCCAACACGCCTGAGACAAACCGTCAGATCGCCCGGACACCAAATAGCAATAGTCCGGATACCGAACCAATGTAGAGAAACTAACAGACCGCTCATTCTCCAATCCGCTAGAATCAGACCGCCAGTGATGGGGACGACCACCACGACGGCCAACTGGGTGATGAAGACGACGTCCATGGCGGTGTTGTCGTGGCAGAAGATGACGACGTCCATGGCGGTGTTGCCGTGGCAGAAGATGACGACGTCGATGGTGGTGTTGCCGTGGCAGAAGATGACGACGTCCATGGCAGTGTTGCCGTGGCAGAAGATGAAGACGATGCTCCTCCAACAAAAGACTTACGGCGCCGTAGCGGGCACCGCTACAATCTTTGCCCACGCAACAAAATTAAGAGTTAAATTTATTTTACTAGTGGTCTGCATTTATCTTTTATATGTGGTATTTGAAACTATATTGTTTTCTATCATTTCATTTCGGACAATATTTTATTTTGGGCTGCTAATAGCCACATGGTTGTAAGCCTTATATAAGGCCAAATTTTCATTTGTTATGAAACTATGATTGAAATCAAGAAAAAATTGCTTGCCCTAATCTCATTCCCCTCTTCCTTCTCCTCTTAGCCGCCGCCCCCCTCTAGGCTTCCCTCTCTAGGAGTTCGGCCACCCTTCTCCTCCCTTGCTTGGCCGCCCCCATCTACTCCTCTTTCCCTCTAATCACCTCTTGTTCTCCCACCTCTCTACCCTTTCTCCACAAACACCGTATTCAACCATTAGTATTTCTCAACCGCCTTGGAGGACGGGGATCGTGTGCAAGGAAGAACCAAAGTTTTGGGGAAAACTCATCCACGACGAGAAAGCGAAGGAGACGAGCAAGATCTTCATCCGCGGTGCGTTTCCCGTGGGTCCAAAGGAAGAGCGGTCATCTTGGTGGATCCAAACATCTCGGATCTACACTTCCGAGCGGGGTAACGAAAATTCCTACACAAGAGATTTTCCCTCTTTATTAGTTCTTTTGGTGGATGACTTTCGCGTGATTTCTCGAATCGTTAATTTTTGCGGTGTTTCTAATAGTAGATCTGGATTTTCATTTGCTTTTTTTTTCGAAAGATCTAACGAGAGCATTGGCGCTCCTCGCTTTTGTTTTTGTTGGGATAGATCCTTCCACTTTTTGAATCGTGATTTATTTTTGGGTGGATCTATTTTGGTACAACTCCAAGCTCGATCGGAATCAATATTATTTCATTTAGCCGGAAAGGATTTTGGCCTATAGCCATTCTCCGTTCCACTTGCGGATCGGCTACCCGTATGTTAGCGCGAACGATAAATAAAATTCATTGTGGTCGCTGCGTTTCGTTTGTGTGCGGGTTAGGGAGCGTTAACGTTGTAAAGGTCGTAGTCCCGCCCTTCGTGTAGGATCCCTAAGGCATAGCCTACATCAATTTTGGTATCAAAGCGAGGTTCGTGTTGATTTCTCAATCGACACCGTCCTTACGCTTTCCGGTCTTAGGACGTCGACCCACACTTGGTCGTGCACGTTTCGTAGACACAAAATCTGAAAAAAAATTTCCACCATCTGGTCTGCATATAACAAAAGTCAAAAAAAATTTATGCAAAAAAAATTGCCAAAAAAATTCTGAATTTTCTACTCTTTTTTCTAAGCATAAAAGTCAAAAAAATATTTTCATTCTCCAAGTCATTAAGCGTATAAAAATCCTGATTTATAAAATTCTTGTCCAAACAGTCTCTTGTCTAGGTGAGGCACCATGTATCAGTGTTGTTCATGCGCACGAGGCTTGGCAGGGATTATCCTCCATCCACATCACACATGGCCGACCATCATGATGATGGTGAGCCCACTCCTGCAACAATTGCGGCGCTTAGGGAAGAGTTTAACACTAGGTTTGATGCACTCACTCAGTTAATACAAGGGTTGGCTGTAAATCAGGCGACGCCTCAAAATCCCGGCTTTGGGATAAATCGACCGGGGCAGCCACCCCATCCCGCCAACCAACGAGAAGAGCGACAAAATCTCCCTCGTGATCCGGATTATGAGTACGCACCCCGAGACCCTTATGAGTTTGACTTAACTAGGGCCGTTAAAATGGAATCACCATCCTACGATGGCATGGGTGAACCCCAACTCTTTCTAAACTGGATCATGGATATTGAGTGCTATTTTGAGTGGCACAACCTGACGGACGTTGAGAAGGTACGAGTAGCACGAATGAAACTTCTGGGTAGAGCCAAAACGTTCTAGTTGAACGAAGAGAGGCGTCTAGGCACCGTGAATGGAGCACCCCCAATTGGGTGGGCTGCCATGAAGGCACTCCTGCATGACCAATATGTCCCGGCGTTTCACCGAACCCAAATGTTCGACGAGCTAGCCACCCTTCGTCAACGGGGCCAATCGGTAGCGGAGTACATGGGACGACTCAAGGATATGATGGTGCGTTGTGATATTCGAGAAATGCCCGAGGTCACACTATCTCGTTTCCGTAAGGGACTTAATGAGGACATCCAAGGCAAGCTTTTGTGTTATGGTCACACGGACCTTAACACAACATTCAATGCGGCATTGGATATAGAGAAGCACAATGCCTACAAGTCCAAGGGTCGAGCATTCCAGAAAGGAAAATCCATCTTAGGACCCCCATCTTCGTCATCCATGCGAGACAAAGGAATGTTTCGATCGACTGATTCAAGTTCCATAGTAATTACCGCTAGGAACAATAAAATTCCCAATGGTGAGAGAGTTCCAATAGGACGAATTTATAAGACTAATGCTACCTGTTATTCGTGCAGAATTCAAGGACACTACTCTAGTGAGTGTCCTACCAAGAGTAAGCCACTGGCACTGTTAGAGTCCACGTCTGAGCCTGTCGAGCTCGTCTATGAAGCTGGCGGTGAATCAGATGCCGAGCCGAGTGATATCAAAGATGAGTCTTATATAATGGTTATGACGTGTATCTTGGCCACACCGCGTGCACCGGATGAGCACAATCGGACGAACATATTTTCTTTGAATTTTAAATGTGGTGAAAAGTGGTGCAAGTTAATAATAGACAGCGGAAGTTGCATGAATGTCATTTCGGAAAATGTCGTCACTCGTATGCACCTAGTCCCCGAACCACACCCCCAGCCATATAAAATAGCGTGGGTGAACAAAACGTCTATCGCGGTTTCTAAGGGTTGTTTAGTGCCACTTACGTTGAAGAGCTATGTCGATAAAGTGTGGTGCGACGTCATCCCCATGGATGTATGTCATGTACTTCTAGTGCGCCTGTGGCTCTATGATTATGACGTGACCCATTTTGGGCAAGCCAACACTTACGAGTTCAAGTATAATGGTAAGACCATTGTACTGAAACCCACACCGCCCAAGGATCCTTCGGTTGCCCCCAAAGACACAATTGTGCCTGCGGAAAGAAAAATTATAAGTTTGATAAGTAAGAAGGAGTTGGAACGCGAGACCTTCTTGGACGGCTTCCTGTATGCATTAGTATGCCTACAAGCTAAGGAAGACTCGCCCATTTTAGAGAATATACCGTTATCTCTGCGCACTATATTGGAAGAGTATAAAGACGTCTATCCGGAGGACTTGCCATCTAAGTTGCCACCCATGAGAGATATTCAGCATGAGATAGATTTCTTCCCGGGCTCTTCATTGCCTAACCATCCACATTATCGGCTCAACCCCTCCGCACATGAGGAGCTACAAGATTTAATTTCGGATTTGCTAGCAAAGGGTTTTATCCGCCACAGTAAGAGCCCATGCGCCATACCAGCCCTCTTGGTTCCAAAGAAAGATAAGTCTTGGCGATTGTGTGTTGACTACCGGGCCATAAATAAAATTACGGTCAAATATAGGTTGCCCATTCCCCGTTTGGATGACTTATTAGATATGTTATCGGGCGCCGCCATGTTTTCAAAATTGGATCTCAAAAGTGGTTATCATCAAATACGGATACGGGAAGGAGATGAATGGAAGACGGATTTTAAATCTAAGGATGGGCTCTATGAGTGGTTGGTGCTTGGGGAAGGGCTCACTAACGGACTGAGTACTTTCTCTCGATTGATGACCCAAGTTTTTAAGCCATACATGGGTAAATTCGTAGTCGTATACTTTGATGATATCTTAGTATTCAGCCGTTCACAAAAGGACCATGACATACATCTAAGGACAATCCTATCAACCTTGCGCCAAGAAAAGCTATATATCAATCTAAAAAATGCTCCTTTGGTGTGACATCCGTAGAGTTTTTAGGCTACATAGTGAGTTCCGAAGGCATTCATGTTGACCCAAAGAAGGTCCAAGTGACTAAAGAATGGCCTGAACCAACAAATATTCGGGAAGTTAGAAGTTTTCACGGCTTGGCCACATTTTATCGAAGGTTCATCCAAAACTTTAGTAGTATCATGGCACCGATCACCGAATGCATGAAGAAAGGAGAATTTCATTGGACTAAAGCGGCCACCCGTGCGTTTCAAATGATTAAGGACCGGATGTCTGATGCCCCATTATTACGCTTGCCGGATTTTAGTAAAGTGTTTGAATTATCATGCGACGCATCGGGAATAGGGATCGGAGGAGTCTTAAGTCAAGATGGACATCCGATACGATATTTTAGCGAAAAACTTGCCGGTCCAAAGTTAAATTAATCCAATTATGATCGTGAGTTCTATGCTGTGATCCGTTGTCTCCAACATTGGCGACACTATCTTTTCTCAAAGGAATTTGTAATCTTGTTCGATCATGAGGCATTAAGATTTGTAAACTCCCAAAGTAAGATCAGCCTTCGGCACGCCAAATGGGTCTCATACCTTCAAGAGTATACATTCATTATCAAGCACCTCAAGGGTACGTTAAATCGTGTGGCGGACGCCCTTATTCGTGTCACTCTATCACTATCTACCATGGAGGTATTGGTCATTGGATTTGAAAGAATCAAAGATGAGTATATACAGTGTCCGGATTTTAAGGAGATATATTTCGCCGCTCAGGACAATTCCCCTTCCATTATTTTGGCGTACTACATTCGTGATCGGTAAGTATTTAAGCATACGCAACTATGCATCACCCGCTCTTCGCTACGCCATTTTATTATATGGGAGTTACATAGTGGAGGACTAGGAGGACACTTCGGTCACGATAAAACGATCACACTTGTAGAGGATAAATTCTTTTGGCCGGGTCTCAAGCCAATGGTCAATAAAATCGTCGGGAGCTGCCACGTTTGTCAATTAGCCAAGGGTAACAAGACCAATGCCGGTCTTTACACACCCCTTCCGATTCCGTCTGCCCCATGGGTGGATGTTAGCATGGACTTCATTTTGGGCCTTCCACCGACATTTAGGCTTCACGATTCCATCTTGGTCGTAGTGGACCGATTCTCAAAAATGGCTTATTTTATCGTTTGTCATAGCACCAATGATGCTTCACACGTCACTAAGTTGTATTTTAAGGAGGTCGTGGCACATCGGGGTGTCCCCAAAACCATCGTGACCGATAGAGATGTTAAGTTTACTAGCTACTTTTGGAAGACACTATGGAAGCTGTTGGGCACTCGACTTATGTTTTCGTCGGCCTATCATCCACAAACGGATGGGCAAACGGAAGCTGTTAACCGGAGTTTGGGTGGGTTACTTCGTTGCTTAGTAGGTGATCATAAGGGTGCATGGGACCTTATTCTTCCTCACGCTCAACTAGGCTACAATAATTCTAAGAATAGGTCCACAGGGTTATCGCCAAATGAGATAGTGCATGGATATAAGGCGCCCGTGCCTCTTGACTTGATTCCGTTACCACCATCATTTAAATCAAGTCAATTTGCAGAGGGCTTCGCCTCGCACGTTCACACTCTCCATGAGCACATAGGCAAGACGTTAGCTAAACAATATGCTATTTATCAATCGAATGCTAACCTACATAAGCGAGCAGTCCCCTTAAATATTGGCGATTTGGTAATGGTACGTCTTATCCCTGAACGGATGCCTTCGGGCACCATAAAAAAATTAGCGAATAGGAGAGACGGTCCTTTTCGGGTTTTGAAGAAGCTAGGTGAAAACGCATATTTATTAAAGTTACCCGCTGATTGGGGAATCTCCCCTGTTTTTAACATTTCGGATTTAACGCTCTATGTCGCTCCACCACCTGAACTGTCAGTCTCTCTGTTTCATATTTCCACCATACCGTCTAAAGGGGTGGGGGTGAGAATATTTCTGGACCGCTCTCCCTTTCGGATCCTTCGGGAGGTACGTTGCCTATTGATGATGCCACTTGTTTTTCTTCTGCGCCTAACGCTTTTCCAAGGTTCCCCCGGACTGATTTCTTGCCTGACAAGATTTTGCAGGATGCGGTGTTTTCTACCCCCGACGCCGACGTTCACAGGTTTTTGATCAGATGGCGAAGTCATCCAGCTTCGGACGACTCTTGGGTTTCTTCGGCAGAGCTGGCTCTTCTTGATGTAGACCTCCTCTACCGTTACCATCCATCCCACTCATCGGCGATGAGTCCTTTTGAGAGTGGGAGGATTGATGGCGACGGCCACCACGACGGCCAACTGGGTGATGAAGACGACATCCATGGAGGTGTTGCCGTGGCAGAAGATGACGACGTCCATGGCGGTGTTGCCGTGGCAGAAGATGACGACGTCCATGGCGGTGTTGTCGTGGCAGAAGATGACAACGATGCTCCTCCAACAAAAGACTTGCGGCGCTGTAGCGGGAACGGCTACAATCTTCGCCCACGCAAGAAAATTAAGAGTTAAATTTATTTTACTAGTGGTCTGCATTTATCTTTTATATGTGGTATTTGAAACTATGTTGTTTTCTATCATTTCATTTTGGACAATATTTTATTTTGGGCTGCTAATAGCCACATGGTTGTAAGCCTTATATAAGGCCAAATTTTCATTTGTTATGAAACTATTATTGAAATCAAGACAAAATTGCTTGACCTAATCTCATTCCCATCTTCCTTCTCCTCTTAGCCGCCGCCCCCCTCTAGGCTTCCCTCTCTAGGAGTTCGGCCACCCTTCTCCTCCCTTGCTTGGCCACCCTTCCCTCTCTAGGAGTCTCTTTCCCTCTAATCACCTCTCGTTCTCCCACCTCTCTACCCTTTCTCCACCAACACCGTATTCAACCATTGGTATTTCTCAACCACCTTGGAGGACGGGGATCATGTGCAAGGAAGAACCAAAGTTTTGGGGAAAACTCATCCACGGCGAGAAAGCGAAGGAGATGAGCAAGATCTTCATCCGCGGTGCGTTTCCCGTGGGTCCAAAGGAAGAGCGGTCATCTTGGTGGATCCAAACATCTCGGATCTACACTTCCGATCGGGGTAACGAAAATTCCTACACAAGAGATTTTCCCTCTTTATTAGTTCTTTTGGTGGACGACTTTCGCGTGATTTCTCGAATCGTTAATTTTCGCGGTGTTTCTAATAGTAGATCTGGATTTTCATTTGGTTTTTTTTTCGAAAGATCTAACGAGAGGATTGGCACTCCTCGCTTTTGTTTTTGTTGGGATAGATCCTACCACTTTTTTAATCGTGATTTAGTTTTGGGTGGATCTATTTTGGTACAACTCCAAGCTCGACCGGAATCAATATTATTCCATTTAGCCGGAAAGGATTTTGGCCTATAGCCATTCTCCGTTCCACTTGCGGATCGGCTACCCGTATGTTAGCGCGAACGATAAATAAAATTCATTGTGGTCGATACGTTTCGTTTGTGTGCGGGTTAGGGAGCGTTAACATTGTAAAGGTCGTAGTCCCGCCCTTCGTATAGGATCCCTAAGGCATAGCCTACATCAGCCAGACCATCCGGTCTCCATACTGCAACACTCCCCCTCAGCTGGAGAATATATATCAATCATGCCCAGCATGTCGCAAATGTGGAAAAAGGAGGCGAACACCGGCTTGGTGAAAATATCAGCCAACTTCTTATCGGAGGTGACGAACGAAGTACAAATTTGTTCATTAAAAGTCTCTTCCCGAATAAAGTGGCAGTCGACTTCAATGTGCTTTGTTCTCTCATGGAAGACTTGATTTTTGGAGATGTATATAGCGGCCTTGTTATCACAAAACATAGGTACATGATAGTTGTAGACCTTTCCTAAGTCAAGCATGAGAGCATGTAACCACTTCAACTCACATGTGGTCGACGCCATACTTCGATATTCTTCTTCTACACTGGACCTGGAGACGACAGACTATTTATTGCTCTTCCAGCTCATAAGGTTTCCCCCCACAAAAGTGCAAAAGCCCGATGTTGACTTTCGGTCTCCTTTGTCATCACCATAGCTCGAATCTGAGTGCACTTCAACCCTCAAGTGACCATTCTTCCGAAAGAGTAGTCCTTTCCCAGGCACTGATTTAACATACTCCAATATTCTCAGGGCGGACTGTAGATGACACTCCCTAGCAGCTTGCATGAATTGGCTAACCTTGTCTACAACATAAGAGATGTCGGGTCTGGTCACCGTGATATATATGAGCTTACCAATCAGACGTCTGTACCTTGTAACTTCTGAAAGAGGAGGAGAGTCATCTGTCCAAGTTTTATCTTCTCCAGTCATCATGGGCCATCGGGCAGGTTTTTGCCTCAGTCAACCCTGCCTCTTTTAGCAAATCATGAGCATACTTGTATAGGGAGAGGACTAAGGAATTAGGCTTCCGAGAGATTTCTATCCCCAAAAAGTATTTTGGAGAACTCATATCCTTTGTGACCAGGTGTTGCTGAAGTTGCTTCTTTGTTAGTGTTATCCCAGCATGTTCATCTCCAGTGAGAAGAATATCATCCACATATACCGCAAGAACCACCAGACCCAGGGAGGTTTTTCGAACGAATAAAGAATGATCAGCAGAACTTCTCGTAAAACCTACTGCTGCAACAATCCCGCTAAAGTTGTCAAACCAAGCCCGACGGCTTTGCTTTAGGCCATAAATAGCCTTCTTTTGCCAGCATACCTGTGTCTCCCACTGAGCAGCATACCATGAAGGTTGCTCCATGTAGACATCCTCCTAGAGATCCCCATATAGAAAAGCATTCTTGACATCCAGTTGGTAAATGGGCCAATCCCTGTTTATAGCCACAGAGAGGAGGATCCTGATTGTACTGAGACGAGCAACTGGAGAGAAGATGTCAAAATAGTCAACACCATAAGTCTGGGTAAAGCCTTTGGCAATAAGACGTGCCTTATAACGATCCACACTGCCTTCCATACTGAACTTCAGCACAAAGACCTAACAACAACTAACAACATCTCTGCTAAAGGGAGGAGGAACAAGGGTCCACATACCCTGTTCAGTGAGAGTATCAATCTTCTCATCCATAGCAGCCTTCAAATGAGGAATAGTAAGGGCCTCTCGGTAGGAGTGGGGGGGGGGGTGGCAGTGGCAAAGATAGCCAGTGCAAAAGCCCTGCGAGAAGGGGTAAGACGATCATAGGAAACAATAGCAGCAAGAGAGTGATGGGTACATGCCCGAACCCCTTTGCGAAGAGCAATGGGAAGATCGAGGTCAGCGGGTTCCTCAACATTCGTAGCATCCGTGGCGGAGAGGGATAGCCCAGGAGTAGAGGGAGATGACCGTGGAGAAGAGGGAGATAGCGGAGGGGAAGATAGAGGAGGAGACAATGGAGATGGTGGAGGTGGAAAAACTTAGGCAGGGTCGATGGGTTGGAGGGAACAGTAGGAGAGTTAGAAGCCACGGGAAGATTCTCGATGGTGAAGAGAGAGGAGTCGGCAGAGAAATAGGGAGCACTCTCAAAGAAGGTAACATCGACGAAGATGAACTGCTTTCGAAGAATGGGGTCAAAAGAACAATAGTCTTTCTGAGTGGTAGAGTACCCCAAAAAGACACACTTGGTAGAGCAAGGGGAGAGTTTGTCATGGGTGGCGGAGAGAGCATGGACAAAAGTTGTGCACCCAAAGATACGTAGAGGAAGAGGAAAAGGATCCTTGTCCGGATAGAGAACAGAGAATGGTGTTTTATAGTGGAGAACCGTGGAGGGAATGCGATTGATGAGATAGCAGGAAATGAGAACATCATAGCCCCAATAAGAGTGAGGGGAATGCATCTGCGTCATTAGAGTGCGAGCGACATCAAGTAGGTGGTGGTTTTTGCATTCCGTCACTCCATTTTGTTGGGTGGTATAAACACAACTAGTTTGATGAACGATCCCATGTTGCACACAGAAAGATAAAAAGGCTTGACTAATATACTCCTTAGCATTATCAGAGTGAAGGATTTTAAATGAAACACCAAACTGATTATGAATTAAGTGATAAAAAGATGTCCATACATTGAATAATTCAGAGTGATCTCGTAAGAGATACACCCAAGTGTAACTACAAAAGGCCTTATCGACCAGCTGATCAAAGATCTAAAGACTCAGAACCATATTGCGAATTCCATAAAGAGCCACGCCACCTGACAGAGAAATGCCGATCACTTCGCCAACTAGTTAAAAAGATGCTGCAGCAGAGTAAAATGCATGACCTGCTTCCAAAAGATGATCGCCCTTATCCAGCAACCTCAAAGGGCAAAGCAGTTGCAGACATTCCTTGCTGCTCAAGAGGAGTGAGCCTTGTCGAAGAATACCCTCTCCTTGTTGTTAACAATGTTGTTGAATGCTTCGATGCTGATGACGAGGGTGTGCTTGGAAGACTATTCTAAGCCGACAAAGGGCTTCATAGTTCTTAAAAGTGTTTTCACAACCATGATGGGTTATCTCTACTATTACTCTTTAAACATTTTCATCTCAAAACACATCTAAGTGCTCCTTCATGCTTTTTAGTAAAGTTTACATCAGGGATCCCATACTGACACATTTCTCTTTTTGGAATGCCTCTTCCTCCATTTTCTCTTTGCCAAAGAGATCACTGAACCACTGAGATATCACCAAGTCTTGTTGCTCCCTCCATAGATTGTTCTCTGACACGACCGCTACGACCACATACAGTGGGGAGTGTTCACGTATGTGCAGTGAGAGCCATTCAATCTACGATGGTGGGCTTCAGACTTCGGATCCTAACCGGCATATATCACAGAGTGTGCGCTAGGGAGGCCCCATGTGTTAGCTCTGCTGTGATCCATTAAGGATACATTACAGTTACGATGATCTTCGCTGGAAAAGCAATGGCGATCAAGCGTAGACTTGTCTCTTCAATCATCTCATGACTGTGATGGCCAAACACTCTATAGTAATCTCAATCCGTGCCTTCGCGGGATCCACAATGCCACTGATCTTTCCATAGACAAGCAATGATATAGGCTACTTGGAGCAACTAGTCTCATTGATCAGTGATGTTGTACTCAAGGCAAGAGAGCAGTGTATTTGTCGTTTGCTTCTTAGGATTTTGTGCATGTCTCCCTTTTGTGCTCTGTCAAGGGAGTATAACTAGTCCGCTCTAAGTAGGGCTATACTGGTGATGACCTTTCTTTGTCATCTCTAAGTATAAACCTCCTTTTTCAACTACCTTTTTCACAGGAGAAGAGGTTAAACCCGACCTACCAAAAGGATTTGCAACAATCATTTCTGCTTATTCTCATCTTATATACATTGCTTGCTTAAGCTTTATCAGATGATTTTTTACAAAGTTCTTCATTACTCTTATTAAATGCTAATGACATCAATCATTGATCAAAGAATCTGGCTCTCCTTGATTAACAAGCCATGCAAGCGAAGCCTAATTAAGATAATCTCTTCTTATTGATCTGTACTTCATATTGAAGATATCATATCATACTACAATTACCATCGCGGTATAACCTTTATTCAGATTGGCAGAATGCATCAAGCTTCTTCTCTGCTAATCTGATCATATCCATCCTATCATATCAACAGTCAACATTCGACTTATTGATCTGGACTTCATGTTAAAGATATCATCTCTAATATAGCCAGAAGATCACTACTATAGTTTGATCTTCATTCAATTATAGGCAGAGTTCATCAGGCATTTCCTCTGCTATTTGGTCATATCCATCTTATCTCATTAATAGTTAGCATTTGCAAGTTCCATCCAAATACTTGCAGCTTAGCTCATTATTTATGTCTGTTGCTCACTCTACTCTTTGCAGTGATTAGCAGGCACCTGCAAGTTTCTTCATAGGTACTTGTAACATTCATATATCATGTCTGCTTCTAACTCTCATTTTGCAGAGATCAGCAGATACCTGCAAGTTTCTTCACAGTTACTTGCAACTTTCATATATCATATCTGCTTCTAACTCTCATTTTGCAGAGATCAGCAGATATCTGCAAGTTTCTTCACATGTACTTGCAACCTTCATATATCATATCTGCCTCTAACACTTTTCTTGCAGAGACCAGCAGATAGCTGCAAGTTGCCTTCAAGTATTTGCGGCTTTTTCTTTACTCCATATTTGCTTCTAACGTCTCTTTTGTAGAAAACCAGCAAATGCTTGCAAGTCCCCCTTCAGGTACTTGCAACTTATTTTTCCTCTTCACGAATGTCGCTTACTCTTCTTTTTGCAGAAGATAACAGCTGCTTGCAAGCCTCCATCAAGTACTTGAAAGTTATTATGCTTCCAAGTTTTCCTCTCACCTTCGTTTTGCAGAACTCAGTGAAAGACACATATTCTTCGTTTTGCAAAGGCAAACCCAGCTACACACAAGATGTACCTTCAATACATGCCTACACTAACTATTCCTTTAAAGGAAAAAGGCAGGCAGCACCAAACTCCTAAGGAGAGACATCAGGTTCTATCTCTCCTTGCCCCCTTCCTTTTCTTTGGGGTGGGTCACGATTCTCGTGGGTCTCCAACTTTTTCGAAGTTCCCTTCAGAACTTAAAAAAGTGTGGGGATTATGTTAACCCTGAAATCGAAGATCCTTCCCAAGACAGCCAGCTCGCTAGTCGCGGCCTGCTCTAGGTTCCTCCTGGAGGTGGCGATGTCTTAGGATAGGCGGACAGGCTTTTCTGTCCTCTCAGGCCGCACAGCTGGGGCCGTCTCAGCGGTCTGACCACCCAGGTCGCATGTTGTTCCTTTGGTCGGCAGGGGCCGCGGACTGCTTCTACAGTCCTCCCCTGAAGGCCGCGCCCCTTGTCAGCTAAACTGCAAGCTTGTCTCAATAGGTGCCCCTTAATTGGACTCGGATGTCTTTACTCCCAGACCGCCACAACGACAAGCGGCTTGCCTCTAGGCCGTAGACTTTCACCAGCGTCGACAACCCTCCAGCTCGCCGCATAGGATTGGCGAGCTGACCCCAGGCTGCTAGCTAGCTACCCCAGTATCCACCTCGCCAACACGCGCGACCTGCACCGTCAGTCCGACAGGTCGCGAATCCCTTATCGCGAATCTCTTGTCACTCAGCAGATGCGGTAAGTTCCATTCAACAAAGTGGCATACTCCAGTAGTATGGGCAACCTGCTTCTTCAGTCTGCCTGAGGAGTATGGACACTCCAGCTCTCCGGCTACTCGCAAAGATCAGCGGGCTTATTCCGTTCACGGTGAGCTAGGCATACTCAAAGTGCCGTCAAACCTTCCAGTCTGCCTACATTGATGAACCACAGCTCCAGCTTCAGTAGCCAGCCGCTTCGTTCGTAGTAGAGGTGGACTCAGTTTATCAACGACAGACTCTGCGGACTCGGCGGATATCATTATGCTCGCATCATTAGCGTGTGCTCGCTCACCTCAGCAGGGGCAGACTCATTGCGCAGTCAGACTCTCAGCCTCCAGCATTCGCTTCTCCCCAACAGCAGGCGGTGAACTTCCTCAGCTCGCACATTTGGCACAGGCTCGCTCAGCACAGTAGGCGCGGACTCTTCCCAGTCCGCGAGGCATCAACCTCTCCTAGAAGCCAGTTCCAGTCTGCGTGGCCTCATGTGGACTCCGCGGACTCAAGTCTTAACTCGCATAAGTTACCGCCTCACCGGGGGTAACGTCATCGAAAGCCATTACCTGCTCGGGCCTATAAATAGACCCTCATGCCTCTCATTTGAGGACAGTCTGGACAGTCTCATCACTCTCGCACTCGAGGGCTCCCGATGACAAGTTCAATTCTTCACCTCATGCGGACTCTTCCTCTCAGTCTGCACCCTCTCATCTTGTAACTACGCGGCCTGCTGGCCTCAGTCCCCAGTCCGCGTGGTCTCCCCTCTGGCAACTTCTTCCTTAGCCGCCAGCTTCCCCTGTGTACCCTTTATTTGCTTTATTGTAAAGGTGTAATATAATCTGTAATAACTCAATATTAATCAAAGGAAAGCCCGTCGCAAGAGTGGCATTTAAGCCGCAGCGGGCGAAGTCTGTTGTTGTCGCTGCTAGCGGCGCTTTTCTTCTCCTCAGCTCAGCTCAACTATCTCGGCGTCAACATACAAGCACAACCGTCAAAGTAACCATCTGCTCGACAGCTCCTGATCAACCTCCTCCGCTGATCATCAACCTTCTCTACTGATGATCAGCCTTCCCGACTGCTCTCAGCAAACCTCTCCTCTATCCCCGTAACCCTTGGACAAGCGTTTGCTCCACTCTCGAGCACTCAGAAACTTCCTCCCTATCCTCAACCCCGCAATCCTATTCTTCACCTAGCTTGTGAGAATGAACAACCCGTTAACTAGGCAGTGTCGTTTTCGCGCATCAATAAAGGCAACGACCAAGAAGCAGAACAAAGCAGAGGGAATGATGTCTTGCGGCTCAAATGGGAGGCCGTGCGAACAAGAGATGGAGAATAATGCGCGAACTGGAAGGAGTTCGTAGGGAGAAAAGAGGCAGAGAAACCGCAAAAATAGGTTGTGGATAGAAATACGGAGCAAGAAGAGAGGTCGCGCACACAAAGGGCAGCGACAAAGAAGGGAAAAGAACATAGGGAAAGGAGTCGTGCGGCTAGAAAAGGAGGCCACACGAACAAGAGATAGAGAAGACTGTGCGAACTGGAAGGAGTTCGCGGGGAGAAAAAAGGCAGAGAAACTGCGAAAACAGGTCGAGGATAAAAAGACGGAGCGAGAAGAGAGGTCGCGCACACAAAAGGTCAGCGACAAGGAAGGGAAAAGAGGCTGTGCGAACAGACTACAAGAATAAGTAACTGCGCTGGAAGAAGAAGGCACTGAATCCGACAGAATAGATCGAGTCCTCTGATACAATGCGCGAACAGACAAGTAGAAATCGGAAATTGGAATAAAAAAAATTTTATTATCCAAAAAAGGTGTATATTACAAAGGTATGACCTCCCTTTTATAGAATGGAGGATATGAGAGAGATTACAAATAAGAAATATGGGACTAAATAATTACAAGTATAAGCAGTTTAACAAGAAAACAAGCCAAACAGGCCGCGTAGTTAGACGAATAGGCTAACCGCTCGGCAACCACCAAAAGGAGAGAACAAGCTGCCATAGGAGACTGCCAGATCGCCCGGTCTCCAACACACCTGAGACAAAACTGCTAGATCGCCGGGACACCAAACAACAACATTCCGTCTACTAAGCTGATGGAGAGAAACCGACAGATCGCGCTATCTCCAATCCGCCAGAATCAGACCGCCAGACTGCCCGGTCTCCATGCTACAACACAGTAAAAGCCGCATGGTTGTTGTCAGAGAAATCTATCAAAGTCCAGAATTGTTGAGTGAAAGAAGCTCACTCATCTCCTCATTAACAGATAATCCAACTAAGTATAGAAGTGTTGAGTGAAGACATGCCACTCAATGCCTCATCAAGAAGACATGCAAAGTCAGAAAGCATTGAGTGAAGAAGCCTTACTCAACGCCTTCTAGAAGAGTAAATCAACTAAGTCCAGATGCGTCAAGTGATAAAGGTTCACTCAACGCCTAAGTTGTTAGTCCAAAATTGTCTGCATTCGTTGAGTGATAAAGGATCACTCAATACACTCAACTCCACCAGTAAGAATTCTGCTAAGTACCAGTACATTGAGTGATAAGGCTTCACTCAATGCCCAAGCAGAATTACTAGAATTTTGGCTAAGTCCATAGGGTCTGAGTCATGCCAACGTTTGTAGAAATTCAAACAATGCGGGATCATCTTGGTACAGGACAACAAGCATCGCTTGCCTATTGTACAGTAATTAATGTAAAAGTGGTGGTGCAGCTAACTACTATAGTGGTCCATACTGCTCAAAGAGTTGTTGGACAACGGAATACAAAGTGAAGAGTTCTGAGAAAGAGAAAGTGAACATTTTGAAGAGTGATTTTTGAATCAACTCATCTTCTTCCTGAAAACAAAGAAGTGCTCTGCAATTAGTTAATGTAGAGATAGTCTGATAACTTCAGATAAAGGTTGTTGATTGAAGACACACAAAGAATATAAAACTCATTGATCTTCTTTAGCAAGTTCAAGAACTTTTATTTTTGAGTCCTTCCCAACTCAAGCTAAAACATCCTGAAGATCTGCTAATATGTAGCTGAGGAGAAGATAGGGTTGAGCAATCTCAGTCCAGAAATAAGACTCAGAGAAAATTTTCTCTGGAGTTATTTCATCATCAACAACATACTCATTCTGTAGGATCTTAATAATCTTAGCTGTAAGCCTAATTTATAAAGGCTGAGTGTAGGATCCCTCTGTGGATCTGAGGTAGGGCATGTGTGCCTGAGTTGTAGGTGAGTTCATTCACAGAGTGTAGAATCCTCTTGTGGATCTGAGGGTAGGGCTATCCTCCTAGCTTGAGTTGTAAGACTTTGATTAAAGTCCTAGGTAGGTGATCAGTGGGTCACTGAGTTGTAGGAGCACCATCTGTACTGAGTGGTAGGGCCTTAGGCTTGAGGTAGGACTTGGAGGAGTTTGAAAGATCCTGAGGGATCTGTGTTGTAAGCTCTCGGAGCCGAGTTTGGAGAGGTTGGCCTTGTCTAACACACTATTAGAAAGGTAGGAGAGATAGTGCATGTACCCATACCATGGGGAACCACTATAAATAATTGTGTGATGTTGTGTATTCTTAAAATCAAATCTAAAACTTAGTCATAACACACCAACGTAAATAAGATTGTTCAAAAAGACATAAAACCTATTCACCCCTAGGTGTTTAGCTACTGTTAAAAACAAAGATTTTTAGTTTCACAGATAATCAGCGGGCTCTAGCAATGCATCATTGTTGTAGGTATTGTATTCATACTAGCCCTGATTTGTAGAAGTGCCCCTTAAACTAAGTTGAATTGAGGGTGTATTTGATATTAGTTTTAGTTGTGTGTGGTGCGGGTTATTATTGCCAAGTACAAACCATTGTCAGGTTTGAATGGGTGTTCAAACACAATTCTGTGCAATGTAATCACTCCTTATAAAGAACATCATGTTGACCCATGTGTAATTTCTCTAATGGAGTGTACTTCGTCCAGCATCATAAAGGATATGGACATTTAGAAGTTGCAGATTCTGTCTAAGGAAAATTCGTCGAGTGATCACGTGATGTCTCATTAAACTCATTGAGTACACATGTAACCTCTCCCAGAATTCATCGAGTAATCTCGGGAGTACTTGAGAGATCACTGAGAACTGCTGAACAAAACGACTAAGTACAATTCGTCGAGTACTCAAGGGAATTCGTTGAGTACTTACTTGAGCACTCGTGGAATTCATTGAGTTCTTTCGAGAAGTCAAGTGAACTCCATAGGAAGTTGGTATTAGCTGGTTCTAAGTATAATTCGTTGAGATGACAAGTAAATTTGTTGAGTTATCTCGAGAACATTCAGACAATTCGTCAAAAGTTCTCGTGAAGTCTCAACTTCTCACATAAGTTCTTTCCAAGTTATTTCGATGAATTCGTCGAGTAGTCTGGAAAGTATACGTGATATCTTGACGAATTGGACTTAAGTAACTTTTCTTTCAACATCATTCTTGTTTTCCATAGCTTTCATAAATTAGGGTTTCTGCCATGTACAATACACGTGGACGGTAGACCTTAGTTCGAAATCAAGCCATTGTAGAAGAATCACCTATAAATTATCTTGCATTATTTCAGAAATCCTATAATCACAATTCAAAATGAGTAATTTAATTGTGCTCTTATTACTAAAAATGATCAGGATTTCAAATCAAATTTCACGATGAACGTATTCGCCGACCTCCTCCCAATCTATGATTCATCTTGGAAAGAAAGAAATCGATCGATCTCAAGATTTTAGATTTACATTCTTTCAAAGATCAATCGTTTCTCAGATCCGATCCGTGCAAAAAATTCAGATTCTTTTTCTTCTTCTTTCAGTCAGAACTTTCAAGCAATGAAGAAGAACAATTTTTCAGATCTGAGATAAATGAGTTCACTTTTCAAACAAGATTTTTCTTATTTCTTTATAGGAAGATTATTCTTCTGAGTTTCTTTTGTAGATCCTTATTGAAGGATCGAGTGTTGGGGAAGTTGTTCTCCGTGTTTTTAGGAGTGGAAGGCTCAGAGGTGTAAGATTATTATTAATCTGAGTTTTGGTGAAGTAGCCAAGTCTAGCCCGAAGTACTAGATAGGCGAGGCGGGACACTGATACAGTTTGGGGAACCACTATAAATCCTTCTGTCTGTGTTGTGCTTATTTTCTCGTTCTGTATGACTTATTTAGGTTATTTTTATTCCGCTAAATGCCACATGATTCACCTATTCACCCCATCTAAGTGATTTAGGTTAATAACTAGATACTTTCAATTGGTATCAGAGCAAGGTTATTTGTTAAAAGGTTAATACCTTGAATAGATCTTGATCTAGTTGTTCAAAGAGAAATGGATAGGAGCAAGGATTTATCCTCAATGAAGTTGCTGGTGTGCACCAAGGAGAATTTCCCCATATGGAAGGAAAAATTAAAAATATTCATGAAAGCTTCTGACACTAGATTCTTCATCATTGTTGAAGAAGGCCTGCATGTTCCTATGACTCCGTCAACCATTGATCCAAATTTGATGGTTCCTAAAAGTATAATGGATTTGAACAAAGATGAGATAACACTCGTTGCTCTGGACAAGAAGGCAAAAAACATTATTGTCAGTGTGGTAGATGATTTTATGTTGCTAAAATTAATCCAATATAAGTCTGCAAATGAGATGTGGCAATTTCTAATTGTTCTCATGAAAGGAACAAAAGAAGTAAGGGATGATCAAATATCTCTATTAAATCAGGAATATGAATCCTTCAACCAAGACAAGAGGGATATTATTATTGACTGCTACGAGAAGTTTTTCAAGATCGTCAACAACTTAAGATATTATGGTCGAGAGTTTACAAATTGTGAGCTTAATGAAAAATCCTTGAGATCCCTAACATAAGAATGAGATACCAAGGTAATTCCTATCAGGAAATTTGGAAAAATGGCTACATTGGATCCACAAATCTTATTCAGGAAGCTACTACCCCATTAGATGAAACTCAATATCAGAAAGGCAGAAGAAGAGGGAAGCAAGACATCCGTCAGAGATAGATATGTAGCACTAAAGGCTGAAGGGACAAGAAAAGGGGGAGCTGTGTCACCAGTTAGGACATGGGCCTCAGTTGAATACAAAGATTCAGAGCCAAGTTCCTCTAGTTCTGAAATATCAGAAGGAGAGTTCTCCTTACTCTCCAGATAATTTAAGAAGTTGATCAGTAAGAGGAGGCAAATAAAGAATCAGCCCTCCTCATCTAATAATAGAAGATCTTGACGTGATGGTGATCATCTCAAGAGATGCTTCAACAACAATGGCAGGTATAAGTCAAAACATAACAAATATGTTTCTTGCGACATTGTTTGCTACTATTGTAATAAGTTAGGACACATGATCACTGACAATCCTCACAAGAAAAAGGAAGGGTCGAAGAAAGAAGAGAAATGATTTTTCAAAGGAAAGAAGAAAGAAGAAAAGTGCTTCATCGTGAAGAAGTCAAAACTCTCAGCGATAGGGACTCAAGTGAGTCTAGCTCAAATAAAGAAGCCTACTTCGGGCTTATGGCACACTTAGATGAGGATAACAGTGACTCCCAAAATAATTGGATGGTAAATTCTCACACTCCCCTATCTAATTCTTATGCAGACTCCGATGGTCATGAAGATCACCTCTCTGAGGATGAGTCAGACTTATTGATGCAGTATCAAGCACTATTGAAGGA
This sequence comes from Platanthera guangdongensis, assembly GCA_039583875.1. Taxonomy (NCBI): domain Eukaryota; kingdom Viridiplantae; phylum Streptophyta; class Magnoliopsida; order Asparagales; family Orchidaceae; genus Platanthera; species Platanthera guangdongensis. The sequence continues at coordinate 102,916,727 of CM077163.1, forward strand.
ATTTGATAAGTACCGCAAGGTAGTTAAATCTCAGGTCAAAGAGATTGTATCTCTCAAGGAATTGTACTCTGAACTGAGGGAAGAAATTGAGAGATTTACTCCCCTCATAGAAGAAATCCAATCCTTAAAAGAGGAACTAGAGTGCTCTGCCGAGTTGATAAATTTGAAAGTAAAAAACCATAGTTGAGCTGGAAGTGAAGTTATTGATTGAAAGGAAGCTTGTTGAAAGCTTCTCGAAACCAAAGACTATTCTTCCTCATCGATGGATTTACAACCTCAAAGATCAGTGGTGTTGGATATAGGTCTCATAGAAATAGAAGGAGGTCTCCTCAACGTCAATAGGTATTCAAGAAGGTAATCCATCCTACCATTCAATATGACCATGAAAAATCCTATGGTCATTTCGGTAGACCAATGCAAGTTGTCTCTAACAAAAATAACAAAGGATGGAGCCATCCCAAAAATCTCGGAACAAGTGCTCTTAAGGCATCGTATGAAGAGATTGTTCTGAAGCACTATGGTCCATTCGTTTATGGACCAAAGGAGAAGAAAACACTGAAAGGCAAGCAAGTTGCTCAGCAGCCATGTGAAACAATGGAGCCAACCACTTGTTGTTCTTATAAGGTTTCTACCTCTAGATCAACACCTCCTACTAGGCCTCCCACTCAAATGGTAATGCAGGAGGGAAAAATACGAGACAATAAGTTTGAATATTAGTGATGTGGCAAGATTGGTCACTTCGCCATAGATTGCTGATATAATTCAATTGAATATAAGACACCCCAAGTTAACAATGCTAAAATGACCCCTCGCAATGTTAACACTCCCACTGGTGTGAATCTAACAAGAAACCAAGGACTCAAATCTATTTGGATTCCTAAGGGAAACTAATATGTGAATGTAGGTATGTCCAAAGGCCAACCAAAATCCTATCTTGTACTTGGATAGTGGATGTTTCAAGCATATGATCAGAACAAGAAGCCTACTATAAGAATATATCTCAATCCAAGACGTTCCAAATGTTATATTTGGGGGCTCTAACTGAGGAATCACAAAAGGCTATGATATGATTACCAATGGTATATTCTCTTTCACAAACATGGATAATGTTAAAGGATTACAACCTAATCTCATAAGCATAAGTCGATTATGTGACAAAGGTTATATGATTGATTTCTACAAGAACAAGTGTCTGATAAAAACTTCTGATAAATCAAAAACTATTTTAACAGTCACTCAGTGTAGAAATATTTTCTGTCTTAACTTTCTTTGTATGGAGTCTTCTGTACCAGTGTGCATTTTTGGCAAAAGATAGTGCATCTCTTTGTGATCAATTGTAAGACCCCCTCCCGGATCCCAAAACATGGCACGAAGGGGGTCTTATGTCTGGAACAACCACCTTGTGATAGCATTAGCGCAAGGGCTAACCTGTACCACAAGACGCCTATTCTGCCGACTACAACCAATATCAATATATACATGCCAACCCAACCAAAATATAAGCAAGAAGAAGTCAAATCCACACTAAGTATATAGTCCAAATACACAAATAAGAGAAGCTAAAACATGCTTCTACAATATCAGAGTATAGTTATAAAATTGCCAAAATGGGCTACATCAGAGTCGCTCAACACTCACATCCTTAACTGACGGTAGAGACGACACCATCACATCAGGCCCTGTTATCCTGGCTTGGCTGTCCTGCTGCATAGTCTGCGGCTTCTCTACCTATGGGGTGACCTCCTAAAATGGAAGACGTAGCAACCGTTAGTCGAAAAGACTAAGTGGCTTCATATCCGCTCCCTCGGTGACTCCTCGGCACCGGGTAGAGAAAAGAACAAGGGTAATATATACAAGTGGTAAACAAGTATAAGCAGGTGGTAATAAAGCATGAATAACAATATTATAAACTAGCAGTTCTACTTGAGCAATAGTAATTCAACACGTACAAGTAACTACAACAGGTAAGTAACTTAACTTATAAGGATGTCCATACAAGCTTATAAGTTAAGGATCAGTTGACATAAAGTAACTCATCGTATAGGAGTGCTCACACAAACTTATATGATGATGATCTTGTTGTGCAATGTTATGAAATGGTATGTATGCTATGCAATGACTCACCCTTGATCACACACATGCAACCGCTAGGTCGACATAGACTATAGTTCCCACTTTTCGAGCCAGGTAGCTAACCTCTCAGGCGTCAGCCTCCATGGCCAAGCGGTGATAGTAGAGCGGGCATCTCTACTACTATGCGGGTATCCACACTACTTCACCTAGGCCTGCGTATGCCTCAACGCTAAGAACACAACAGTGGAGCCAATGTGTACTATGGCCCAGCGGGAGCCTCGGGTAGATGTGCACCGAGGACCAAGCTCCGAACTGACCTTGTGTGACCCAGAAGGAGCCTCGGAAGTAAGCACGAGGACCAAGCCCAACCGTTCACCTGGCACAAAAGGAGCCCCGTGACGTGAACACCGAGGACCAAGCCCAATCGCCCAAGGTGTAACTATCAACTCCCGTCGGTGTGATGACTAGCGAGCCCGTATACCTGCCACACTATCCTTAACCAAGCATTATGACACTGCGTGTTGACTCATGCCGCATGCAATTCCACATCACCGTGGCATGGAAGGAGCCTCGGAGAAAGCACGAGGATCAAGCTCAACCATCCACTCGGCACGGAAGGAGCCGCAGGACGTGAACACCGAGGACCAAGCCCAACCATCCGTCTATACCTCATCTCAACACTAACCCAACTAGTGACGGTCAACACCACACTTACATCCTTCCACAATACTACCCGTAGGGAGACTACGCTCTAAGTATTCGACTACTAAATTTCATTCCAACCATCAAACATACTTATGGCCATACTTTATCCTTCTATATGTCATTCCAAATGATTTCAACATAATATAACATAATGCGCATATATAATAGTCTACCAATTTCTAACAAGACATTTCGTTTAAGTAAGCTTGCTTCACAATTTAGTTATATGAAATCCAATTAGTAAGTTTCATCATTCATAGCACTATGGTGGTTAGCATAAAATAGTTCACCAAAATCTCGAGTTAATTTGCAACATCGATTCCACCGAATCCAAATCCATATTATATGAAAACCTAGAATTTAAGTGCAGAATAAATCTAGACAACAACTTCAACCGGAGATTCCCGAAGCTATATGAATCTGAAGAACACGTGTAAACCATCGATGGAAAGGTCTTTCCATGGGTTACAACTTTCATATTCATCCCACAACCCAGATTTGATTATATCCTATTTGAAATCGGCTTCAAACTCTGCTGCGCACAGAACAAAATTTTCTCATGCAGGTTTGCCAGATGTCAATTTCGTTCAGACTTTCCCATGGCTGTAGACTTCTCTTGAAGTCGTGCAATCATTCGTTGGAAAGGTATTTTCAAGGGCTTCAACTTTTTTTGTTTAGTCGACAGCCCAGATCTGGCCATATCACACCTGAAAATGGCCATGAAGATCGCTGCACGCAGAACCCAGATTCTGCACGCATCTTAAAGGAGAATGAACGGCATCGGTTCATCTTCCTCCTCAAGTCGATCTTCCCAAATAACTCCAGAAATTCCTCCTCCCTTATTCACCCTCATGAGGCAACTTCTCCTCAGGAAACCATCCACCCATCATCACATAGAAGAAAGAGGAGGTTGAAGAGATCTAAAACCTAGGACACAAGTCCTAGCATGCACATTCCTTGAAAACCACTCCTCTCCATCAATAGTCACTTGAGTCAATATCTCTCCTAAGAAAATAACTAGAGATCTAGCACCAAGGGAGAGGGTAGGAAGCTCACCTCATTTCTGGAGTTTCCACTATTTTCGGCCTTGGATCGTGTAACTCTTCTCGGCGGCATCTTCTCCTTCATGGCAGCGGATCTTCTCCTCCAAAACTTGCTCCAGCAACTTCCTTCTCTCAACAGGAGTTTCTCACAGAAAATAGGGGATGAAATGAGCATGAAAATGGCTAGGGTTTTCACTTCCCCTTATATATGAGAAGTGACACGGGTAGGGACACGCCCGTGTCCTTACCCGTGTCCTACTTGGGCGAAGAATCAACAAAGTTATTAGTGTAAGTTCAATACTCGACACGGGTAGGGACACGCCCGTGTCCCAACCCGTGTTCACATGACACGGTCGTGTTCCCTAGACGTGTCCTTCTCGGGATACATCTCGACGAGCTCAATTCGACACACCGACACACGGGTAGGGACACGCCCGTCTCTCTACCCGTGTAAAACATTTCATCAATCTCGAAAAACTCTGTCGAGTTCATCTCGACACACTCTATCGAGTTCAACTCTACACACACACACACGGGTAGGGACACGCCCGTGTCTCTACCCGTGTCATACATTTCGTCGATCTCGACACACTTCGTCGATCTCGACACGTTCTGTCGAGTTCAACTCGACACACACGGGTAGTGACACGCCCGTGGCTCTACCCGTGTCGGTCCAGTCATGCCCGTGACCCTGGGTATGTAACCCACTCGACACTTTGTCGAGAGAAAATGGTCGACTTGTCGACACTGCGGGACACGCCGTGTGATACGCCCGTATCACAGGCCGTGTACCCCTGCTTGCCACATCGATCTCGACACACTTCGTCGAGTCCAACTCGATACACACATGGGTAGGGACAAGCCCGTGTCTCTATCTGTGTCAATTTGCACGGGTAGTGACTCGCCCATGTCACTACCCGTGTCCTTCTCTGGACATACTCGAGTCATCGACTCGAGAGCTGGCCACTCCCACATAGGTAGGGACATGCCCGTGTCTCTACCCGTGTCCTATGCTTGACTGATTTCTCCTACTATTCACATGTGTTGTCCAGTTGTCAACACTCCCCCTGAACCCAAGTCAGCTCCCCTGACTCAAAAACACGCACGATGGGCCTAGTGCGATTCAGGACGTTACAAATCCTATAAACAAAATAAAAGATTTTGTCCCTGAAATCAAGCTTACATTATGGGGAGAAAAGCATAACAGGAGATATAAAATGCTTTTAAATAAAATTATCATGAGCAAACAACTCCGGATAGCATTTTTGCATCAAATCCATTGGCTCCCATGTATATTCCTCCTACCCATGATTAGACTATAGCACCTTCACCAAGGGAACACTTTTGCAGCGCAACATTCTTGTCTCGTTATCTACGATCCGCATCGGCTCTAGTCGCATAGACCTATCAGATGCCACAGCACCATCGGTTGTGGGTATGTATTGATCAGGCTGCAATAGCGCCTTCCGAAGCGACGACACATAGAACACGTCGTGGAGGTTCTCTAGCTCGGATGGTAACTCCAACCGATAGGCCAACGGGCCAATCCTTTCCAATATAGTATAACGCCCAACATACCTTGGGCTGAGATTTTTCACACCACGCACACGTCACACTCCATGCATCGGTCGAAATTTCAGGAACACCTTATCACCCACTTGAAACTCCACCATCCGGTGCCTTGCATTATAATACTTCTCCTGTCTACTTTGAGCCTCCAACATGCGATCCCGTATCAGTCTAACTGCTGCATCGGTATCCTCACTATATTCAACACCCAAAGCCTTCGGGACTTCACCTTGCACCCAAGACAAGGGGGTTCTACACCTCCTTCCCTAAAGAGCCTCATAAGGAACCATGCTGATACTAGCTTGGTGGCTGTTGTTGTAGGAGAATTCTTCCAATGGTAAGAGCCTTTCTCACGGATCTCCTCTATCCAAAACACATAATCTCAACAAATCTTCCAATGTCCGGATGGTCCTTTCAGATTGCCCGTCCGTCTGAGGAAGAAACGCGGTGCTAAAGGTATGGTGCGAACCCAAATACGCCTGAACCGCTTTCCACTCCTTTGAGGTGAACCTACCATCACGATCTGACACGATTGTCTTTGGCACGCCATGATACCGTACGAATTGCTCCACAAAAAGGCGTACTAAGACATCAACATGAGCTTCTATCTTCATAGGGATAAACCGGGGTACTTTCATCAGTCGATCAACGATCACCCACACTGAATCATTCCCTGAGCGCGAGTGGGGTAACCCATGGACAAAGTCCATGGAGATATCCTCGAACTTCCACTCGGGGATGGGCAACGATTGTAACAAACCACCGGGACTCTTGCATTCCGCCATCACCCTTTGACAAGCTTCGCAGTGTGTTATAAAATATCTGACATCTTTCTTCATTCCCGGCCAACACATGGTCTTCCGCAAACTGGCGTACATCTTAGCTATACCCCGCTGCACTAAATATTGAGTGCAATGAGCCTCTCTCAAGATATCCTCCCGAATTTTACCGCCCTTGGGAATGTAGAGCCTACCACGAAAATAAATGAGGCTGTCTTTTTGTGTATACTTGTCGGTAGTCCCATCTTCGATTGATTTGATTGTCGGGGCCAGAGACGCATCCATTCCTTGCTCCACTCTGATTCGGTCCCGGATATCACAAACTATGCTCATGCTTTCCAAGTACTTTGTATACTCTGCTAAAGGAGCCTTAAATATAAAAGTAATACCCATCTCCTCAATCATTCGAGCCAACTCCATACTCATCAAACGAGACTCCGAGCTAGAGCCTGGTACTTTTCTACTCAACGCATCGGCTACCGAGTTCGCTTTTCCTTGGTGGTAGTTCATGGTGAACTCATAGTCACATAGAAATTATAACCGTCGTCGTTGTCTCAAGTTCAACTCCTTTTGAGTATGAATGTACTTCAAGTTTTTGTGGTCTGAAAATATCTCGCAGTGGACGCCGTATAGATAATGCCTCCAAACCTTCAATGCGAACACCACTGCTCCCAACTCTAAATCGTGAATCGGGTCATGCTTCTTCAGTTGTCTTGAAGCATAATCAATCAGGTGCCTGTGCTGCATCAATACCGCTCCCATCCCTTGATATGATGCGTCAGTGAAAACTTGAAATCCTTCCTTCCTAGACGGAAGTGTAAGGATGGTGGCGGAGGTAAGTCTATCCTTCAGCTCCTGGAACGCCGCTTCACATTGTGGTGTCCACTCAAATGGCACACCTTTCTTCGTCAATGAAGTTAGAGGGAGGGCAATCTTGGAGAATCCTTTCACGAACTTGTGGTAGTACCCGGCAAGTTTAAGGAAGCTCCGCATATCGGCCGTCGACCTCAAGGGAGACCACTCCTTCACGGCACGCACCTTGGCCGGATCCACTGCTAGCCTAGCTCCACTGATCACGTGACCCAAGAAAGCAACCTCCTTGAGCCAGAATTCACACTTGCTGAACTTGGCGAACAAGGCATGCTCCTTCAATTTCTTCAATACCAAAGTCAGGTGCTCGATATGCTCCTCCTCCATCTTTGAGTAGACTAAGATGTTGTCGATGAAAACAATGATGAAGATGTCCAAATACGGTTCAAATACCTTGTTCATCATGCTCATGAAAGTCGAAGGGGCATTTGTGAGCCCAAACGGCATTACAGTGAACTCATACAACCCATATCTTGAACTAAAGGTCGTTTTTTGGATGTCACCTTCTTGTATTCTAAGCTGATAATACCCTGAGCACAAGTCCAACTTAGAAAACCAATGCTCTCCCACTAGTTGATCGAACAACTCATCGATCCGGGGTTGCGGATAGGTGTTCCGCACCGTCAGACGATTGAGTTCCCGATAGTCTATGCATAAATGCAAGGTTTCGTCCTTCTTCTTGACGAATAATACAAGGGCTCCCCAGGGTGATAAGCTAGGCCGAACGAACCCTGACTCTGCCAGTTCTTGCAGTTGAACTCTAAACTCCGCGAGTTCCTTCGGGGCCATTCGGTAAGGGGCCGTGGATACAAGCTTGGCACCCAGTACTAGATTAATTTGAAAATCAACTTCTCCATGCGGGGGTAATCCAGGCAGTTTCTCAGGAAATACCTCGGGGAAGTCCCGCACTACACGCACATCTTTTATATCCAATGCTATCTCCTTCAACTCGAACCAGATCATGAAAACTTCATCCCCCTTCATATGGGCTTTTACTGCCTGAACTGAAGATAACATCATACGAGGTGCGAAGCTAATACCTTGAAAAACGACGTTAGTGTCTCCATGCCTCAAGTAGATTTGTTTCTCTACACAGTCAATCCTTGCAAAGTGCCAGTCCAACCACGCCATGCCCAAAATGATGTCACTCTGGCATTCTCAAGACCGTAGCAGGCGTATCAAAGGACTTTCCCCTAATGAATATATCTAGCTCGCACATAGCGGTTGCAGTCATCTCAGAGCCATCCGATAGGCGTACTCTTCGAGTAATACCAGTGAAGTATTGCACTCCTTCTAGGTTTTTAGCAAAGTCCGCCACACAAATGAGTGTGTGGAACCGGTATCGAATAAAGTGTAGGCCGGTTTCTCACTAACCATTACGCCTAAGTATCAGAATTGTGAAGGCTCAAGCCAGATTCCTAGAACAACTTAGGCAGACTAAGGACGAATGCTTACTTTCTTCCTCGTAGTCCTCGTCCTGGAGTTGGGTCTTGCTTCAATTACTCCTTCAGCGAGTCTCTTGTCTTCTATAAACAAAAGTGGTTGCCCTAGGGAATTTGCCATGTCTATTATCTCCGCTAGATTCAAAATCCACTATAAACAAAAGTGCTTGCCCTAGGGGATCTCGCAAGACTTTATACAATAGATTTACATACCTAGGGTCGTCCAAACTTTAGGAGATTGACATATAAAGGTACGTACCTAAGGTCAGGTTGGCTAATCGTAGGGTCAAAGTTGGACATACTTAGTGTGAATTACATATGGGCACACCACTGCTTCCGTTATGTCAGTTTGTCCGCAAACAAACTAATCGAACGGGAGTGGTACCATTGTTGAATGACTTCTTTAGTTGAGCATCGTGGCAATCTGATACCATTTGGAAGACCCCCCTCTCGGATCCCAAAACACGGCATGAAGGGGGTCTTATGCCCGGAACAGCCGCCTTGCGATAGTATTAGCGCACGGGCTAACCTATACCACAAGACGCCTATTCCGCCGGCTATAACCAATATCAATATATACATGCCAACCCAACCAAAATATAAGCAAGAAGAAGTCAAATCCACACTAAGTATATAGTCCAAATACAAAAATAAGAGAAGCTAAATCATGCTTCTACAATATCAGAGTACAGCTATAAAATTGCCTAAACGGGCTACATTAGAGTTGCTCAACACTCACATCCGTAACCGAAGGTAGCGACGACACTGTCATATCATGCCCTGTCGTTCTGGCCTGGCTGTCCTGCTGCATAGTCTGCGGCTGCTTTACCTGCGGGGTGACGTCCTAAAAAGGAAGACGTAGCAACCATTAGTCGAATAGAGTAAGTGGCTTCACATCCGCTCCCACGGCGACTCCTCAGCACCAGGCGGAGAAAAGAACAAGGGTAATATATACAAGTGGTAAACAGGTATAAGTAAGTGGTAATAGTACATGAATAACAATATTATAAACTAGTAGTTCTACTTGAGCAATAGTAATTCAACACGTACAAGTAACTACAGCAGGTAACTAACTTAACTTATAAGGATGTCCATATAAGCTTATAAGTTAAGGATCAGTTTATATAAAGTAACTCATCGTATAGGAGTGCCCATACAAACTTATATGATGAGGATCTTGTTGTGCAATGTTATAAAATGGTATGTATGTTATGCAATGACTCACCCATGATCACACACAAGCAACCGCTATATTGACATAGACTATAGTTCCCACTTTCGAGCAAGTAGCTAACCTCTCAGGCGTCAGCCGCCGTGGCCAGGCGGTGATAGTAGAGCGGGCATCTCTACTACAAGGTGGGTATCCACACTACTTCGCCTAGGCCTCCATACGCCTCAATGCTAAGAACACAACAGAAGAGCCCATGCGTACTATGGCCCAGCTCGAGCCTCGGGTAGATGTGCACCGAGGACCAAGCCCCGAACTGACCTTGTGTGACCCGGAAGGAGCCTCAGAAGTAAGCACGAGGACCAAGCCCAACCATTCACCTGGCACGGAAGGAGCCCCTGGATGTGAACACCGAGGACCAAGCCCAACCGCCCATGGTCTAACTGTCAACACCCATCGGTGTAACGAATGGCAAGCCCATAGACCTGCCACACTCTCCTTAACCTAGGATTACGACACCGCGTATCGACTCACGCCACATGCAATTCCATATCACCGTAGCATGGAAGGAGCCTCGGAGAAAGCACGAGTATCAAGCCCAACCATCCACTCGACACGGAAGGAGCCCCGGGACGTGAACACCAAGGACCAAGCCCAACCGTCCGTCTATACCTCATCTCAACACTAACCCAACTAGTGACGGTCAACACCGCACTTACATCCTTCCACAATACTACCCGTAGGGAGACTACGCTCTAAGTATTGGACTACTAAATTTCATTCCAACCATCAACCATACTTATGTCCATACTTTATCCTTCTATATGTCATTCCAAATGATTTCAATATTATATAACATAATGCGCATATATAATAGTCTACCAATTTATAACAAGACATTTCGATTAAGTAAGCTTGCTTCACAATTCAGTTATATGAAATCTAATTAGAAAGCTTCATCATTCATAGCACTACGGTGGTTAACATAAAATAGTTCACCAAAATCTCGAGTTAATTTGCAACATCGATTCCACCGAATCCAAATCCATATTATATGAAAACCCAGAATTTAAGTGCAGAATAAATCTAGACAACAAATTCAACCGGAGATTCCTGAAGCTATAGTAATCCAGTGAATACGTGTAACCCCTCGATGGAAAGGTCTTTCCATGGGTTACAACTTTCATATTCAGCCCACAACCCATATTTGAATATATCCTATTTGAAATCAGCTTCAAAGTCCACTGCGCACAGAACACAATTTCTGCATGCAGGTTTGCCAGATGTCAATTTCGTTCAGACTTTCCCGTGGCTGCAAACTTCGACTGAAGTCGTGCAACCATTCGTTGGAAATCTATTTTCAAGGGCATCAACTTTCGTGTTTAGTTGACAGCCCAAATCTAGCCATATCACACCTGAAAATGGACAAGAAGATCGATGCGCGCAGAATCCAAATTCTGCATGCATCTTAATGGAGAATGAACGGCATCGGTTCATCTTTCTCCTCAAGTCGATCTTCCCAAATCACTCCAAAAATTCCTCCTCCCTTATTCACCCTCATGAGGCAACTTCTCCTTACGAAACCATCCACCCATCATCACATAGAAGAAAGGGGAGGTTGAAGAGATTTAAAACCTTGGACACAAGTCCTAGCATGGCCATTCCTAGAAAACTTCTCCTCTCCATCAAGACTCTCTTGAGTCGATATCTCTCCTAAGAAAATAACTAGAGAACTAGCACCAAGGGAGAGGGTAGGAAGCTCATCTCTTTTCCGGCGTTTCCACTATTTTCGTCCATGGATCGTGTAACTCTTCTCGGCGGCATCTTCTCCTTCACGGTGGCGGATCTTCTCCTCCAAAACTTGCTCCAGCAACTTCCTTCTCTCAACCGGAGTTTCTCTCAGAAAATAGGGGATGAAATGAGAATGAAAACGGCTAGGGTTTTCACTTCCCCTTATATATGAAAAGTGACCCGGGTAGGGACACGCCCGTTTCCTTACCCGTGTTCTGCTTGGGCAAAGCGTCAACGACGGTTGTAGTGTCGGTTCAATACTCAACACGGGTAGGGACACGCTCGTGTCCCGACCCGTGTTCACATGACACGGCCGTGTTCCCTGGCCGTGTCCTTCTCGGGATACATCTCGACGAGCTTAACTCGACACACCGACACACGGGTAGGGACATGATAAGTTATAATTATACGTATTTTTACTATGTTTTTATTATGATATTTTAGTTTAGTTTGATTTTTTTTAATTAGTTTTATTTATAAATATGTTTCTTTTTGTAAATATATACCTAACTTAGCTTAATTTTGTTTTTCTGAAATTTTTCAGGAAAAAGTCAAAAAAATGACCTGACACTCCCGTGTACTTTGGGTCACGCCCGTGACCAGGCCGTGACACTTCATTTCCTATGGAATCTGAAGAATTTGATAAGAAAAGTTTGACACGCCCGGGGTCACGCCCGTGTCATCCGACACGCCCTGTGACCCCATCACGTGACACTCAAGCTCGACGAATTTCGCTAGACGATCGTCGACCAAGCCGACACGCCCAGAGTCACGCCCGTGACCTGGGGCGTGACTCCTCCACCTGGCTGACAAGACCCGCGCCCGCGATGTTTTACGCAACCCGCGCTCGGTTTTACCTCCCCGACACGCCCAGAGTTATGCCCGTGACCTGGGGCGTGACATCCTCGAATACAGCCCGAAGTCAACTTTCCAGTCAAATCACTGGATCACATCGCGAACAGTAGTGACACGCCCCCCCCCCCCCCACCGACACGCCCGTGTCGGCGGGCGTGTTCTTAGGAAATTTTCTTTATAAATTGCTCATTTCTATAATGACCAAGGGTTCACTTTGAGCCAATTTAATGTGTTTTTGTGGGCTGCCTTGTGGATTCAAGTGCTATGTAAGGAGATTTATCCCCCCCCCCTTCCTTTCATGTTTGTTTTTTGCTTTAGCTTTTAGCTTTGTAATAGTTTGATTATGATAATAAAAATGTTAGATTTTCTCTCTCTACATGGCATGAAAAATATATAAGGGTGGCTTATCTTTTTCTCCTTTTATCCCTTTGTATCTCTTTGTTTTTCTCTGTATCAAATATGTGTGTGTGAGTTTGTAAGTGATGTTTTTATTTCATCTTGTTTATTTTGATATTGTGATAAAAGTTATAGTAACTTTCTTCCAAAAAAATGTAGTTAGGATAGTTTACTTTTTGATTTCTATCTTATTCATGTTTTCGGTTTTATGTCTTTCATTCTCATGAATTTGTAAAAGAGGTTTTAAAAAAGTGATTTTGTTTCTTCTTTTTTTTACTTAGTTTTTTTTTAGGATTGTAAAACCCTTTTGTTCTTCTAAACTTTATTTTCACTTTTTTATCACTTTTATGAACTCATAAGAATGGAAAAGTTGAAATTTTAATTTTTGAAAGGTTTTAGTTTTTGCTTTGTTTAGAAATACGTTTTGCTCTTTTAATTTTTAATTGTTCTTTTTATGTGTTTTTGGCATAAAATAAGTGTAAAAAAGTATATGTTTTAATTTTTAGGTAACCTTCATTTTGCTTTTTAGTTTGTGTGTGTGAGTGTATGAGTTAGTTTTCACTTTGTTCTTTTAAATTTCATGTTGTGTGTGTGAGTGTATGGGCATAATTTTTCACTCTTTCTTTTATGCTTTCTTCAATTATAAAGAGTGTGTGTGTAGGAGATAAATTTTAATGCTTTCTTTTAATGCTTTCTTCAATTACGTAGAGTGTGTGTGTATAAGAGATAAATTTTCACGCTTTATTTTTATCGCTTTCTTCAATTATGTAGAGTGTGTTGTGTGTAGGAGATAGTTTTATTGCTTTCTTTTAATTCGTGTATAGTGTGTGCGTGTGCGCATTTATTTCTGCCCACTCGTTAATAGTAAAATGGCGTGGTTTTATTTTCCGCCTACTCGTTTGAGTAGGACTTGTAATTTCCTTTTTTTTCTTTTCCGCCTACTCGTTAAGAGTTAAATGGCGCGCCCTTATTTCTCGCCTACTCGTTTGAGTATGATTTGTAATTTTCATTTTTTGTATCTTAGTTCTTTTTGTTTATTTATAATTTGAAGTGTTGATGCGTAAGATCACGGTAGTGAACCGGTCGCACAAGTAATATAAAGTGGGCAAGTTTTCCCAAGTATCGATCTCTCAAGGAACACAGTAAGGTGGAGTTAATTTCGAGGAGGACTTGAGATTGAAGTCCTTAGGTCGGAGCTAACTAAGGGGGGGTTTTGATATATGCAAAAACAGAAAATAAAAGTCTATCAACTACTCCTATGCAACGCCGCTATGCGATGCTTCGCCAGGCGGGATGGAAGACTAGTCGGGCCGCTATGCACGGAATCACTAGGCGGATGGGCGAGTAGGCTTGCGGATGAGGTGGTTAAAACGGCGGAATGAGGGTCGTGAGCACCTCTTCGCTATGCACGCCACTAGCAATTGCTAGTGCGGCAAGGGCGAATGGATGGTGGATGGAATATGGCGCACCTCAAGTAAATATAACGAAAATATACAATCACATAGACATGATTACAGATAAACGTATATTACACTAAGCATAGCTTCATCAAATACAAAGAGTTCAACTAAACTATCAACAACAAGAGAAGAAAAGTGTGCGAAATCGACCGGATCTGAAGCCTTGCTGAGGATTCACGGTTGGAATCGTCGGGTTGTCATTCCGCGTCCAAGCTCGGTCCGCAACTGCGTCCGAGGTAGAGAAGGGCTGTCACCACCTTCCAATGGCCCGACTTCTTCATGTCACGATCCGGTGGAGGATGGCACAACTTCCCCTAGCTTGATGGAGAAAGCTAGGTCAAGCTCTTCTTATAGCTCAAGGATGAAGGAGGAGGCCGAGAGGAAGCTCCGGCTTGGATTTGGCAGTGAAAGCTTGCCCGGAGCACCTACCTAGGGTGGAGATTGAAGAAGGACGGCGGAATCCCTCCTCGGAGACGAAAACGGCGGAGGAAAAATGTGCGATCTCAAATTAGGGCGGAACCTGCGAATTTATAGATTGCAGAAATTATAATGCACACGACCAGTGGTCGTGCGCACTATGTCCAGTGGTAGTGCGTTTTCCCCAGCCAGAATTTGGAAGAAAATGGAATCAATGCACAAGATCAGTGCCACACGACCAGTGGTTGTGCGCACTGAGTCCAGTGATAGTGCGCATACCCCAGGCAGATTCTAGAAATTAGGGAACATTGCACACGAGCAGTGGCGCACGACTAGTGGTCATGCGCACTATATCCAATGAGCGTGCACAGTATTCCTGCTTCCACACATCCCCGAAACACGTACACGACCCCTGAATCCAGAACTGATATGTGCAGACATTCCAGATGAGCACAAAAAAGAGTACAAACATTAAAAGTACAAAAATACACAACCACGGGCCAAAATGTGCACTTCCTATGGAAATATAGACAAGATGAAATATGAACGATATAGAACTAAAAGTGAAGTTCAAACGTGTGAAAACTAGCCCAGATGAGTTCGAAAAACCCTATATAAATCAGACTCATCACACCCCCAGACTTAACTGTTTACGCGTCCCGAGCAAACAAAATCTAAGCAGATAGGGAAAATGATTTAGCTAACAAGGAAATTGTTGGGTACATTGGAATATATGTACCTGATTTGAAGAAGCCTCACCCAACTCAATGATATACATCAAGGTGTATTTGATGTTTTTTGAGTTTATTTGTGCAGGATAAGTAATTGCAAGGAAAGCAAAAAGTTTCTAAGTCCATGTGTCGACACCTAGAAGAAAAGTGTCGACACTTAATAAGGTTTTTGTCGATACCCAGAGAAGCTGTGTCGACACTTGGAGCAGTTGTGTCGACACCAGGGATGCAGAGTCGACACCAGAAGATAAGTGTCGACACATACAGGCAGTGTCGACACATAATGAAGAAATGTCTAAAGAATCAGTGTCGATACTTAGAAGCAGTGTCGACACCCAAAGGAACTTTGTCGACATCAAAAGTGTCGACACTAGGAGGCTGTGTCGACACTCAGCAAAACATCAACAAAGTTCAAGTACAAGTGTCGACACTAGGAGGCTGTGTCGACACTCAGCAAACTTCACAAAGGAGATGTGTCGACACTCAGCAAAAGTCTCAACACATGAAGAATGTGTCGACACAAAGGAGATGTGTCGACACTCAGCAAAAGTCTCAACACATGAAGAATGTGTCGACATAAGGAGATTTGTCGACACTCAGTAGAAGTTTCAACACAGAAGGCATGTGTCGACACAAAGAAGATGTGTCGACACTTAACAAGTTCAACACAAGAAGATGTGTCGACACAAAGGAGTTGTGTCGACACTTAGCAGAAATCAACTAAGTATTGAAGAAGAAGGACTTGTGTCGACACACATGATCAGTGTCGACACATGTTGAAGAAGCAGTGTCGAGAAGCAATTTCTACAACACAAGGAGTTGTGTCGACACCATGAAGGCTAATATCGAAACTTAGTCTACTTGTGTCGACACTTGGTCTATTTGTGTCGACACAAAATGACTATCTGTCTCGACACTTTCAGACAGTTACAGAAAATTCAAGAAGTGACTGGATGACTTGACAGCTGCCATTCTAGCCGGTCTACTGCAACTGTCAGAGCTGTCAGAAAGTTATTAGAAACCGGAAGAACCGGTTACCTTGGAGATAGTCTATATAAATACCCTTCTCCTTCGACAAAATTGATTAATTGAAGATTGAGTATTGGATTCATTGAAGATCTAACAACACTAAAAGAAGAAGACCTTCAAGTGAAGATCTAAGAAGTTGGAGAGAGAAAGCTCCTTCTAAGAAGACAGCTATTGAACCATGCTGATAAAGAAGATTCAGATTGATATCAGAATCACAAGTCAGCAGTTGATTGAAGATCATCTACATAGAGTTTCCACCCTACTATGTTCTAATTCAAGAAGCTTTGAAGAAAGCCAAGGGAGGTTGATCTCAGCAAAGTTCTTCCAAGAACTCATCAAGAAACCAGTCAACTCTTCTCTCTCATTCTGGGTTGTGGTTATATACTTTGTAATTTTAATTTCTTGTAGGATCATAAGGGATCTGAGTTGTAAGCCTGAAATTATAAAGGCTGAGTGGTAGGGCCTGTGTGCCTGAGTGTTGGAGATTAATTTCTCTGAGTGTAGGCCTTGTTGAGGGCTGAGTGTAGGCCTTGTTGAAGGCTGAGTGTAGGTCTTTGTGAAGACTGAGTGGTAGGGTTGTGTGCCTAAGTTGTAGGAGTGGGATCACTCTGAGTTGTAGGAACCTGTTTGGGGTTCTGATTTGTAAGATCTGTGGATCTGAGAAGTAGTGGAGAAGTTAGGCCGAATCTAGAACACTACTAGATAGGCGAAGGGGGAAAGTGGATGTACCCAGACCTTGGGGAACCACTATAAAATCTGTGTGTTCTTTGTGTGTGCTTTATTCTGTGATTGCTGTGGTGTATGTGTTGTATTGCTGTGAAGAATTGCATATAATTCTGTGTTTCTTCCTTTAAACTTAAAAAGATTAAGTGCACCTACTCACCCCGCCCCATCTAGGTGTTTAGGCACTAGTTCTTTTAAGTGGTATCTGTTGATGCACGAAAACACAAGGGGGGGTCGAGCACCACCAGCTAACGGTTCGATCACCGGGGAATAGGGAGACTGCGAGTGGTGAGTAGCGCCCCGTGTCGATCGAGATTCTCAACAGTTCCAGGCCCTCCAGCGATATTTATAGCGTTGGCGGCATTTTCGAGGCGTGCGGACTCGGCGGTTAAGGAAACATTTTCGAAGTTTTCTGGAAACTTAAAAATGTGTGGGGATTAAGTTAACCCCTCAGTCCGCAACATCATATAAGGTTCCCAAGCCTCCATTTGAGAAGCCGCGGGCGCGCTTCCTCAGTCCGCCCAATCCGGTAAGGTCACCAATCAGACACCAAGGGTAGTACCCCAGCAGCGGACGCAAGCCCTTGTCCGCTCAGTCCGCCTAGACTTGGGGTATCAGATTCTCTACAGCGGAGGACGCAGTGTCTCGTCCGCCCAGGCCGCCGCCCTCCTGCAGGATCGCGCCCAGCAGTAGTGGAAGCTCTAGCCCGCGATCCCAGTCCGCCCCTTCTGCGCGAACGGGCGAGTTCTTTCTTTTGGCTTCCCATCACCACTGACCGGTTCTCCTGTACCCCGGGCAGTCGGTTATTTTAGCCCTGCCCGTTTGTGCAGGCCCCCTATCCTATAAATAGGGGGGAGGTGGTGCACCCAAGGCACGCTGACTCGGCCCCAGGAGCCTACTTGTTACAGGCTGCAGACTCGAATCTTGAGCCTTGCAGACTCCCCCTCGCTCTGCTCTTGTCAACCTTTTCTTTTCACTTGTAACCAAATTCTTCTTCAATCAAGGGAAAGCCCGTCGCAAGAGAGGCATTCAAGCCGCGACGTGAGATGTCTGTTGTTGCCGTGGTTCACGGCCCTGCTCTTCTTCCTGCCCTCATCCGCTTAGTAAATCCCTACTCGCAGTCTCCCTATTCCCCGGTGATCGAACCGTTAGCTGGTGGTGCTCGACCCCCCCCCCCCTTGTGTTTTCATGCATCAACAGTTAACACGCGGCCTTCAGATCCGAGTGGTGTTTTGAAATCAGCGGACGGAAATGTCAGACCGCAGAGCCCGCTCTTCAGACCGCTCCAGCTCTTCAGAGGACTCTCTTTGGGACGCGATTGAGCAAGCTCGCCTTGAGGTCGAGCAGTCCCACCAGCAGACTGACCAGTGTCTTGACGCAATCATCCAAGCTCTGCTCGCGCTGGCCCAGCGTCTTGCTCCTCAGGTCGCAGCGGACCCAGCAAACTCGCCAGTCCGCCAGACCCCAGCTCGCCGAACTCCGCTTCGGCAGTCGCCAGCAACTCCTCGGAACCCTGCTGAGTCCGCTGCCCCTCTGCACCCTCAGGAGGACAGTTTGCTTTCAGAAATTTCTTCAGAGAAGCTGTCAGGGGAACTCCTGCCCGCCAACTTCATTTTGCTGACCGCCAGTCCGCCGAGCCCGTGGACTCCCCGGCTCCAGTCCGCCCCTTCTACCCCGCAGAGTTCGAGACCCCGTCTCCCTTTGTTGACCGAATCCGATGGGAATCGGCTCCGAGCAACTTCAGGGAGCCTCACATCCCATTCTATTCAGGAGGGACTGATCCAGTCTCTCACCTCCAAGCATTTGAGGGAGCAGTTGCTTTGAGATGCCTCTCAGATGCAATTAAGTGTAAACTCCTGGTTACCACTCTCGAAGGGCAAGCGAGAGAATGGTTCTACGAGCTGCCTTCGGGCACAATCTCTTCTTTCGCAGAGCTTCGTAGCTAGTTGTTGTTGAGGTTTGCCACCTCAAGGAAGAGGAAGAATGGGTCGGATACCCTATTTGAAATCAAGCAAAGGGATAATGAATCGGTGGCGCGATTCGTTGATCGCTTTCAGAGAGAGATCCAAGGGGTCAGGAATGTAAACCCCGATTATTATAAGGTCGCTTTGATCCATGGCCTCCGGGAAGGCCCTCTGAAGTTTAAAGCAACAACTAAGGCACCTGAGACTTATCAAGAGTTGATCGCCATGGTCAACCATTTCATTGAAGGAGAAAATTCCAATCCAACTTACGTCTCATCCCTGACAGATAAGGCTGAAGGAAGGGATGCCTCCGCTTCTTCCTCCCGTGGCAAGCCCCCTCGCCCAGACTTCCAGCCTCCGTCTCAAAGAGGCAGGAACTTCCGCAACAAGAAACCTTTCCAAGGCCATCAACAGTTTCATGAGCAGAGACTGCCATTGGCCGCCACTCCCGCCGTTCCATTGCAAGCTCTACCCATCCTCCAACAAGCAGCCTTGCCTGCTCCGATCGAATTTGATGAAAGCCCCATGAAGGACAATACAGATCTGGACCTTGACGAAGTCATCCAGATCCTGCAAAGGAGATCAGAAGAAAAGAGGCAAGAGCCTCAGAAAATTTGGAAACCAAGGAATAATGCGCAATATTGCCAGTTCCACAAAGAAAAGGGCCATTTGACTGAGGACTGCAAGGCCCTTCGCACGCTGATAGAGAAGTTGCTTGCCGAGGGCAAGATTGACCTGGCCAAGAAGGATTCTCCTTCCACTTCAAAGCTATCCACCTCAAAGGGCAAAGAGGTAGCTGAGGCATACCAGGAATGTGTGGATGTAGAGGACGAAGGCCGTCTGGGGCCGATCAACGTCCCGGTGGAGTGCTTTGATGCAGATGATGAAGGGGTCCTGGGACGCCTCTTCTTCATCCATGGTGGAGCAGGGACCGAGTCCACTCGAAAATCGTCAATTTCAAGGGTCACCCAGGCAGAGGTGGCCTCTTCTTCTGTTGCTCCTCCAAGAGAGGTCGTCACCTTTGGTCCAGAAGATCTACCTCAAACAGCCAACCCGTTTGATGACGCTGTAGTAATCAAGGCTGTAGTGGGGGACTTTACAGTCAATAGAATTCTTGTTGACACAGGCAGCTCGGTCAACCTCCTGTTCAAGTCTACCTTTGAGGCCCTGAGGACCGAAAAGCCTCTGCTTTCCACTAAGGGGCCACTCTATGGTTTCTCGGGAGAGAGAAAAGAGGTGGAGGGCAGCGTCGTCCTGCGCGTGAAGCTTGGAGGGGCGATTAAGCAGATACAATTCATAGTGGTTGACGCACCCAGCAGCTACCATGCCATCTTCGGCAGGCCCATGTTAAACAAGTATCAAGCGGTGATTTCCACCTACCACCTTGCCATCAAGTTCTTTGCCGATGGAAGGATGTGCCGGGTCAGGAAGCGACCCAAGAAGAGCAAGGGAGTGCTACGTCCGCACTGTCAACATGGTTGAAGCCAGCCCTTCCCTTGCTACGACAAAAGCTGCTGCCGATGAAGGTGCTCACCTGGAACCTGCCTAGGTGACGCAAGGAGTCCCCATTGCTGAGGGGGAGGAGAGTAAGCTCTCCATCAACTCGGAGCTACCTGAAGATCAAAAGGCTGAGTTGATTTCCTGCTTACTGAATAACCTGGATGTCTTCGCCTGGTCAGCAGAAGACATGCCAGGAGTGGATCCTGATGTTGCATGCCACCACTTGAATGTTGATCCCGGCTGCAAGCCTATCCAACAAAAGAAGAGGGACATCGCCACAAAGCTTGTTGAGCCGATAAGGGAGGAAGTCGCAAAGCTCCTCAAGGCAAATTTTATCAAAGAAATTCAATATCCTACTTGGATTTCTAATGTTGTAATGGTTAAGAAACCAGGAGGAAAATGGCGAATGTGTGTAGATTTTACCAAACTTAATAAAGCATGCCCTAAAGATTGCTACCCCTTGCCTCGGATAGATTCTTTAGTTGATTCCGCGGTAGGGTACTCTTATATGAGTTTTTTAGATGCGTTTGCAGGTTATCACCAGATAAGAATGCATAAGCCCGACGTTCCTCACACGTCGTTCATTACTAATGATGGTTGTTATTGTTACCTTGTAATGCCCTTTGGGCTTAAGAATGCCGGTGCGACCTACCAACGGATGATGGACTGTGTGTTTAACCATCAGAAGGGGAGGAACCTAGAAGTGTATGTAGGCGATCTCTTGATTAAGAGTAAGTCGTTTTCGCTGCACTTGCGAGACCTAGCAGAGATGTTCGCTACTCTGCATAGGTATAAAATGAAGCTCAATCCTGCGAAATGTACGTTTGGGGCGAGTAAGGGGAAGTTTCTTGGTCATCTCCTTACACCGGAAGGACTTGCTCCCAATCCTGATAAAGTGAAAGCCATCCTTGATATGTCTGCCCCTCGTTCGCCAAAAGAAGTTCAACAGTTAGGGGGGAGGCTAGCAGGCCTTGCGAGAATTCTCTCTCGGGTCGGGGATAGGAGTGCTCCATTCTTCAAAACTCTCCGCGGAGCATCCAGGTTTGAGTGGACGGAAGAGTGCTCCAAAGCCTTTGAGCAGTTGAAGATGCAACTGACCTCAGCGCCCCTGCTTCAGAGCCCCCGGCCAGGAGAGATTCTTTTCTTATATCTAGGGGTTGGCCCTGAGGCCATCGGCTCCATTCTTCTTCGGGAAGAGGGCAGAAAGCAATTCCCAATTTACTATGTTAGCCATATCCTAAAGAGTGCTGACACACGGTATCCAATTTTAGAGAAGCTAGCCTTGGCGCTAGTCATGTCAGCTCGCAGGCTTCGTCCATACTTCCAAGCACATTCAATTCAAGTCATCACAGATCAGCCTTTGAAGGGTGTGTTAGAAAAACCAGAACATTCCGGCAGACTAGCTAAGTGGGCAATAGAGCTGAGTGAATTTGAAATCTCTTATGTGCCCAAGACAGCCATTAAAGCTCAGGTCCTAGCAGATTTTCTAATCGACATGCCAGAATCCAGTTCTGATCATGCAGAAAGGTCACCTTTGGCTTGGACCATCTATGTTGATGGTGCCTCAGGCAGAAGTTCTTCTGGAGCAGGAGTGGTTCTCATCAATCCAAACGGAGTCAAGTTGGAGCAGGCCATCAAATTTTACTTTCCAGTAACAAATAATCAGGCAGAGTATGAATCTTTGCTAGCAGGCTTAAGGCTCGCAAGGGAACTGGGAATTGATCATGTTCACATCAAAACCGATTCTCTGGTGATGGCGTCACAAGTCCTCGGTAACTTTGAAACACGAGAGCCGATCTTGAAGAAATACCTAGCTCTTGTGAAAGTAGAAGTTGGCAGGTTCAAGAGCTTTACTATTGAGCACATCCCCGGAACAGAAAATGAGGAGGCCGATTTTCTCTCTAAGTATGGGATGCCTTCAGGAGGAACAACTTCCGAGCTCTTCCGCCCGTCAGTGGTGGAAGGAGATTTGATGCAAGTAGAACAACGTGCCTCTTGGATGGACCCATTCATCCTCTACCTGTCAACGGGAAATTATCATCATACAGTCAGAGATAAGAAAAAGTTTAGAATAAAAGCAGCTCACTACTTCCTATTGGTGGGAGTCCTTTACAGAAAAACTTTCCTCTCTACCATGGCCCAGTGTGTTTCAGAAGAAGAAGCTTTCACTGTTTTGCAAGAGGTTCATTTAGGAGAGTGTGGAAGCCACTCGGGAGCAAGAACTCTTGAAAAACGAATCCTGCGGCAGGGGTATTTCTGGCCCACTATGAAGAGAGACTCTGAGATCTATGTCAGAAAGTGTGTTCAGTGCCGGAAGTTTGCTCCACTCCAGCACCAAGCAGCTCAGTCCCTCAGATCAATTGCAACTCCTTGGCCCTTCGCAGTTTGGGGAATGGACCTCCTCGGTCCTTTTCCCATGGCAAGCAGTCAGCGGCGTTTCATCATCGTAATGATCGACTACTTCAGCAAGTGGATCGAAGCCAAGGCATTGGCTAAGACAACTACTCAGGTCGTCAGAAACTTCATTTGGGGAGAGATTGTCTGTCGGCATGGAATTCCAATGGCTATAATCAATGATAATGGGCCGCAATTCAACAACTCCGAGATGATAGATTTTTGCAGGCAGATCGGAACAGAGCTGCGGTTTTCATCGGTTCATCATCACAGGAGCAATGGCCAAGTAGAAGCAGCCAACAAGCAGATCCTCAAGTTGCTCAAAAAGAAAGTGCAGAATCTCAAGGGCAGCTGGGCTGATCAGCTTCCATCAGTTCTCTGGTCCCTTAGGACAACGCCATCATCCGCAACTTGGGAGACTCCATTCAAGCTCTCTCATGGCTCGGAGGCACTTATACCAGTTGAGTTTGAAGTCCCGTCACCAAGAGTTCTGCTTGCAAGAGAAGGCGTTGAGGACTGGCTTGAGTTGAATAATGAAGAAATGAAGTTCAGCTTGGAACACATCGAGGCCATCAAAGATCAAACAGCCATAAGACAGGAAGAGGTCAAAATAAGGATGGCCCGCTACTTCGATCAGAACGTGAGGATCAAACACTTCCAAGTGGGAGATCTCGTTCTAAAGAAGATTGATGCTGCTTCAAGAGCTGGTTCAACTGGAAAGCTTAATCCAAATTGGGTCCGCCCTTTTGTTATCAAAGAAGCGTTAAAAAGTGGCGCTTATCGCTTGCAGACATACGAAGGGGAGGATATACCACACACATGGAGCGGGGATGATCTCAAGCGGTTCTATTCTTAAACCTCCTTTTTTCTACTTTGTGTATCCTCTTCAAGAGTTATTATGAATAGAAACTGCTTGCTAACACTTCTTCAAGTGTTTTGTCTATGTAATCATAACAGGTGAAACACCGAGAAAGATTTCAAAAACGGTTCTGCGCCTGAACTCTCTTTTTCCTTCTTATGTTTGCTTTGTAAATAAATTTTATTAATCGAATGATCCATACTGACACCTTTTTCTAGTGTTTTCTCTCTCTCCCAAAAACCTTTAACGGTCCCCTGATACCCGGAGACATCGCCGAGTTCAGCAAGACCTCCCCTAGAGCTGTTGTCATTAGCATAACACCACGAAGACCACGTGTTGCGAGGAGATTTCGCACCGTGTAGTGGGAGCTTGCAGGCTTTAGTGCGGTTGGATTCTGGACTTCGGATCCCGGTAAGTACCTGACTCCACCTCTGCATTATGGAGGGCTGGGTGGGGGTAAAGCTCTACAATGCCGCATTAGGGATATCGTTACAACTTCGATGATCGCGTGAGGAAAGTATGCCGTTCTGGCTCACCTGCCCG
The DNA here is from genome assembly GCA_039583875.1 of Platanthera guangdongensis. NCBI lineage: Eukaryota > Viridiplantae > Streptophyta > Magnoliopsida > Asparagales > Orchidaceae > Platanthera > Platanthera guangdongensis. Next base: position 102,941,038 of record CM077163.1, read on the forward strand.
CGGGTCATCCTAGCTGGTAACCCTCGAACACTCCACGGTACCCTCAAGCAGTGCCTGCAGGAGACCCACAGCTTAGACTGTACTCCAGGCAAGAGGGCAGGGAACCGTTCCGCCAAGTGAGCATTTTGCACTTCGCAGGGAATTATGTGCGGACTGGTTTTCTCTATCCGCTCAGTCCGCTTGTTTGGGTTGATTTTATAGCTTGTAGCCCGGTGAGGAAAGTATGCTGCTCCGGCTCACCTGCCCACCTAGTCGCAAGCTATAGATCATTTCTATTGCGAGCGGATTGGTTTTCTGTGTCCGCTCAGTCCGAAAGCTTCTTTGGGTTGATTTTGTAGCATGTAGCCCGGTGAGGAAAGTATGCCGCTCCGGCTCACCTGCCCACCTGGTCACAAGCTATATATCATTTCTATTATGAGCGGATTGATTTTCTATATCGCTATGTCATTTCTATCTTTGGCGGACTGGTCTTATATATCCGCGCAGTCCGTTAGTTTCCTTGGGATTATTTTACAGATTCTATCTTTGGCGGACTAGTCTTCTGTATCCACTCAGTCCGACGGTTTTATTGAAACCACAAGCTATATAAATCATCTCTATTATGAGCAGGTTGGTTTTTTGTATCCGCTCAGTCCGCAGAATGGTTCTCATGTTAAAATTTGATATGTTAATAAAGAGAAATGCGGACTCTACTGGAACTCGATGAAGATCCACACGACATTGTTATCAGCTGGCTATTTTCGTCATTTTAAGGCGAATATTGAATGGATTGATGAGTTGAATTCTCTAATCAGCAACTTCACATTATAAATGATGTGTCGTGCGGACTGCAATTGAAACTCAACAGAGTGCGCCTGACAATTTCTTCTTATTCTAATGACGGACAATAATTGTCTCTAATCAGCAAGTTAAAAAGCTCAGATTTATCAGCGTGTCGTGCGGACTGCTAAGTATCGGTGCGGTGAGCGTGGAAAAAGAACATTGCAGGAAGCACGCATGCCAAAAATATCCTTTCTATTTCATCAAAAAATGTTTACATCATTCTATATGTTCGGCGGACTGCAATCTTGCGTCCGCCACTTTTACAAAAAACAAGATGAAAAAAAAAATACATTGATCAATCAGTCCTTTGTTTCTTCTCTGGAGGTGCAGGGCTGTCACCGACAATGTCAACTTCTGGAGAGTAGCCCCCGGAGCCACTCCCGCTGCTATCTGATCCTGTACTTGGGGCGGACCCGCTATGCGGGCTCCCAGTAGCAGAGGAGGATGCAGAGGTGTCGGACTCGACGAACAGTTCCTCTACTCGCTGGCTCGATTCAGCATTGTCCGCTAATTCCTTGGCGCTTTGCTCTTCGCCCTGCCCCCCGTCCTCTTCTCCGTCTTCTTCTTCTTCTTCTTGTTCTTCTTCTTCTTCACCTTCCACAATGATGTCCTTTCCTTTTTTAGCTCTCTCCATCTGAAATAATTCTGGCCACTATGGACAAGAGAGCCCAGAATATTATAGTAAGTGCAATTGATGATGCAACATTTCAGAATTTGATTCACTGTAAAACTTCTAAAGAAATGTGGGATACACTGATAGTCTATATGGAGGGATCAGAAGAGGTAAGACAAGACATGAATTCTTTATTGAATCAAGAGTATGAAAGCTTCAGACAAGGCAGGTCTGATAGCATAACTGAGTGCTACAAGAAATTCTATATGATTGTCAATGAGTTGATGTCTTATGGAAGAGAATTCAGCAACTATGAATTGAATGATAAGTTCTTGAGATCCCTGACTAAGGACTAGGACACCAAGATTTGTGCCATAAGGGAAATGGCCAAATTAGCAGACATTCCTCCTCCAACATTGTTTGGAAAACTGTTATCATATGAGATGCAGTTAATGGTTAGGAAGGAGGAAGAGAAGACTACCAGAGTTGAGCACAAAGAAAGAGCTGTGGCTTTCAAGACATAAGCCACTAGGAAATATAAAAGTAAGTCACCATCTCCACCTCCAAAAGTTGCTGAGACTGAGACAGATGAGTCAGAAAGCAAGAATTCTGAAAGCAGTTAGAGTGATGAATATTTTGCAGCTTTCACTAGACATTTTCAGAAGTTTCTTAAGAGGAACAGTGGAGGTATAAGCCATCCACTTCACAGAAGTCATCAAAGAATGAAAGAAGAAAGTCCAGGCAAAGTAAAACTACATCCTCAAAGATAGTTTGCTATTGTTGTAACAGACAGGGACATGTTGTTGCTGACTGTCCAGAGAAGAGGAAAGAGTCAACTGATAAGAAGAAGACTCAAATCAAGGGCAAAAAGGACAGGTCCTTTGTTGCTAAGAAGGATAAAAGTCTGTCTGATATGTCATCTTCAGAATCAGATTCAGAAGCTGAAGCTTATATTGGACTGTTTGCTGAAGAAGAGGATGATGAGTTCATACAATTAATGAACTAAATATATGAGCATGAGGACAATCAGTGTCAGGGACTGATGGCCTTATCAGAAGGAGACAAAATCCAGGATCAGCCTGGACCAAGTCAGGTACAAAATTGTTCTGTTAGTTCAATTTCTAGTACTGAGTCAGATTCAGATACATCAACATCAAGTGATGTTAGTGGATCTGAATCTGAAGGAGATATTCATCAGTTGATTGATGAATATAGAGTAGTGTTGCAAGCTTTGAAGAAAAGCAAATCCTTGGCCAAGAGTCAGGCTAAGGAGATTGCTAGTCTTAAAGTTGCTGCAACAGATTTTGACAAGTTGCTTGATCATAAATTAAATGAAATAGCCAGACTGAAGCACATTACTGTTATTCAAATGGGGACTATAACATTTAAAAATGATCAAATCAGAAATCTGGAGATTAGTCTTCAGAAAGAGAGAGATATAGTAGCAAGTTTTTCAAAACCAAAGTCTGTTCTACCTTTGATAGATGAGTTTGCACCTCATAAGGGTAAAACTAGATTGGGGTTTACAAAACCTGCTTGGACAGTCAAGTACAAATCTAAGGGCAAAGCCCCAGTACTCAACAAGAAGCCTACTGTAGACAAAACATGCAGGGTTGTACCTAAACCAAGGTACAACATATTTGAGTGCTGGTGTTGTGGCAAGATAGGCCACTTTTGATAAGCCCGGAATCCGCGACCTGGCCGCGCAGCTTTCCAGACTGGGCGGCCTGATCATTCAAGCCGCCAAGCCACCCAAGTCGGACGATCTCCATGCCAGGCCGCTGCCAACGCCGACCCTGCTTAGCGAAAAGTCCCAAGGACCCAGCAGTCAACTCGCCAGGCGGAATCCGCCAGGCCGCGCGGCTTCCCTCCATTCTTGTTTTCTTTCTATTTTGCTTCCCCTCACCTCTGCTCGGTTCTCTTGTTTCCCGGGCAGCCGGTAATTTTAGCCTTGCCCGCTTGGGCAGGCCACCGAGCCTATAAATAGGGGGAGGGTGCACTCCCCAAGACACGCTGACTGGTATCCATGAGCTCGCCTGTTAAGAGCTGCGGTCTCAAGTCTTGTGTTTTGCGGCCTGTAGCCCGGTCGGCTTCCTCTTTTCTTCCTTCGTGTAACTGTTTCTCATTTTAAGTAAAGGAAAGCCCGCTGCAAGAGTGGCATTTAAGGCGTGGCGGGCGAACTCTGCTGTTGCCGCTGCCAGCGGCCTCTTTTCCTGTCCTTTAGCTGCGACCACTAGTAACCGATTGGTCGACAGTCTCCTCCTTTCCTCTCCTACCCCGGGTGATCAATCCGTTAGCTGGTGGTGCCCGACTCCCAGTCCGTTTTCGTGTATCAACAGTTAACACACGGCCTTCAGATCTCGACTAATCGATGAAATCAACTATCTAGGTAGTCAGACCGCTCTATCCTCTAGAGCTCGGCGGCCTGTCAAGCAAGCCGCGACTTCGCCGGATAAGGCTTTCAGCCCGCCTCCAGCACTGTAGAACCTGTAATTCTGTCCGCTCGTTTTTCCTCCCGGTCTTCTTGTCAGCTTGTTGCACCGTCTAGCCGCCAGTTCAAGTCGCCGCTACGCTGCGGTCTCTTGAAAAAGTTCGGCTATTTTCCCTCTTTTCAAGATGAAACATGCAAAGGGTCAGAATAAATCCAGCCACATCTCAATTACTACAGATCTCTCAGAAGTGCAGGATTGTTCGTATTTTAATAGTGAGTTTGTTGACCCTCATAAAGAAATTTTTGCAAACAGTCTTGAGCGTGGACTAGAATCTGTTACAAATGAACATCTTTATAAGGAAGAAGAAGAGGCCCCTTCACCATTCATTAATCATATTCGGTGGGATACTGTCTCCGATGACTTCAGAGTACCGCGTCTCCCGGAGTATTCTAGATGTGATGATCCGTTTTCTCACTTGCAAGCTTTTGAATCAGCTAATTCACTGAGAAACGTGTCAAATGGAGTAAAATGCAAACTCTTTGTTATATCTTTTGGCAATATTGCAAGAGAATGGTTTTATAGACTCCCACCTCGATCAATAACTAGCTTTAAGGATCTTCGAAGTCAATTTATTTCTAGATTCACTATTTACAGGAAGCGGAAAAGAGACGCTGGACCTCTCTTCCAAATCAAGCAAGGAATTGACAAGTCTAATCCAGATTTGGTTGATCGGTTTCAAAAGGAGGTTCAGGATATTTGCAGCGTCCATCAAGACTATTACCTACATGCTTTCATAAATGCACTTCAAGAAGGCCCCTTGAAATTCAAGCTCACCACAAAGTATCCCAAAAGATATGGAGATCTTATTGATATAGTTAATAAGTTCATAATAGGCGAAGAGGCAAATGAAGGTTATGTCTCGTTTCTGAATCAAATGGCTAAACAATCTCAAGGGACTTCTGGTAACCAGCAATATGTTTCCTCCCAAGATGTTTCGCAAGTTGAATATTGCAAGTCTCCTCCTCTTCTCCAGGATAAAACTCCAAAGTGTGAAAAAGGTTCAGGTAAGTATGTTGAGTTCAAAATTCCTATGGAAGATCTTTTGATAATCATTCAAGGAATGCCTGAGTTCAAGAAGCCTCGACGTTTGAAATCGAAAATCAAGTATCGGCACGTGGAGCTTTTTTGCAAGTATCATAAAGATATTGGTCATCTAGCAGAAGATTGCATAGCTCTCAGAGAATTAGCTAATCAACTTGCAAGAGCTGGAAAGTTGCAAGAATATGTCATTCAGTAACTCTCTAAGGCAATCTTCCATTTCCTATTCAGTGGTCCAAGAAGGATTTCCTCTTCCCTTATATGATGAGAAATGCTTATGTTCAGAATAGTATATAAAGTCCCCTTCACAATTGGTATTAATGGGGCGTGCTAAAACTGTAAACATATATCCTTTGCCACATCCTTAACATCATGCAAACGTTATCTTTTCATTTGAAGCTTATTTTTTAGCTTTACTTATTATGCCAATATGCATGCATGTAGGGGCAAGAGCCCCTTTTGAATTCTTAAGCCCTCCACATCCCGCTTGACATCAGTCGCAGATGTGTGGTGGAATTTTCGATTGACCTTCAGTCGCAGACATTGCGTGCATGTCCCGTTTGACTTCAGTCATAGACATTACGTACTTGCCCCGCTTGACTTTCGTTGCAGACATTGCGTACTTGTCCCGCTTGACTTCAGTCACAGACATTGCGTACTTGTCCCGCTTGACATCGGTCGCGGATATTAAGAATTTCAATCCCGCTTATGTGTTCTTTGTGTGGAAAGTACTGCTGCATGCACCTGCCCACATTGACACATAAGTGCATATCTTCATCTATTCTTGCAGGACAACACGAGCATATCCGATATTTTGCGGCTTTATTAAGCGGCCAGTGCCAATTTTTATAATTCAGTACACAGGCTGCCCGGTTACATATTCCGGCTTTAGTTATTTGACTTCCTTGAGCCTACCTGCCGGATTATTATTCATATATTTGGGAACTCGGCCGACTTACGTCCGCCAGTCAAGTCTAGGCCTGCTCTATCTTATTTGGCTTCCATATATCAATTGCCGGTTTTTTATTCACATGGACAGGAAGTCATCTGACCTGCTTCTGGCACTTAATTCCTGGCTTTGATCCGCCGACTTCTATGGAATGCGACGAGTAGCCGCGCGACTTAGTGGTCACGGTTTATGTATAAGCAAGCCGCGGTCATTCAGCTCTTCCAGCAGATAACATTGAGTAATTTCATTAAGGCAAATTGCGGTTTAAACTGTTAACCACGCGGCTTATTATTGTCCGATATTCCGAAATAAGCCGCAGGGAAATTTAACTCTCTTACGGATAACTTCGTTGAAGCCGCATTATTGACTCAAACCGGTTTATATGCTAACATTCTACTAAATCGGAAGTTACACTGAGACCGGGCGAACTTAAACGAGTAAGAAAAATGAGATGTAGTAAAGAGAAAGGTAAAGTTGCCTTCATTTCTATTTAATTAAGTATTACAAAGCATTAATCGTGCAGTTACAAAAATAATACCGCCGTTTTCCAAAAAAAAAGAGTTCAGAATACAAAAGCAAGTTAAAGAGTTTCTAATCGCCCGATTTAAGTTTCTTAGCCGTAGAGGAATCTAAATCACCGCCATCACCGCCATCGACAGAGGATTGAGAGTACCCGCTGCTAGTCGCCGAGCTCCCCGAACCGTCAGAAGTTGTCGAATCTAACCGTGCGGTCTCAGATTCTTGACCGCCGGACTCAGAAGATGCCCGTGCAATCCGGCTTCCCTGGCCACCCTCTTCCTGGACGTCTTCCTCCACCTCGCCGACTTCTTCCCCGACCTTGCTCTTGCCCTTGATCGACCTGTAGACGTCGGCCACCTGCTCTTTCAGGGTGGGGTAGATATCGGCGCAAGTGAAGTCGGTGAAGCCGGTCGCAAAGCCGCCAAGGTCCCGGAGGCGGTTAAGCGCTCCATCGATCCCCTGGACGAGTTGCGGGAAGACATTGTCCTAGAAGATGGGGTTTGCCGGGTTGTAGACTTCCTGCAAAAAAAAAAGAGTAAAGGTAAGGCCGCGCGGTTACATAATGCAAACTGCACGAGTATCGGTAATGACTTACCGCCTCCCTTTCCTTTAGTCGCTTGTTCTCTTCTTGTTGTTCCTTTAACTGCCACTTCAGGCCGCTATTCTCCTTCATCAGTTGCTTGTAGGCAAGGCCCATGAAGTGACTTGCCACGAAGCTCCTTGCCCCGACTTGCGCGGCTAGCCGCGGCAGGTCATCTGGTGGAACTTGGCGCATCACCCTCAGGTTGCGCTTGCCATACAGCGCGCCGCCAACCACGCTCGCGTGGTGGCTTACTTCTTCTCCCCCAGTAGGGGAGGGCGGTGGAGATCATCACTGACTTGCCATCCGGACTCCACCGCAAGGCCGGATCGCCGTGGACGTCCTTCAGGCTGCTGCCCGTTCCTTGCAACATAAACTCTCCAGAGGAGGCCGACTCTTCCTCCTCCACAACTCACGCCGGCTTGACACGCCTCGCTCTCTTCTCTCTTTAAGTGAGAGTCAGGCCGCCAGGAGTCTGCGGCTTGTTCAGCGGAACCGCTACAACAGCTGCAAAGATAAAGGGAATGTTAGATTTCAGGCCGTGCGGCTAAGAATTCAGATCGACCGGCTTGGAGCTTACTATCTTCCGCTTCTATTCCTACTAGCAACGGTAGCAGCATGATGTAGTGGTTTACATCAAGCCGCTCGCCCTTGAAGAAGTTGTAGATCTCCTTCTCCACGCCGTCCAAGCCGCCGCTGCCGAAGGCAGCCTCTTCGCGGATTTGGGGGTCGACTGGCAGCAACCCCAGGTTTCCCTCGAAGATGAGAAACCGCTCGGACCAGTTGGCGATCTTGTTCGCCAAGTTTACTATCTTCAGCCCTTTGCAGCCGAAGTAGAGGTGCCCCCGGAAGATCTTTGTCCCGGAGTCCGGGATAGACCGCACCGAAAAGCATTCCCGGAAGAGCCTCATAGAGAAGCGGACTCTTTCCGACCTCAGGTAGGTGATGAAGCTATATATGGCGGCTATTGAATTTGGGGGTAGTTGTCCCGGCACAACTCCGTAATGGTCAAAGACCGCCACGGCCTCCATCATGACCGGGAAGCTAAAGCCACAGTCGAAGTGGTCGGTGGGGACCGCGATCTGATTTGCGTGGGAAGAATTAATCCGTTCATCCTATAGTGGAAGCCGCGCGACCAGCGGACTTCCCTGCATGTGCTTCTCAACGAAATCCTCCAGCTCAGCTTTTGTAAGCCGACATTCTTTATGATCTGCAGAATGGAAAGCGGAGGCCGCGTCAGTCCTAACCGCAGTGGCCTTGTCAGACCGCAACGACTTGGACTTAGCCAGCATCCTTTTTGATTTGTGATGAAATCTCCGGGGTGAGCTCTGTTTATAGAAAATCTGTGAAGGTACAGTGCCCAACGTCAAATCGCGGCTAGTCGTCACGCCGCGCGACCTAAGCCCGCTGGAAGTACAGATCAGCTTAATGACCAAGCCGCAGTTTAGTCCGTCAGTCCGCACGGCTATACCCCTGCACTTAGAAAAATTTAGTGGCACACAATGTGGACATCAAACATTCAAGCTGGCGCTCTGTTCGCCAGACCGCGTGGCTACTGTCCTATGCTTTAAATTTTTCAGAACAAAGCAGCAGGCATGTGGATTATAAATATAAACCGCATAAGCCGCATTCAGTTCGCAGCATAATAAAATACAACAGTTTACATTAATCAAATGGTTCAACATCGAGAGGAAAAAATATATATTACAACATAATATTCAATTGTCGGTGCGGCTTAGTTCTCTCAAGTCGCTCAAGCTCGCTTGTCGTCTTCTTGCCGGTCTCGTCCTATGTGCGCGACCTGTTCACCGGTCTGCACAATTGCAACGTACACCTGGCTAACCAGATTATGAAGCGCATGCAGAGACCGATGAACACGCGCAGTATCGCGCTGTACTCTCGCAAACGGGATCATTGGGATCGCCTGAACCCCCAGACCGCTTGATACTGCAGCCTGTCTAGGCGTCGCGACCTCCGATGGATTTGAAGTCTCACCGGAGACCGGGCGGCTAGTAACCGACGGTTGTCCGGAGGTCGTTAGTATGGTCCGCTGCTCTCCTGCCGGTCTCTGCTGGCAGGTCTTGGTTCTCGCCATCTTCAGCATGTGGGATCTCTTCTCTGTCTCCTTCTAGACGTGCGGCCATCAACAAATACTTCTCCGCCTTTTCCTGCTCCAAGGCAACCTGCATCTCAGCAATCTTCGCCTCCGCGGTTTCCATCGTGGTCTGGAGCCTGACGGTCTCTTCTTCCATCACGGTCTGGAGCCTGACAGTCTCTTGCTCCATCGCGGACTTCAACCTCATGGTCTCCTGCTCAAGCGCATTTAGCAACCTTGTGGTCTCTTGCTCCAGGGTTGTTTGCAACTCTTGGATCCTTTTGTCCGCGGCCTCCTGGGCAACCCGCTTCTCTTCGTCCTTAATCCGCAGGGTTTCGGTGGGTGCGTTCAAAGCCGCCTACAGCGTGCCGACCTCCTTCTGGAAGTCGGCCATATCCTTCGCGCGAACACTTGGAGGCGGAGGCGGTGGCAGCATAGACAAAAATGACGTCAAGTCGCACGGTTTCATCGCGGTCTCCGGTACACCTGCAGAAGAGAAACCACAGTCAGGTTCAGCCGGATTGTTGCGACGTTCTAGCTAGGTAATCGGTAGGATAAGACCGCCAGTTTGATGTTTATCTTCTCTAGAGGCCGCGGTATGGATTTTAATCACTGGCCGCCTGAGCCGTTCAGGATCTATCCTCTTTAGCTTTTCTTTCCATAGCCGCTCGGTTTCCTTGGCTCGGCTTTTCAGTTGAGCCGTGGTCAGGAAAAAGCTGGCCGACGGATTTAATATTGTATTCGCCCCCTTCTTCCTTGACCGCGACTTGTGGAATTTAATAATTCGCCTAACGTCACGGTGTTTACCTTGCAGTAATGGAAGTCTGGTCGCCACCGGCTTCTCGGCGATCAGTTTCTTCATCTCCTCCATCTTCTCTCGAAGCTTCAGTTTCTCGGCTCCTTCAGAAGCCGCGGAAGCCGGTTCGCCAGGCTTCTCCCCAATAACCTGGATATCGGGGCGGTCAACCTCCTCAGAGGCCGCTGGTGTCGACAATAGCGTGTCTTGCTGCTAAAGGGTCTCCATGCCCTTCAGGAGCTCACTAAGCGACTCGCTAACCGCGGGTGTACTCTCAAGTTCGCTCGGCTTGTAATCCGGTGTGGGCGGGTTCTCGGGTACCTCCTTCTCGTGCGGCCTGTGTTGAAGACTGTCCGCGCCGGTCTTTTCGGAAATATTTCAGTTTCTGGCGTGCAACTTCCTCATCTTGCTCTTCATCCTTTCTTCAAGGGTCTCACTCCTTTCCTTCCGCTGCTTCAAGGAGTCGAACACCTTTTCAGTCTGTTTGCGCTGTTCAGCCAAAATCCGATCGGTCTCTAGCGCCTTCTCCTGCTCGTTGTCATCCACAACGATTACGTCGACCTCGTCCCGCAATTCGGACGGTTTCCCAGATTCAACACTTTTCTCCTCCGTCCCACCTATTTTTAGGAGTGGTTCTCCTGATGGAGAGAAAGTAAGGTCGAAGGATTTGGCAATTCCGGTTTGTGGTGGAGCAGTCTTCGAAACCGCTTTGGGATCTACTGCGGCCTGCGATGATCCGCCGACGGTCTCTGTCGGCCTCTTTTAAGGTCCAGAAGCCGCTGAAGTCTCCGGCTTCCCAATCTTCTTGGCAGGCTGTCGGGCAGAATCATCCGAGTTCTCGCTCCGGCTTTGCTTCTTTTCTGGCGGTTTCTTGTTGCGAGCTAATATTGATGACATAACATCCATCTTGTGAAAGGTCGTATCGGCTTGTAAAATACTGACCGCAAGTGGCGAGTAGCGACCCGTGGTTTGGCATAAATCTTGAAGAATGACAAGGGCCAGGGGATTTTATAGACGACGATGAGGCAGTCGCGGTCTCCGGCTTAGTTCTACATTTTGGAAGTTTTTTGGAAACTTAAAATGTGCGGGGATTATGATAAGCCCGGAATCCGTGACCTGTCCGCGCAGCTTTCCAGACCGGGCGGCCTGATCATTCAAGCCGCCAAGCCACCAAAGCCGGACGGTGTCCATGCCAGGCCACTGCCAACGCCGACCCTGCTCAGCGAAAAGTCCCAAGGACCCAGCAGTCAACTCGCCAGGCAGAATCCGCCAGGCCGCGCTGCCTCCCTCCATTCTTGTTTTCTTTCTTTTTTACTTCCCCTCACCTCTGCCCGGTTCTCTTGTACCCCAGGCAGCCGGTAATTTTAGCCCTGCCCGCTTGGGCAGGCCCCCGAGCCTATAAATAGGGGGAGGGTGCACTCCCGAAGACACGCTGACTGGTATCCAGGAGCTCGCCTTTTAAGAGCTACGGTCTCAAGTCTAGTGTTTTGCGGCCTGTAGCCCGGTCGGCTTCCTCTTTTCTTCCTTTGTGTAACTGTTTCTCATTTTAAGTAAAGGAAAGCCTGCCGCAAGAGTGGCATTTAAGCCACGGCGGGCGAACTCTAATGTTGCTGCTGCCAGCGGCCTCTTTTCCTATCCTTTAGCTGCGACCGCTAGTAACCGATTGGTCGACAGTCTCCTCCTTTCCTCTCCTACCCCCGGTGATCGAACCGTTAGCTGGTGGTGCCCGACTCCCTGTCCGTTTTCGTGCATCAACAACTTTGCCATAGATTGTTGGCACAATTCCAGTGCCAAGATGGGTAGCAAACTGCCTGCTAGAAAAGCTACAGGTAGTTTTGTCAAGAGTCAGACTAACTTGCACCAAGGACCCAAGAAGTTTTTGGGTTCTAAGGTTAAGTAATCTGTTTTGCAGGTGAGTTCAAGTGGCCATGCCCCAATATGGTACTTGGACAATGGATGTTCCAGGCACATGACTGGAACTAGGGGATTGCTGAAGGACTATACACCAATCAAGGATGGTCCTAAAGTCACCTTTGGTGGTTCTAAAAAAGGAATCATCAAAGGCTTTGGTAACATTTCTAGCAACCTTATTACAATTACTCAAGTGGCTTATGTTAAAGATTTGAAACACAACCTCATTAGTATAAGTCAGCTGAGTGATTTAGGATATGACATCTCATTTGTCAAAGATGGTTGTCATATCAGGAGGTCAAATGTTCAAAAGATCATTCTGACAGGTTATAGGAAGAGAAATGTCTATTGTCTAGACATTATGTGTGAGAACAATGTTTCTCCTGTGTGTCTTGTAGTTGATGAGAAAGTCTCTCATTGTATCAAATGGCACAAGAGGCTAGCCCATCTTAACTATAAGATAATTGGTCAACTCTATAGTAAAGAGTTAGTGAGGAATGGTCCTTAGGTTAAGTGTATTAAGAATGAGATATGCTCAGCTTATCAAAAGGTCAAGCAGACTAGATCCACCTTTAATAGCATTGAGAACAAAGATGTTGTGAGGTGCTTATACCTCTTGTATATGGATCTCTTTGGTCCTATGCCAGTTCACAGCCTAGGTAGGAATGTCTACACATTTGTGGTTGTAGATGACTACTCAAGGTTTTCCTGGGTGTTCTTCCTTAGACAGAAATCTGAATCTCCAAGTATCTTATACAACTTTGTTACACAAATTCAGAATGAATTGGAGAGTACAGTGGTCAAAATTAGAAGTGACCATGGTACTGAATTTCAATCTGACAGTATGACAAAATTGTGTGAAGAATTTGGAATTTTTCAGAAATTTTCTTCACCAAGAACACCGCAGCAAAATGGCATTGCTGAAAGGAAAAATAGAACCTTGATTGAGGCTGGTAGAACCCTATTAAGTGACACATCTCTCCCTAAATATTTCTGGGCTGAGGCAGTAAACACTGCATGTCATGTAATTAATAGGGCTTCTATCACCAAGAGCCACAATAAGACCCCCTATGAGATTCTGAAAGGCAGAAAACCAAATCTATCCTATTTCAGGATCTTTGGTTGTAAATGTTATATACTTAACAATGGTAAGTCTTACTTAACCAAGTTTGCTGCCAAATCCCAAGAGGGGATATTTGTTGGGTACAACAACAACAGTAAGGCTTATAGGGTCTACAACTTGACTACTCAAGTTGTAGAAGAGTCTGTTCATGTAGTTTTTGATTAAGCTAGACTCATTAACAATGAATTGTCTAGAAGTATTTGCAGCTCCACAGGTGTGACTGAGAAGATGGACAAGCTTACTATTGAAGAAGGTTCTACTGCAAGTCAGCAAGTGGATGATAGTGGTTGTTGTCCAGGGGGAGTACTAGATACACCTGATGCAGAAGAAGACCAAGGGGTGCAGCAAGTTGAAGAGAATGAAGGTATACAACCTGAAGATAGGCTGCCTCCATCAAATAGACATCTAAAAGATCATCCAGCAAATCAAATTATTGGTGATCTCAGACAAGGGGTACAAACATGGAGCAGGAATCTAAGTTCAGTTCTCTACTCCAGCTTTCTATCCCAAGTAGAGCCAAAGAAATTTGAATAAGCAATCCTACACCCTCATTGGATTGAGGCTATGCAAAAGGAGCTGAACCAGTTCAAAAGATGCAATGTCTGGGAGCTACTTCATAAACCCAAGGACCACAACATTATAGGAACTAAGTGGATCTTTAGGAACAAGATGGATGGACATGGAGTTATTGTGAAGAACAAAGCTAGACTGGTTGCTAAGGGATATATGCAGGAAGAAGGTATTGACTTTGATCAAACCTTTGCTCCAGTAGCCAGACTAGAGGCCATAAGGATGTTTCTCGCCTATGCAACCTATCAAGGGTTTAAAGTATACCAAATGGATATTAAGTCAGCTTTTCTGAATGGAAATCTGAAGGAAGAAGTTATGTAGAACAACCATCAGGTTTTGTTGATTCTATCAAACCTAATTATGTTTATAGACTTAGGAAGGCTTTGTATGGGTTAAAACAAGCCCCTAGGGCTTGGTATGAAACCCTATCTAGTTTCCTCATTGAGAACAAATTCTCAAGGGGGAAAATAGACAAGACTCTATTCCTTAGGGAATCCAGAGGCAAGATTATCTTAGTCCAAATATATGTAGATGACATTATATTTGGGTCTACAGAAAGTGGTCTTTGCAGAAAGTTTGCAAAACTTATGCAAGGACAATTTGAAATGAGCAGTATGGGGGAACTTAAGTTCTTCTTGGGTCTCCAAGTTAGACAGACTGAGGATGATTTATCCATATGCCAGTCTAATTTCGCCCTAGAGTTGATAAGGAAGTATGGTATGGAATCATCCAGTATCATGAAAACTCCTATGGGGTCAAGCATGTCTCTAAGCAAAGATGATGCAGGGAAACCTGTAGATGAGACTTTGTATAGAGGGATAGTTGGCTCCCTATTGTATTTGACTGCTAGTAGACCAGATATCATGTATGCTACATGTGTCTGTGCTAGGTACCAAGCTTGCCCTAGAGAATCTCATTTGACAGCAGTCAAAAGAATTTTGAGATATCTAAAGGGCACACCTTATCTGGGCCTTTGGTACCCTAGGAATGGAGACTTTGTACTGACAGGTTATTCAGATGCAGATTTTGCAGGCTGCAAGGAAGATAGGAAGAGTACAACTGGTACCTGTCAATTTCTAGGTGGAAGGCTGATATCATGGAGTAGCAAGAAACAAACAAGTGTGGCTATCTCCACAGCAGAATCAGAGTATGTTGCTGTAGGAAGTTGCTGTGCTCAACTTCTATGGATCCAACATCAGCTAGAAGACTATGGTATTCAAGTAAGTAGAACACCTTTATTTTGTGATTCTACTAGTGCTATTTCTATTGCAAACAATCCTGTCTCCCATAGTAGGACTAAGCACATAGAAATAAAATACCATTTTCTAAGAGAACATGTGGAAAAAGGAGATATTTCACTATAAAATATTAATACAAATAATCAGTTAGCTGACATGTATACTAAGCTCTTAGATGAAACCAAATTCAATAAATTTAAAATTGAATTAGGGATGATAAACTTAGAATAAGTTTTCAAAATTGGCTAAGTAAAAAGGTGTCGACGCACAGAGTTGTCTGTGTCAACACATAGAAGTGGTGTCGACATTTCAGAGAAATGGTGTCGACACATCTAGGAAGTCTGTGTCGACACTTCAGTGAATTAGTGTCGACACATGCAGTGTAGGTGTCGACACATCCAAGGTGGTGTTGACACTTAAGCTTTACACAGACTTAGTCTACTACAGTCTCGACTAAGTGTCAAGCTAAGTGGTGTCGACACATATACAAGTGTCAACACATATATTCTGTCGACTATACTTGTATCGACACATAGTTGTCGAGACATTATAAGTATGTGTCGACACTTTTTAACATTGTCGACACAATTTAAGTATTTTGACGCGTCCTTTCATCTTCGATTCTAGAAAGGTATAAATAGGTTTTCGCCATTGTTTGTCGACACGCTCACCAAAGTTTCGAGACCAAACTTGTGTGTCGACATCTCTCTTCTCTAAATTCAAATTTCTTCAAACCCTAACGGCGCCCAAGCTAGAAGAGAATGTTAATGAAGGATATGAACTCATGCGACATGCATTTCATGACGCGGAACCCGAGATCAAAGGCGTGGTAACCCTAATTGCTGAAACTGGACTGGAATACCTTGTTTCAGAACCCGTCAAGATCTGGAGGAAGGAGGTCCTAGAATTTCTCAGTGCAGCTTCAGTTGATGATACTGGACTAAAGATTAAATCCAGAGTTCATGGAACCAAGGTTAAGATTACACAGAAAAGCCTCAGGAAGGTACTTCAGCTACCAAGAACTAAAGAGGAAGAGGATGTATATGCTTCTAAGACTAGAGAAGCATTGAGTTGGTGTGGACTGGATTCAAACTTGAAAATTGGATCAGTTTTCAATAGAAAAGGAATGAAGATCCAAGGGAAATTCTTGTCTGAGATAGTTGGCAAAGTCATCTTCAGCAAGCCTGGAGGACATGACATAATTTCATCTTATATGTTCAGTTTAATGACAAGAATTATCTTCAAAATAGATACTGATTGGTCTGTAATTATGTTTGAAAAGATAAAAAAGAGTATGAAGAAGCCCAATCTGGGAAGAATTCTGAGTTTATACCTAGCTGGAAGTATTCCAGAGGTGATGAATCAAGCAGCTTGATCTAAGATTAACCACATGAGGAGAATGGATTTGAGAATCTTCTCTAGGTGGAATAGAGTACTGACCAAAGAACTGCCATCTCCAGTAAAGGACACACAACAGAAGAAGAAGAAAAAGACAGCCATTGTGGCTCAAGAATCCTCAAGCAGCTCTGAAGAGCAAGTTTACTTTACTCCTGATGATGAAGAAACTAGAAATGCTGGTCAGTCTCCAGCAAGACAAGAAGAAGCACAGAGGCAGGGGGAGATACCACCAGCAAGCCCAATTCACCTGGATCCACCCCAGGGGGAGTCTCTACTTGTGGAAGAGCCAAATCCACTTGAGAGTGAACAAGCTACTCAAACCATACTAGAGCAAACTCAGATACAACCTCAACCCCAAGATGTTGTCATGGAAGACACATCTGCTGCTGATAAAGTGGTTGATGAGATAAGAGATTCTCCAGCCCTTCCTCAACAGGAATTTACCTTAGAGGAGCTGTTCCCTGATCTTCTACAAACAGATTTTGAGAAAGAGAAAGCTGCTGCTGAGGGGGAGAAGGAAAATATTGAGGGGGAGCATGTGGAGATTGAAGAAGAAACTGCAAGCAAAGAGACTCAGAAACCAAAGGATGTTGATGAACTACCAAGGACTGAGAAGGATTCCCATCCTAATTCTAAAGACAGAGTGGATATTGCTAGCACATCTGCTTCAGAGGATGAAGAGACTGTTAGAGCAAAGAAGAGGAAGTTTCAAGTCTTCAAAAGAAGGATGAAGAGACTGTTAGAGCAAAGAAGAGGAAGTTTCAAGACTTCAAAATAAGGAGCCAGACCTATAAGAAAGCCCTACAAACAATTGCTCCATAGCCTGCCCCATCTACTGATTACAGTCCACTGATGGTGGCTTTACAAATTAAGCTGGATGAGCAAAGACAAGCTCTAGAAAAGTATGTGCATGAAGTGAATAAATCTCTGCAGTTTGATCTTGCACAAGACATCAAATCTATCAGATTTGAAGTAAATCTTAACAAGAAGGAAATGACTGACTGCTTCCATAAGGGAGGAAATGCAGTAGTCTATCTGGCCACACATCAAGAGAAACTAAAGACAAAACTTGATCAACTAGAAGTGAAGCAAGGCTATGTCCTGGAGAACCAGATAAGAATGAATGATAATTTGACTGCTTCACAAAATGCAATAGTAACTGAAATGAAGAATATGGCTACTGCTCAGACTACAGCAAGTGCTACTGCCAAGGCTGAATTTGACAAACAATTGCAAGAGAGCCTAACTGCTGTTAAAACTGCTATTGAAGACTCTTAGAAGGCTATCACTGAAAAGCTCCAAAGGTTGAAACCTTTTTATAAGGATGGAGTAAACTATCTGAATGCACAGATAAGGTTCCAGAAAGATGATCTGAGGGATCACATTGAGAGAGAAGTCATAAAGGGGGAGAGGGTATTAGTCAAGGCAGGCTCTGATCATGCAAAGTGGATTTCAAATTCCATCAGAGCCACCCTGGGATATACACCCTTATGTGATGATGACAATGTTGCGGAGTCTGGAATCAATCCTACATATCTTGGAGGGGAGCAAGCTGAAGTGGCTCAAGTAATATACCCTCCACCAGACTTTGACATGATCCATCAAGAGATACAGTCTATGTACAATCCTCCTAAGGGAAATCGGAATGTCATCATAGAAAAAGTTGTTCAGCCTGTGCCAGAGGCAATACTGAAAGAGCAAGAGGCCTTTTTAAAGGAACAATTAAAGGAACAAGAGGCTCAATTGTCTAAGAAAAGATTCAGAGAGCAAGCTGAATTGAGACCTGATTTTGAACAATGGAGCCCCACTTCCAGGAATATCATTTTGACTGCATGGAAGGATGCTCAGGACAATGTCCTGGATAGAGGCAAATGGTATTCTGACCTGGAGTGGAGGAAGCATGAGAATAGGCAAGAGGCCATTGTTCAATATAGAAGAAAGGCTAAGATGGTAAAGCTACCTCCTACTGCATAGGAGCCTAGAAAGTACTTCCCAAAGCCTTATCATTATTTTGAAAGGCAGAAGATCAAGGCTGAAGAGCAGAAAAAGATTTATCTTAAAGGGAAGAAGCCTGCTGATGACAAAGATGCTCAAGTTCAAGCAAAGATTCAATCTGGAAAGGGCATAGTTATCAAGGAGCCTGAGCTGCCTTAGGATAGAAATTTTTCTTAAGTTTACTATGTGTAATCAGTTGCATTCAACTTTCTGTAAACTTTTGATAATGAAAATGTTGAAGTTGTTAGAACAATGTGATATGTGTTAAATCTATTACATTACTGTTCTGAGATATTTGTGTATACATGTTTTGTTTATACATGTTTATGTACTTACCCTGTCATTTAATATTGTTTTACATCATACTGTGAATTTGTTATGTATGGTGTATATCATTGACTAAGGGTTATGACTTCTCAAAATAGGGGGAGATTGTTGGGTACATTGGAATATATGTACCTGATTTGAAAAAGCCTCACCCAACTCAATGATATACATCAAGGTGTATTTGATGTGTTTTGAGTTTATTTGTGCAGGATAAGTAATTGCAAGGAAAGCAAAAAGTTTCTAAGTCCATGTGTCGACACCTAGAAGAAAAGTGTCGACACTTAAGAAGGTTTGTGTCGACACCCAGAGAAGCTGTGTCGACACTTGGAGTAGTTGTGTCGACATCAGGGATGTAGAGTCAACACCAGAAGATAAGTGTCGACACATACAGGCAGTGTCGACACACAATGAAGAAATGTCTAAAGAATCAGTGTCGACACTTAGAAGTAGTGTCGACACACAGAGGAACTTTGTCGACATCAAAAGTGTCGACACTAGGAGGCTGTGTCGACACTCAGCAAAACATCAACAAAGTTCAAGTACAAGTGTCGACACTAGGAGGCTGTGTCGACACTCAGCAAACTTCAACAAAGTTTAAGTACAAGTGTCGACATAAAGGAGATGTGTCGACACTCAGCAAAAGTCTCAACACATGAATAATGTGTCGACACAAAGGAGATGTGTCGACACTCAGCAAAAGCCTCAACACATGAAGAATGTGTCGACATAAGGAGATGTGTCGACACTCAGCAGAAGTTTCAACACAGAAGGCATGTGTCGACACAAAGAAGATGTGTCGACACTTAACAAGTTCAACACAAGAAGATGTGTCGACACAAAGGAGTTGTGTCGACACTTAGCAGAAATCAACTAAGTATTGAAGAAGAAGGACTTTTGTCGACACACATGATCATTGTCGACACATGTTGAAGAAGCAGTGTCGAGAAGCAATTTCTACAACACAAGGAGTTGTGTCGACACCATGAAGGCTAGTGTCGACACTTAGTCTACTTGTGTCGACACTTGGTCTATTTGTGTCGACACATAAAGACTATCTGTCTCGACACTTTCAGACAGTTACAGAAAATTCAAGAAGTGACTGGATGACTTGACGGCTGCCATTCCAGCCAGTCTACTGCAACTGTCAGAGCTGTCAGAAAGTTGTTAGAAACCGGAACAACCGGTTACCTTGGAGAAAGTCTATATAAAGACCCTTCTCCTTCGACAGAATTGATTAATTGAAGATTGAGTATTGGATTCATTGAAGATCTAACAACACTAAAAGAAGAAGACCTTCAAGTGAAGATCTAAGAAGTTGGAGAGAGAAAGCTCCTTCTAAGAAGACAACTATTGAACCTGGCTGATAAAGAAGATTCAGATTGATATCAAAATCACAAGTCAGCAGTTGATTGAAGATCATCTGCATAGAGTTTCAACCCTACTGTGTTCTAATTCAAGAAGCTTTGAAGAAAGCCAATGGAGGTTGATCTCAGCAAAGTTCTTCCAAGAACTCATCAAGAAACCAGTCAAATCTTCTCTCTCATTCTGGGTTGTGGTTATATACTTTGTAATTTTAATTTCTTGTAGGATCCTAAGGGATCTAAGTTGTAAGCCTAAAATTATAAAGGCTGAGTGGTAGGGCCTGTGTGCCAGAGTGTAGGAGATTCATTTCTCTGAGTGTAGGCCTTGTTGAGGGCTGAGTGTAGGCCTTGTTGAAGGCTGAGTGTAGGTCTTTGTGAAGACTGAGTGGTAGGGCTGTGTGCCTGAGTTGTAGGAGTGGGATCACTCTGAGCTGTAGGAACCTGTTTGGGGTTCTGAGTTGTAAGATCTGTGGATCTGATAAGTAGTGGAGAAGTTAGGCCGAATTTAGTACACTACTAGATAGGCGAAGGGGGAAAGTGGATGTACCCAGACCTTGGGGATCCACTATAAAATCTGTGTGTTCTCTGTGTGTGCTTTATTCTGTGATTGCTGTGGTGTATGTGTTGTATTGCTGTGAAGAATTGCATATAATTCTGTGTTTCTGCCTTTAAACTTAAAAAGATTAAGTGCACATATTCACCCCCCCCCCTCTAGGTGTTTAGGCACTAGTTCTTTCAGAAATTGCGACACGGAGTACCATGAGAAGTCGCATGCTCGCACGCATAAAAATATAATAGAAGAAATTTCTAAGTATACAAAATAGTTTATACTTTTCACAATGCGTATCAACATTTTATTATTACTCGAAAATAGAATCACGGTGAATCACCCGGTCACGCGTAGGGAGAAAGTAGACTAATCGCTAGGCGAGCATTGCCAAAGATCGGGGCTCCGGATAACCTCCAAAGGAATCCACCAATGTCGGTGACCATATGCTTGCCTTTTCGCATTCTCTCCACGGCACTGGTTTGGGTTCATACACGAATCAGTAGGACTTTAGGTGAAGAGATGGGGCTTGGGTTTTGGTGAGGTAAACAAAGATAAACAAGAAGGCTATGCACCTAACCCAAATGAGTTATCAAAGAAAGAATCCATCAACTAACCAAAATATATGCGGGTACATCACACCCCCAGACTTAACTTTTAACATATGAGTGTATGCACCGCCTACTCCAAAAATACTCACATCTCAAATAGGATTTTCAATTTTACTTTTAATTTTCACTTTTTCACAATTAACATCATTTTTTTTAACTTTTCTTTTTCTTTTTCAAATTACTTCTCTTTTAACAATCTCAGCAAATAGAAGCTTTGGAGCACATCCATATATTCACATGTAACAGCACCACATCAACACCCCAGCATGAAAAATGTAAAACTCTAAAGCTCAACTTGGGAGTCCGACTAGGATTGTCTTTGAGGCTTTGGTGAAATATAGGTGGAGCTGAATCAAAAGAATGGGTAGGCACAACGGGGCTAGCGAGCATAAGACGTTAGGAATATTACAAAGCTCAACCAGGCCAAAATGATGGCCTACATCACGCTCATGCGAGTGAACTAACCTATACCCATGCTTCAAGAATAGCTTGGGGCAAGTTCTTAGCCAACGAGAAAGACTATCCATCCTCCCGACTCGAGCAATACAAAACTAACGGCCGTCTACACACATCCCTAAGATACCGTCAGATTCACACCGGATTCACCAATTTTTGAGTAGAATAAAAAGTATTTACGCAATTAGAAAAATATAAAACTAAAAGCATACAGAAAAATTAAATCTACTTGAATTTCTACACGAGACGAGAGCAGTTGACTAGAAACATAACAAGGTCAACATTTTACTCCGTCTCACAATCCTAAGCCAGCACCATAATCTTCACAAATCTAACGAAGAAATGAGTTTAACTCGCGGCACACTAATAGCTAAGCACGCGCTCATGTGGGTGCAGTGGTGTGTGATGCAATGAACTAAGCAAAATAAAACAATAAAGGCTTCTAGTATGCACAAGAAATGTGTGCGTGCAATAGGTAACAAATCTCTCCCCCAGACTTAAACTAAACTACACAGCAGATGATATAGAAATTAAAATCATAAGGAGCTAAGGGAAGAGGTTACCCAATGCTCAGCCAGTGAGCATACCAGAAGACGCGTGGAAACCTGAAGCAGGCCCGCCATACGAAGAATCACAACCCCGCCAACACGAAGTTGTCAAGAATACCTGCAGGGGTGAGCTCCGCAAAAACAAAAGAAAAATAGAAAATACAAAGAAATGCTAAAACTAAGCTAGACATGAAAAATAAAAATGCAGGAAATAAAAGATAAGTACTGGGGTTATTGTCATCCCAGCACGACTTATTCAGCTACGAAAAGGTTCTAACTAATGGGCCTATGAAAAGAAAAATGCACAGTTAACTGTTCTAATATCCGTTTCGGTAACGGGTACCGATACGGTGATAGAACAGTTACCCCTCTGCCTAAATAATCATACTTGCTCCTCGCAGGCAGAGGAAATAGGAAGTAGGATGAGGAGGAGGCCTGGTCCTCACTCATCTCACCACAAAACAAATCCTTGCCTAGCAAGGTTTCGTCCACCACAAGTTCGCTAGGGAAGAAGGTGACGGAAGGGGCTTCCACTGTGAAGGAGGTAGAAACCTCCTCACACAAGAGGATGCACTCGTCGACAGCCTGAGCGCAAGGCTCAACATCATCCCAACTTACCTGTGGAGATTCAACGTGCACAGGATCAGATAAAGAAGAGGGATCAAGAAATAAAGTAGAAGAAGAACTAAAATAATCAGAAATAGGGGGAGTGGTCCCAGTCTCACTCTCAGCAGGATCCAAGCAGAGATCACTGTCGGTGTCATATGAGTCGTACCGAGATGAATCCGAGAACTCAAGGTCCGCGGTGGTAAGAGGAACGGCCTCATCCAATAAGGAGGTGCAAACCTCCGCATCAGAAAGAGGGTATTCCTCATCACACCGGGGTGCGTCATAGTGTTCCGAAGATCCACCTTCTCCGTCGGAGATAGAGGAATCATCATCCCACTTCGGTGCAACCTTGGGCACCGAATTATCCATAAATACGGCATCATCAACCGACTCACCCAAAAATGGAGTAGCACAATCCAGCAAAAATTGCGGAGGGGCAAGGCTGCTCTCAAAATCAAGCACTGAATGAGCAGGCCCCATTACAAAATCATTCACTGACGCCACCCCATCGACGACCGGAACAATCTCATCGTCCCATACAGGAGCGTCCATGAGTTCCTGCTCCTCTTTTTATTGGCTAACACTAGAGTGATCATCATCACTGAAGGAAAGCTCGTAAAAAGGGATCGAGGGACCCATGAAAGAGTTGTATGAGGCTAAAGATTCTTCGATAATCTCAACGGGTAAAGAATGAGCAAAGTGTGTTATGTCAGTGTATGGGCCAGACAACACCCTGGTAGGCCTGTCCACAACAGTCTTCCGCGAACGGGAGGTTGTTGTGCACACGCCCTCAGAGGGAGAAGGCTTGCACAAATGAGGGCAATCCTTCAACATGTGGCCCACACCTTGACATAACAAACACCGAATGCAATGCTCGACATTCATAACAGCAATGGCATCGATGGATCGGCACAAAGTTTCAAGGATACGACACTCAGCATTAGGATCCATCATGAACAAAAATAATTGCTGAAAAAGTACTACACAGCTAAAATGAAAATAACACGGATCTGCTAGCTAAATCAAAAATCAGAAAAGGGTAAAAATAAATAAGAAAAAAAAATTCTAATAACCAAAGAAAAAAAAATGATATGCACAAATGGAAAAGGGCTTCAATCTATTATCTCCCTCTCCACAAACTCACACGACTGTGTTCCCCGGCAACGGCGCCAAAAACTTGATGCGTAAGATCACGGCAGTGAACCAGTCGCACAAGTAATATAAAGTGGGCAAGTTTTCCCAAGTATCGATCTCTCAAGGAACACAGTAAGGTGGAGTTAATTTCGAGGAGGACTTGAGATTGAAGTCCTTAGGTTGGAGCTAACTAAGGGGGGGTTTTGATATATGAGGAAAAAGAAAATAAAAGGCTATCAACTACTCCTATGCAACGCCGCTATGCGATGCTTCGCTAGGCGGGATTGAAGACTAGTCGGGCCGCTATGCACCGAATCACTAGGCGGATGGGCGAGTAGGCTTGCGGATGAGGTGCTTAGAACGGCGGAATGAGGGTCGTGAGCACCTCTTCGCTACGCACGCCACTAGCAATTGCTAGTGCGGCAAGGGCGGATGGATGGTGGATGGAATATGCCGCACCTCAAGTAAATATAATGAAAATATACAATCACATAGACATGATTACAGATAAACGTATATTACACTAAGCATAGCTTCATCAAATACAAAGAGTTCAACTAAACTATCAACAACAAGAGAAGAAAAGTGTGCGAAATCGACCGTATCCGAGGCCTTGCTGAGGATTCACGGTTGGAATCGTCGGGTTGTCATTCCGCGTCCAAGCTCTGTCCGAAACTGCGTCCGGGGTAGAGAAGGGCTGTCACCACCTTCCAATGACCCGTCTTCTTCGTGTCACGATCCGGTGGAGGATGACACAACTTCCCCTAGCTTGATGGTGAAAGCTAGGTCAAGCTCTTCTTATAGCTCAAGGATGAAGGAGGAGGCTAAGTGGAAGCTCCGGCTTGGATTTGGCGGTGAAAGCTTGCCCGGAGCACCTCCCTAGGGTGGAGATTGAAGGAGGATGGCAGAATCCCTCCTCGGAGACGAAAACGGCGGAGGAAAAATGAGCCATCTCGAATTAGGGCGGAACCTGCGAATTTATAGATTGCAGAAATTATAATGCACACGACCAGTGGCGCACGACCAGTGGTCATGCGCACTATGTCCAGTGGTAGTGCATTTTCCCCAGCCAGAATTTGGAAGAAAATGGAATCAATGCACACGATCAGTGGCGCACGACCAGTGGTCATGCGCACTGTGTCTAGTGATAGTGCGCATACCCCAGGCAGATTCTGGAAATCAGGGAACATTGCGCACGAGCAGTGGCGCACGACCAGTGGTCGTGCGCACTATTTCCAATGATCGTGCACAGTATTCCTGCTTCCAAACATCCCCAGAACACATACGCGACCCCTGAACCCAGAACTGATATGTGCAGACATTCCAGACGAGCACAAAACAGAGTACAAACATTAAAAGTATAAAAATACACAACCACGGGCCAAAATGTGCACTTCCTATGGAAATATAGACAAGATGAAATATGAATGATATAGAACTAAAAGTGAAGTGCAAATATGTGAAAACTAGCCCAGATGAGTTCGAAAAACCTTATATAAAACGGACTCATCAAATGTGCATGAGTTCTCTTTTTAGCTAACTTTTTCAGCTTTCTAAATGTTTGTTATTTTCATGTCTTTTTCTTTTAACCCTTTAGCGCTTAATTACGAACTCGTGCCTCATCAAATTTTAAAGCCGGACCCATACCGATGTGTGGCTAATCGTTATTAGCCTCGGCATCGAAGAGCATTTGGACATTAAAAAATTATTTGAAATAATTAAAGTTCTTAATTTTCACTTTAATTTTAGGACTTAAGGTTTACCCCGGGTTAACGACGCATAGGAACACAAATCGATGTGTGGGTCTTATTTTCGTTATCCATACACTAGTTAGCCGAGAGGTCGTGCGTATGGACAGATCACCCCTGGGTAAATTGAGTTGCGTGCATACCCTCGAAAGAGGACAAGCGTAATTCTTCCGGATTGGGTTCCCCACCCAATAGCGGGGTTCTTAGCTTAAAGCAAGCGTTAAGAGGAATCCTTCGTCGTACTAACATTCGGTCGAATAGTCTTTGCGTTCAGGTGAGCAATATTCCTAGAGATAAGATCGCTCACATTTGTGGAACCTCCACAGCCATGTTGCCTTTTATTAATTTGAAATCTAAGTTCAATAATTATTAAAAGTCATTTTAGTCTTAATTCTATTCAGTTTCGAGCGTTAACCCTTCATCGAATATTTCTAGATCATTTTTCGCTCTTTTATTTATTCTGTCTTTAGTTAATTAAAATCTCTGCCATACTTTCAGTAAAATAATAGTCCTCCTGGAGGAGTAAAAATAATCAACCCGACCCCGAGAACAATATGACCTCGGTATTCTCCCGAATATCGAGTACTACTTACGATAGGTGCACTTGCCTACCTTAGTAAGCCCGCGGCGAACGACTCATCGAACCAACCACCCACATAAGAGTATGTTCGCGGGCCATCAAGTTTTTGGTGTCGTTGCCGAGGAACTCTTTTGAGTTATTATTCTGAATTCCGGAGTCTATTACTTTTACTTATTTTCTAAAAAAACACAAACAAAAAACAAAAAAAAGTTTCTTTCATTTTATTTATTTTTAGGGTGTATGACCCGTGGACAACCCTCCGAGTCTGAAGATTTTGACTTGACCCTGAGATCGAACGCTCCCTTGCGCGTATTTGATCTCAACGTCGAATTCCTTCTTTAGACCCTGAAGAATCTATCGGTGAACCCTCTGTCGTAGTTATGGCCGACCCTAATCCGAACGCGGCCGCCGAGCGAACAATGTCTTATTACGCCCGACCGAATTTGGACAATACTGGGTCTAGTATTGTTCGCCCTACGGTGGAGAATAATAATTTTGAAATACAATCAAGTGTCATTCAAATGGTCCAAAATGCCGTGCAGTTCGATGGACTGCCGGATGAGGACCCGAATGTCCACTTGTCCAACTTTTTGGAAATATGCGACACCTTCAAAATTAATGGCGTCACTGATGACGCCATTCGCTTGCGCTTAGTTCCTTTTCTCTTAAGTCCAAAGCCAAGGCGTGGTTGAATTCCCTCCCGCGAGGATGTATCACTACGTGGGCTGATTTGACGGAGCGGTTCCTGACGAAGTACTTTCCGCCCGTAAAAACTGCAAAGTTGCGGGCGAACATTTCTTTGTTTGTGCAAAACGATCCTGAGTCTCTTTATGAGACTTGGGAACGGTTTAAGTAGTTCCTCCGCCGGTGCCCACACCACGCGCTGCCAACGTGGTTGTAGGTACAAATTTTTTAAAACGGCCTTAACTTTCAGACGCGTCAAATGATTGACGCGGCTGCCGAGGGTACCCTTAACAACAAAACCCCCGAGGCCGCCCATGCTTTATTCGAAGAGATGGCTATGAACTCCTATCAATGGAACGTCCCGCGGGGACGCCCAAAGCCGGCGGCCGGCCTTTTTGAAGTGGATGCCACTGCTCTTTTAACCCTTCAAGTTGATAGGTTAACAAAGCAGGTGGGGGAGATGTCTGCTGCCTCCTCCACTCCGCCTTGTTTTATTCCCCCTAACGTTTGCGTGGCTGAAGAGTTTATGGACTTCATAGGAAATACAGGTCGTCCTCCCATCAACCCCAACAATAACCCTTATAGTAATAACTATAATCCGGGTTGGAGGAATCACCCCAATTTTTCTTGGGGCAACCCGAACAATGCTCAGCATCCCCCCATTTCTTATACGCCCGGATTTCTGCCTCCTCCTCCTCTTCCAAAACCCTCTCCGAAGGAGGAGAATTTTTCTAAATATATAGCGTCCAACGAATCAAATATTCGCAACATCACCGGATAGCTAAAAACAATTGAACAACAGGTTGGATAGCTGGCGAGGATGATGTCCGAGCGCACTCTCGGGGCACTGCCAGGAAACACGGAGCCCAATCTGTGGGAGAATGCCAACGCTATAACCCTCCGTAGTGGAAAGGAGGTCATCGATCCAAAATGGATCGATCCGCAGGTATATATTTCACCTCCGACCCCTCTTCCCTCTTCTTCGTCTATGTTACCTTTACTGGATTTAAACGAAAAAACTATTTTAAACAAGGCTTTACCGTGTCCGCATAAATTAGATAACGAGCGTAAGGACGGGCAATACGAAAAATTTATTTTATTATTAAAACAATTCATATTAATGTTCCATTTTGCGAGGCTATCTCGCAAATGCCCAAATATGCGAAATTTTTAAAAGAATTACTTTCTAATAAACGTAAATTAGATGATATTTCGCATGTATCTCTCAACGCTGTCTTCTCGGCAGCTCTTACTAATAAATTGCCCACAAAACAAAATGACCCGGGACAGTTTTCCATCCCGTGCCTTTTTGGCGATATATTAGTAAAATACGCCTTAGCTGATTTAGGGGCTAACATTAATCTGATGCCATTCACGCTCTTTCAATGTATAAGTTTGAGTACTCCTAGTCCTACGAATATGCGCATCCAATTAGCGGATCACTCGGTTAAGTTCCCTATCGGGGTAGTGGAGGACGTCCTTGACCGAGTAGACAAGTTTACCTTTCCGGTAGACTTCGTCATCTTAGACATCGAGGAGGACGCTGAGGTACCAATAATACTCGGTCGCCCTTTTCTCGCCACCTCCCGCGCACTAATAGATGTTAGTAATGGTAGCCGTCTCCTCCGAGTAGGAGATGATCAGGTTAATTTCTCTATTAATCCCTCGATGGACAATTTGTCATCGAGGGACGATTTCTACTATTCTTTAGATAATTTTTTTGGAGATTGTTCTTCTCCAGTTTTCGAGTCCGTATTTTTAAGTGACGATATTTATGCGCTCGAAAATTTTAACTGCGATGAGAATACCTCTATAGAGTTGCCTTTCGAACCATTTGGTAAGAAAGACATAGGAATTGAAACCTCCCTAGAAGAACCGCCCATCCTAGACCTCAAACCCTTACCCGCATCACTCAAATACGCTTTTTTGGGAAAAGGTGATAGGCTTCCCGTTATTATTTCTTCGGACTTGAGTGATTCGGAGACTTCCGATTTATTGGAAGTTTTATTTAAACATCGCCACGCAATTGTGTGGCAAATCTCTGACTTAAAGGGGATTAACCCCTCCTTTTGCACCCATAAGATATTTCTTAATGATAATTGCCGCAAAACGATTCAGCCGTAGTGTCGTCTTAACCCAAACATGAAAGACGTCGTTAAAGCTGAGATTATTAAGTTATTAGATGCGGGGATAGTCTACCCTATTTCGGACAGTGCATGGGTTAGTCCCGTGCATGTCGTGCCCAAGAAGGGTTGTCTAACCGTAGTGGCGAATGAGCATAACGAGCTCGTCCCAACTCGTACTGTTACGGGTTGGCGAGTGTGCATTGATTATAGAAAACTTAATGATGCCACCCGCAAGGACCATTTCCCACTACCGTTTCTAGACCAGATTTTAGAGCATTTATCCGGTCATCCATATTATTGTTTTCTTGATGGTTTATCGGGGTTTTTCCAAATCCCCATTTCCCCCGATGATCAAGAGAAAACAACTTTTACTTGCTCGTTTTACACCTTCGCATACCGAAGAATGCCATTTGGACTCTGCAATGCGCCAGCTACATTCCAAAGATGTATGCTAGCGATCTTTGGCGAGCTAGTAGAAGACATTATGGAAGTCTTTATGGATGACTTTTCTATTTTCAGACGCTCTTTTCCTGATTGCCTTCACAATCTAGATCGTATCCTCCAACGGTGCGAGGACACAAGTCTTGTTTTAAATTGGGAAAAATGCAACTTTATGGTTCGAGGAGGTTTGGTCCTCGATCATATGATTTCGTCTAAGGGGATAGAGGTGGATAAGGCCAAGATAGAAATCATAGAAAAACTTCCGCAACCAACAAACGTAAAATCTATTAGGAGTTTCTTATGCCATGCGGGCTTTTACCGATGTTTTATTCAAGATTTTTCAAAAATAACAAAGCCGCTAACTCACATCTTGGAAAAGGAATCACGTTTCATCTTTAGTAGCAAATGCGAGTCCGCCTTTAATTTAATACAACAAAAACTTATCACCTCACCAATTTTAGTGGCCCCTAATTGGTCTCTTCCGTTCGAAATTACGTGCGACGCTAGTGATATTGTCTTAGGTGTCGTTCTTGGCCAACGCGTAGAAAAGCATTTTCATCCTATTTATTACGGTAGCAAGACGCTCACTTCCGCACAAGTAAATTGCACCACAACGAAAAAGGAGCTCTTAGCCGTCGTTTTCGCTTTTGATAAGTTTCGCTCGTATATAAAGCTATCAAAAGTTATCGTATTTACCGATCACTCTGCTCTTAAATATTTATTAACTAAAAATGATGCGAAGCCCCACCTTGTTCGATGGATTCTACTCCTATAAGAGTTTGATTTGGAGATCCGAGATAAGAGAGGCGCGGAAAATCTAGCGGCAAACCACCTTTCCCGCTTAGAAAATCCGGGTACGGAAGCGCTCGTCGAATCTGAAATAAATGACAGATTCCCCGAAGAACGCCTCCTCGCCATTCATAATTCTTCGTCATCTTCGCCTTGGTTCGTAGATTTTGCAAATTACCAAGTAGCGCGGGTGCTTCCTAAAGAGTTTTCAAGTCATCAAAAGAAGAAATTCTTTTCTGACTTGAAAAATTTCTTCTGGGAGGACCCATTTCTTTTTCGTATCTGCGCGGACCAAGTGGTTCGAAGTTGCGTTGCGGGTGTGGAGTGCTTTCAAATTCTTAATCATTGCCACGAGGGTCCTGCTGGTGGGCATTATCAAGCCAACCGGACCGCTCGGAAGGCTCTAGAGGCGGGCTACTTTTGGCCCACTCTCTTCAAAGACGCGAACACTTTTGTGCGCCCATGCGATAGCTGTCAGCGGTCGGGTAACATCTCTCGTCGTGACGAGATGCCCCAAAACATGTTTTTAGAATGCGAAGTCTTCGATTTATGGGGCATCAATTATGTTGGCCCCCTACCTCCCTCTTTCAAAAATATGCATATTTTAGTGGCGGTCGACTACGTATTGAGGTGGGCAGAAGCGAAAGCTTTCCCCACCAACGATCCGCGAGTCGTCGTTACATTTCTTAAAAAACTATTTTCTCGCTTCGGCACGCCTCGCGCAATTGTTAGTGATAGGGGAACGCATTTCTGTAACGCTCTTATGGCTAAGACGTTAGCTAAATACGGAGTCACGCACAAACTCTCCACCTTCTACCACCCACAAACTAGTGGCCAAGTAGAGGTAGTCAATCGAGAGATTAAGCAAATATTAGAGAAAACCATTTCACTAAATAGGAAATATTGGTTCGTTAAACTCGACGATGCGTTGTGGGCATATCAGATGGCATACAAAACCACAATTGGTTGTACGCCGTTCCGGTTAGTCTATGGCAAAGCGTGTCATTTACCCGTAGAACTAGAGCATCGCACTCTTTGGGTTTTAAAACTCTTAAACCTCGACTCCAACTTAGCCGCTTAGAATAGGAAACTGCAACTAAACGAGCTCAATGAATGCCGTGCAAATGCTTACGAGAGCAATAAGTTCTATAAGGAGCGTTCTAGGTTATATCACGATCGCAAAATCAAGTCCCCAAAATTATTTTCTCCGGGCGATCTTATCCTTCTTTATAATTCACGTCTTAAGCTTTTTCCCGGAAAACTAAAATCTAGATGGTCCGGTCCATTCATAGTTGAAGAAGATTTTCCATATGGGACCGTACTCGTCTCCCACCCATAAAGAGGTTCGCTTAAAGTAAACGGTCATCGGCTAAAGTTATACATAACGGGCGACCCAGTGATCGAGCATTACGAAACCATAACCCTTCTCGATTAATAACCCTGCCAAAATAGTCAAGCTACACGACTATAAAAAAAGCGCTCTTAGGAGGCACCCCTCGCTTATCTTTTTCGCTCTTTCCTTATTATCTTTGCTGCTTTTTCTAAAGAACTGCAGGGTTTCTAATGGCCTCCCCAAACGCGTTCCAGGGAAGTTCCTACCCTCCCATTTTATTTTTGTAAATATTGCATTTTGTGTTATTTTTGTTCCGCATACTTACGTTACAACATTGAGGACAATGTTGGACTTAAGTATGGGGGTATGTTCGTGATTTACTTTCTGCACTTCTTCTTTTCTCCATTTCAAAATGAAAAAAACAAAAAAAAACTTTAAATTGAAAAATCCAAATTTTTTCTTTTACTTTCTTTTTATTACAAAAATTCCAAAAAAATTAAAAAAACAAAAATCCCAAAAAATTATAAAACAAAAATTCCAAAAATATTTAGTTTCATTTTGTAAATATTTTTGTAAATATTTTTTGTAAATATTCTTTTTGTAAATATTCTTCTCTCTCTCCCCCTTGCATTTCTCTCTCATTCTTGTAAAAAACTTCTCTTTTTCTCCCACTTTTTGTAAATAAAATGAAAATTTTTAAAAAAATTACAAAAAAAACGCAAAACTTAAAAATTAAAAACAAAATGTTCTGCATTTTACTTTCTTTACTATGTATATATTAAAGACATAAACACAAAATTACAAAAAAAGATAATAAATAAAAAATTCTAAAAAAATTGAGTAAAACAAAACAAAAATTAAAAAAAAAGATAATAAATTAAAAACAAAAAATGATGAAATGATGATAAACTCTAAAAATCCAAAAAATTATTTTGAAACAAATAAATCAAATATACAATTCTTAAATTTCCTGCTATCCAAAAATTTTGTTTTGATTTTATTTATATGTGAATATTATTAATTCTTTGTTTGCTATTCGTTTGTTAATTATTGATTGAAATATTTAAATAGTCAGGATTAAGTTTTAAAGAATTCATTATGCTTTGTTAAAAATAGCGAACTCGTTTTAGGCAATACTTCTAATTTTTCATTGATAGAAGAACGTGTATTATGTTAGAAACTAACGACTATAGAATTCAATTATGTTTCCTTTTAGTTTTCTGAAAAATTGGAATGTACAATTTATTAAGGTTGCTCTCAAAAAATTTTTTAATTAAAAATCTAGTTTTCTTTTCTCCCCTTATCATGTCTTACTTAGCATGATAAAATTTCTATCCAAAAATAAAAAAAAATCCTATGTCAATGGGAATAAGATTTCGTTCCGTAAACATATGCACCCAATAATTTAAAAAGATTATATGTTACGGAGTAAGAGGATAAAATTCATTACTCCCACACATATACATTGGGTCAATTTTATTATGAAGTTGAAAAAAATGATATTAGGAAAATAAGATTTCATTTTCCTAATAATCCAAAAAGAAGAAAAAATGGAGGTTCGAGAAAAAATTACCTCACCTCAATATCCAAACCCTCTTCATAAACCAACATCAACCCCCTTAGCCAATTTCACGATTCTAGAATTAATTCAAAAATCCTTTTGAGAGCATAATTTATAAATTGCATTATTTCCAGTAAAACTCCTATAAGCTAAAGTTCTTATAATTCCAAACTATTTTTGTTTATCTAACCATTACAATTATTGCTTTCTATTTGATTACATCAAAAAGTCTTTTGGCCAAAACTTTTGCGCTATTTAAATCATCTTCATAATTTTAAGACTTAACTCTTACACCCCATATGTTTATTTAGATCTCTCTTATAATTAATTAAGTGGTAGCTAAACTTAGAGTTTCTTTTATTTCTTATAAGTTCACCTCAAACGTTTGCTCTGAAATAGCAAAAGCTTAAGTATGGGTGTATTTGATAAGTTATAATTATACGCATTTTTTCTATGTTTTTATTATGATATTTTAGTTTAGTTTGCTTTTTTTAGTTAGTTTTATTTACAAATATGTTTCGTTTTGTAAATATTTACCTAACTTAGCTTAATTTTGTTTTTCTGAAATTTTTCAGGAAAAAGTAAAAAAATTGACCTGACACGCCCGTGTACTTTGGGTCACGCCCGTGACCAGGCCGGGACACTTCATTTCATGTGGAATAAGAAGAATTTGATAAGAAATGTTTGACACGCCCGGGGTCATGCCCGTGTCAACCGACATGCCCCGTGACCCCAGCCCGTGACACTCAAGCTCGACGAATTTCGCTAGACGATCGTCGACCAAGCCGACACGCCCAGAGTCACGCCCGTGACCTGGGGCATGACTCCTCCACCAGGCCTACAAGACCCACGCCCGAGACTTTTTACGCAACCTGCGCCCGGTTCTACCTCCCCAACACGCCTAGAGTCACACCCGTAACCTGGGGCTTGACATCCTCGAATACAGCCCGAAGTCAACTTTCCAGTCAAATCGCCAGATCACATCGCGAACAGTAGTGACACCCCCCCCCCCCCCCCGACATGCTCGTGTCGGAGGGTGTGTTCTTAGGAAAGTTTCTCTATAAATTGTCCAACTCTGTAATGACCAAGGCTTCACTTTTTTAGCCAATTTAGTGCGTTTTTGTGGGCTGCCTTGTGGATTCAAGTGCCATGTAAGGAGATTTCTCCCCCCCCCTTCCTTTCATGTTTGTTTTTGCTTTAGCTTTTAGCTTTGTAATAGTTTGATTATGTTAATAAAAATGTTAGATTTTCTCTCTCTACATGGCATGAAATATTCATATGGGTGGCTTATCTTTTTCTCCTTTTATCCCTTTGTATCTCTTTGTTTTTCTCTTTATCAAATGTGTGTGTGTGAGTTTGTAAGTGATGTTTTTATTTCATCTTGATTATTTTATTATTGTGATAAAAGTTATAGTAACTTTCTTGCAAAAAATGTAGTTAGGATAGTTTATTTTTTGATTTCTATCTTATTCATGTTTTAGGTTTTATGTCTTTCATTCTCATGAATTTGTAAAAGAGATTTTAAAAAAGTGATTTTGTTTCTTCGTTTTTTTACTTAGTTTTTTTAGGATTGTAAAACCTTTTTGTTCTTCTAAACTTTATTTTAACTTTTTATCACTTTTATGAACACATAAGAATGGAAAAGTTGAAATTTTAATTTTTGAAAGGTTTTAGTTTTTGCTTTGTTTAGAAATACTTTTTACTCTTTTAATTTTTATTTGTTCTTTTTATGTGTTTTTGACATAACCTAAGTGTAAAAAAGTAGATGTTTTTATTTTTAGGTAACCTTCATTTTGCTTTTTTGTTTGTGTGTGTGAGTGTATGAGTTAGTTTTTCACTTTGTTCTTTTAAATTTCATGTGGTGTGTGTGAGTGTATGGGCATAATTTTTCACGCTTTCTTTTATGCTTTCTTCAATTATGAAGAGTGTGTGTGTGTAGGAGATAAATTTTAATGCTTTCTTTTAATGATTTCTTCAATTACGTAGAGTGCGTGTGTAACGCTCCGAAACTCAAAAGAGCGACGGGAGGTGTTTTGGGCCAAATTTGGAATCTGGCAGGGGGCACATGGCCTGGGACACGGGCGTGTCCCAGGGCGTGTCAAGCTAGAGTCAACAATTTGGTCGAGAGGTCGACGATTTTGGAGTCGATGATCGTCGAGCAGAGAACAAGGCCTGAGACACGGGCATGTCTCAGGGCGTGTCGAGCCCGTGTCGGCAATCGGCCCGGGGAGTCGACGAATTTCGATCGACGATTTGTTGAGACAAGGCACACGGCCTAGGACACTGACGTGTCCAAGGCGGTGTCATGTAGTCGACGAACTTATCTCGACGAAGTGTCGGGACAGTGAACACGGCCTGGAGCGCAGGCGTGTTTGAGTTAGACACGGGCTAGGACACGGGCGTGTCCAAGAACCGTGTGAGTCTCGGGTTGTTTTCGGGGCTGTGTCGATAGAGGCACACGACCGTGTCAGTTGGAACACGGGCGTGTCAGGTCGAACACGGGCGTGTTGGATGTCCGTGTGTTATTCCAGGCGCGTCGATTTTGATGGCGAATGGGGGACACGGCCCTGGACACGGGCGTATCGCAGGACGTGTTCGGCCCAGTTTTAATATTTCAGGCCCGAATCAAGGCCGTTCGTTTCTTTATTTTGGAATCCAACGGCTGGAGGTTATTCCTGATGGGATATACCTGGGATTGGACCTTTGAAACCCTCATTTCTTTTGAGTGGTTCTCTTTGTAAGTCAAGAGAGAGAGGAGAGCAAAGGAAGAAGAAGAAGCTTAGATCCGCCATTGGAGTAGCTTCGAAGCTCCAAATCGCGAGCCAACTTCGGATCTACAGAGGCAAAGAGAGTGTGGTGCTTTTCATCCGCTTACATTTCCATGGCGCTGAGGAAGAACGCTAGGGTAACTATTCTCTTCTTGAGCATGTAAAGCTCTCCTTCTTTGCATAGGAAGCCCGCTCTCACGAGTTTGCGGTAAGTTGGAGGCGTTCCTTCGGGTAGATATGTAAAGTCCCCATTGTTTAGAGTCCGTATTCAAGAACGGACATAAGCATGATGTGTGAAGCCTATCCGGACATGTTGGTCTGGATCGGTGATGTTGCATTGCATAAATGTCGGAGAAGACTCCGTGCGATTGTTTGTTTTTCGGGTTATTTACGTTGTAGATTGCAACAGGGAGCCTTGGGGATTAACCCTAAGGTACACCCAGAAAACTGGGCGGATGCGTGATCGTGCCAACTTGGTGGCCTGGGAGCCAACTTGAACATAACCGGGTTTTGTGAAGTTTGATGGAAACGGGACTCGCGAGAAGTTTGACCCGCGCATATGGCTTAAATTGTCGTTGTGATGTGAGCACAGGTTAGATGGAACCGTACCCGTTATATGTCGTTCGGTTAGAGCCATTGGCATAGATGAGGGTCTTCGGCAGTCTATGGCTTAAATTGACGTGACCCAGTCCAAGAAGACAAAATGCTCATAGTGTGCCCGTCAAAGTTGCGGTAGTGTGATCGGAATCTCTATGGCTTAAATTGACGTGACATCGACTGGTTCACCGAGAATGTTCCCTGAGAGCACGGGGCGTGTGGCCGTGCATGCCAACACCTGTGATGCAATGTATATTTATATACTGCTTAGTTATGCTAATAAGTGCAGGGAAGGAGCATCAGCGCCCTGAGTTGGGGGCGAGATCATTATAATTTGGTCAGCATTGCTGACCGCTGCCTTTTTGTTTGTCACCGTGCGGTGGTTTTGTTGCTTGCAGGTGGTGCTGGACCAATCGGTCAATAGCGGGCTAAAGCCCAAATTGCGATGCCAGCCCTTGAAGGCCTAATTGGAGTGTTTACTTGCTTTTATTCATGTATGACCGGCTTGCGTGCCATGGTATGGAAAACATGTAATATTAAGTAAACCATTTTGTTAGGCCTTAAGGGCTGTACTTGTGTATGTACTACATTCCTTTGGTGTTTAGTGGACATTCATGCTTGGTGCTGGGTTCTCTTATTTGCAACTTCTAAAATTGCTTCCGCTAGAATGCTCTGTCTTGGACGTTATGATTAGTTGGATGGTTTCTATTGAGTAACCACCCAGTCTGTCTGTCATATATGGCGTCGGGCCCGGGCCGGACCTACTGCTATATGCTATGCAACGGATATGGGGTGTTACAGCGTGTGTGTAGGAGATAAATTTTCACACTTTATTTTTATCGCTTTCTTCAATTATGTATAGTGCGTTGTGTATAGGAGATAGTTTTATTGCATTCTTTTAATTCGTGTAGAGTGTGTGCGTGTGCGCATTTATTTCCGCCCACTCGTTAAGAGTAAAATGGCGTGCTTTTATTTTCCGCCTACTCGTTTGAGTAGGACTTGAAATTTTTTTTTTCTTTTCTGCCTACTCGTTAAGAGTTAAATGGCGTGCCCTTATTTCTCGCCTACTCGTTTGAGTTGTATTTGTAATTTTCCTTTTTGTAACTTAGTTATTTTTGTTTATTTATAATTTGAAGTCTGCGTGAGTTCTCTTTTTAGCTAACTTTTTCAGCTTTCTATATGTTTATTATTTTCATGTCGTTTTCTTTTAACCCTTTAGCACTTAATTACGAACTCGCGCCTCATCAAATTATAAAGCCATCCCCATACCGATGTGTGGCTAATCGCTATTAGCCTCGGCATCGAAGAGAATTGGGACATTACAAAATGATTTGAAATAATTAAAGTTCTTAATTTTCACTTTAATTTTAGGACTTAAGGTTTACCCCGGGTTAACGATGCGTAGGACCACAAATCGATGTGTGGGTCCTATTTCCATTATCCGTACACTAGCTAGCCGAGAGGCCGTGTGTATGGACATATCACCCCTGGGTAAATAGAATTACATGCATACCCTCGAAAGAGGAGAAGCGTAATTCTTCCGGATTGGGTTCCCCACCCAATAGCGGGGTTCTTAGCATTAAGAGGGCGTTAAGAGGAATCCTTCATCAGACTAACGTTCGGTCGAATAGTCTTAGCGTTCAGGTGAGCAATATTACTAGAGATAAGTGCGCTCACATTTGTGGAACCTCCACGGCTAAGTTGCCTTTTATTAATTTAAAATTTAAGTTCAATAATTATTAAAAGTCATTTTAGTCTTAATTTGATTTGGTGCCGAGCGTTAAACCTTCATCGAATATTTCAAGATCATTTTTCGCTCTTTTATTTATTCAGTCTTTAGTTAATTAAAATCTCCGCATTACTTTTAGTAAAATAATAGTCCTCTTGGAAGAGTAAGAATAATCAACCCGACCCCGAGAACAATATGACCTCGGTATTCTCCCGAATATCGAGTACTACTTGCGATAGGTGCACTTGCCTACCTTAGCAAGCCCGCGGTGAACGACACATCGAACCAACCACCCACAAAAGAGTCTGTTCGCGGGCCATCAGGACACCCCCGTGTCTCTACCTATGTCATATATTTTGTCGATCTCGACACACTCTATCGAGTTCCTCTCGAGACACTCTGTCGAGTTCAACTCGACACATACACACACGGGTAGGGACACTCCCGTGTCTCTACCCGTGTCATACATTTCGTCGATCTCGACACACTTTGTCGATCTCGACACATTCTGTCGAGTTCAACTCAACACACACGGGTAGTGACACGCCCGTGGCTCTACCCGTGTCGGTCCAGTCACGCCCGTGACCCTGGGCGTGTAACCCACTCGACACTTTGTCGAGAGAAAATTATCGACCTCTCGAAATAGCGGGACACGCCATGTGACACGCCCGTGTCACAGGCCGTGTACCCTTGCTTCCCACGTCGATCTCGACACACATCGTCGATCTCGACACAATTCATCGAGTCCAACTCGACACACACATGGGTTGGGACATGCCCGTGTCTCTACCCATGTCAATTCACATAGGTAGTGACATGCTCGTGTCACTAACCGTGTCCGTCTCTTGAAATAATCGAGTCATCGACTCGAGAGCTGGCCACTCCCACACGGGTAGGGACACGCCCGTGTCTCTCCCCATGTCCTATACTTAACTAATTTCTCCTCCTATTCACATGTGTTGTCCAGTTGTCAGCACTCCTCCTGAAGCCATGTCAGCTCTCCTAACTCAAAAACACGCATGAGGGGCCTAGTGCGATTTGGGACGTTACGTCAATGGCACAAGTGACTAGTGCATATTAATTTCAAAATCATAAATATGTTATTTTCTCATAACTTAGTGTGTGGTGCACCCAATATTAAGTGCGTTAAAGAGAGACATTGTCAGTCATGCCAAATGGGTAAGAAGACAAGAGCTACCTTTAAACTCATCATCTCCAAAGATTCTTTGAGATACCTTTAAAAACATAATCTCATAAGCATAAGTCACACTTGCCAGTTTGTAGTTTAGGAGGTAAAGTTACACCTTTGTTATTGTTGATGACTACTCACGTTTTATATGGGTGTTCTTTCTAAACCAAAAGTTAGATACCTTTGACTCTTTCACTAGCTTTTTTAGTCAGACACAGAATGAGTTGAACTTCTAAGTGGTCAAAATCAGAAGTGACTATGAAATAGAATTTGAATCTGGTGCCATGATAGAGTTCTGTGCAAGCCAAGGTATCATTCATGAGTTTTATTCTCCTCGTACTTCATAGTAAAATGGAGTTGTTGTGAGAAAGAACATAACACACATTGAGGAAGGCAAAACAATATTGAATGACTCTTTATTACCGGAGTACTTCTGGGCTAAAGCAATCAACACAGCTTGTCATATGCAAAACAGAGCTCTTCTAGTATTCTTGTAGAATATGCAGGTTCACAGCTAAAAGAGCTAAGATTAGAAAAAGCAATTAAAGAATACTTCTAAAGCTACATTAAAGTCAATACTCCAAACTTGATTGACGATGAAGAACTTCAAGTTGAAGAACATGCACCAGAAGAAGCAGAATCTCGTGGCGGCAATGCAAGGAATTTAGTGACCAGACATTCAACAGATCACCTCGTTGATCTGATCATCAGAGATCTTAGTGAAGGAGTTTGAATAAGAAGAGGTACAACTAACGAAGTATTGCATTTGAGTTTCCTTTCCCAGATTGATCCGAAGAAGCTTGAAGAATCAAATAAATATGCTTCATGGATCATTGCGATGTAAGAAGATCTCAATCAGTTCAAAAAATGCAAAGTGTGGGAGCAAGTACCAAGGCCCAAAGGTCACAATGTTATAGGGACAAAATGGGTCTTCAAAAATAAGCCGGACGAGAATGGAGTCATCATAAAGAACAAAGCAAGACTTGTAGCTCAAAGTTACCTGCAACAATAAGGGATGGACTTCGATCAAAGTTTTGTGTCGGTGCCCAGACTTAAAGCGATCATTTTGTTCCTAGCGTATGTTGCTCACAAATGCTTCAAATTCTATCAAATGTATATGAAGTCAACATTTCTTAATGGTAATTTAAAGGAAGAAGTATACGTGGAACAACACCCAGGTTTTGTTGATTCATCCCTTTTCTGATTACCTTTATTTTCTTCATAAAGCATTGTATGGTTTAAAACAAAGCTCCTCGAGTTTGGTATGAAACACTGTGTAGATTTCTTCTAGAAAATAAGTTTACAAGAGAAAAGATAGATAAGACAGTATTTTTTAGGGAGGTAAAAGATAAGATTTTGCTAGTATAAATATATGTTGATGATATTATATTTGTTTTTACATATCATAATTTTTGTTGGAAATTTTCCAACTTGATGCAAGAGAAGTTTAAAATGAACAGTGACAAGTAATATTTATGCGTATTTTTACTATAATTTTTAGTATTAATTAATCATATTTTATTTATTCTTGTTAATGAATAATATCTTTTTGATATTGGTTTAATAATTTAAGTTTATTTATTTATATAGGATTTATACCTATTTTTAGTATTTATTTTAGTTTAATAATTAATATAAATTAATAACAAATTATTTATCTTTATTTATAAATCATTTATTTTATATTTTAGTTTAGTAATTTAAATTATATTTATTTTTTTAGGTTTATTGTTGTGGTTGTGCTCTAAACGTTTGCAGAAGAAATATTTATTGAAGTCGTCGTATTGGCCGAGCAAATTATGCAGTATACGTTATCTCAAGTCAAAATCACGTTGCACTCATTTAAACCAAGCAAGTGTTTCACGTCGTAACTGTTGGATCTTACGGCGCCCTTAGAGGGGGGGGGGGGTGAATAAGGGTACTTTTTAATTTTCTTGCACAATCTAAGCAACCTTTACAAAATGAACACCACAACAATGGAAGAGAGCAAATGAACACAAGCTAGAAATAACAATGATATATTTCAAAAGAGTTACAATGAATACAATATGTCTCTATAGAGCTAGAGACAAAGGCTCATGAAATAAATAGTTTGCTAATGTATTCGTCGGTTCTTCTACCAAGAACCGGCAGGCTAAAGCGTATCTCTCTCTAGATCTTGCTACTAGCCTCCCCTAGATCTAACCCCGATCTGGATGCTGCACAAAAGGCAACGATTTCTCCCTAAGCCACACAAGGACTTGGACCCCACTCACAAGGCGGCAATTTCTCCCTAAACCACACAAGGACTTGGACGCCACTCACAAGGCGGCGATTTCCCTTACGATTACAATGTGAAAATAAATGAAAAATAACAAAAAAAACTTGAGCAATTTAGGCTAGACACTCCCTTCAAACAAAGTGCTGAAGATGCTGATGAATCCTTGCAAGTGATGCTTTGAATGCTTCGCACGTGTCATCAATCTTCCGCGCTATTTGACCTTCTTAGAAGTATGGAGTATCTCTCAGTTCTGGAGCTCTCTGGATCATCTATGAAGGTAAGTGCACTCCAGGTAATAAAAAATCCATCCCTTTCTCAGAAAATGAGAGGCTTTTATATTCTGGCGCTATCGTCGGGCGATACTTGGTATCGCCATCGGGAGATAGTGGTAACTGCTGCCACGTGTCCCACGAACTCCTCATTTTCGCATCGTATAAACGTTGAGCGCCGAATCGTGCATTATCGCTGAGCGACACTAGATATCGTCATCTGGCGATAGGGAAATAATGGTAGCCACAAATTCGTCGAACGTCGAGCAAAAATCGTTGAGTTGCGCTATCGCTGAGCGACACTGGATATCGCCATCTAGCGATAGCGAAATACTGGTAGCCATGAAATCGTCGAACGTCAAACGAAAATCGTCGAACGTCGAACGCAAATCGTCGAACGAAAATCGTCGAACATCGAACGAAACTCGTCGAACGAAAATCGTCGAACGTCGAATGAAAATCGTCGAGTGGCGCTATCTCCTGTGGTGATACCTACTATCACCTGGCAATATCTCCAAGCCATGATTTCATCGAGCGGAATTGCTTTGAGTGTCGAGCGGTATTGTGTCGAGTGGGGCTATTGCCTAAACGCGATACCCAATATCGCTTACCGATATTGCCCTTGTTCAATTCTGACCCAATTCAGCACCAAACAAATATTAGTTATACACCTTTGTTATCTGCACACCAAAAAAACATCCAAAAATCAAACACAAACAAGATTTGTTATTTGCAAACTAGGAAGCGTGGAATGTATGCTCCAACAATCTACCCCTTTTGGTAATAACAAATCCATTAAGAAAGAAATCATGAATGTTAAAAAGGTCCACCCAATTTGAGTATCATGACGAAACAAGTGTATGTGGACAATTGCTCTTGGATGAAACACTCCCCCTACATGTGATCTCCCCCTAAGGTAAAGCATAGGGAAATTCGTGTAGTGTAATTAAGAATAACGCAAACAAATAATGTGTCTTCCAGGGGTGCACAAAGATATAAGAACAGACTGCGGTAAATGATTGCTTTCTTTTGAAAAGTTTCTCCCCCTTTGGTATTGTCAAAAAAGAGGAAAAATTGCGGCGGAAGCGAAAGAAGGAAAAACACAAAAGAGAGACTCATAGAGGACAGGTGAGCAATGTAGAACAAATAAAGTGAGTAAACGGTAACTATGGCAACGTTCAACTAACTATATCACAAACACATACACTAGTGAATAGGTTTGGTGAAATAGTTCTCAGTCCAATTCTCATAAGAAGAACGTTTAGAGAAGATAATGTTGTGTACATGTGAGATTGTGTGCTGAAACAGATGCGTAGTCTTAAAAAAAATGAACATGCGAATGTTAAAAAAACATAACATAGAGGTATACATGCGGAGCTATACTTGTACCCAATAGGGAAGCACCCATAATAAAGAAATTATTCATGTACAATGCGCACAAGACACTTTACAATTCTGGCCAAGGTGCTCAACCTCACAATGCTCATGAAGACTTATCCGGAGGGTAAGTAGTGCTTGGTGGAGGGTCCTTGTCAGCCATGTAGTATTTTTTTTTTTTTTTTTTTTACTTTTGGCTGAACAAAGGAGTCTGAATTCACTTGTGAAAGCAAACAGAATAATTTTATATTATGGTGCACTGGACTAAACTCGGATAAAGCAAAAGCCGAAAGCATGCATCACAATGGTTATGGTAAAAACATTCACAATTCACACTTTGTAAGATGGAGGCATACGGAGATTTGCACAACCGTGAGTGAAAGAACATTATCATAACTAAAAGATTTCTCATACTTAGAGCCATGCAAAAACAATTTCACGAGTGTAAAACACTAGTATTGAAATATGTAGAACGGATATAAGAGTGGTGAACTTGAGAACCAAGTTAGTATACAATCTTTAAAAAAATAACATTGCACCTGGCCTAAAGCGGAGTCAGCAAGACAGTTTGAAGAAGCAGCAAAAAGGCACTATCGTCGGGCGATACCTAGTATCGCGGGTCGGCGATAGTGGGAATTTGTTTAAAAAGGGCACAGTCAGTCAAGGTCATCAAAGTGAACCATTTTGCCTGAAGACTGTGTGCGGAACGTGGAGGAGAAGGCGGCGAAACCCTAAACCAAGGTATGAAAACTTGGATTTTTGCTTGAATGCTTGGTTCCTTTTTTCTTTTTATGGGTATAAGAGTTAGGAGAGTGTAGCATGTGAGTGTAGATTAAAAATTTCAAGATTTTCAAGAGTGAAAATGTTGATTTGGGGATCTTAAGATACTAGTCTTGTATGAGTGAAATATGTGAAGATGTCCTTGAAAAACTGATTTGAAGAACACACACTTGCAGATCTGGTATTTTGGATGAAGGGGGAAACCAGATCTGAAAGCAGAAATGAAGAAAACTGAATTTCCGCTATCGCCTAGCGACAGTGGGTGTCGCCGGATGGCGATAGTAAAAAAAATTCGATTTCTGAAACAGAAAATTTTATATGCAGAAATGGCTTCCAGTTCGAAGGCTCGAAGAAGCACAGGGAGTGACTCATACTCATCATATCAAACATTCCTTGGAATAGAGAACGCTAACATAGGAATCAGACAGGTGATTGAATTCGACCCGGCCCGGCATGCACATATTCACGACTTGTTAGCAATGGCAGGAATAATGTCAATTATTATGCCAGACACATTCTCCTCCATGCTCATCCGAGAATTTTGCAATTATCTCAAAGATCCGCGATTCACGGAATTGAATGGCGGAGTTCGATCGAAAATTCAAGGATAGATGGTAGAAATAACACATTTTGATTTGAGATATGAATTTGG
The DNA here is from genome assembly GCA_039583875.1 of Platanthera guangdongensis. NCBI lineage: Eukaryota > Viridiplantae > Streptophyta > Magnoliopsida > Asparagales > Orchidaceae > Platanthera > Platanthera guangdongensis. Next base: position 102,985,653 of record CM077163.1, read on the forward strand.
ACTAATAGAGCATGAAACCACGCTAGACGTCGTAGAGAACTATCGGAAGGATAGGGATTGGACATTATTGAACATGGTTTTGCATGGAAATTCCATCAAAACACTAATTCAATCAATGGCCACCCTGACGGAGAATGCACGGCTAGTGCAAGAAATACTGCGGCATACCTTCCTATTGAAATCCGGAGACACACGTAAAGTAACGACCCAACTTAGTTATGTGGCATATATGATTTTGGAGCGTGAGCTGTTTGACGTGGCGGATTTTGTTCTCTCGATAGTACGCTTCTCATTCAGATTGAAAAGTCCGAATTGGAAGAAGTTCAACACCCTACCACTTGGAGCCGTCATCCAACGGATCTTATATAAGAAATACACGTAGATTGACACCGAATTGTACGTCAATGATTGTATCCCAATGATATATTCGACGAGTGGAACACCTTCCATCGGTCGATCAACACGAGGAGGGTCATCAAGGAGGATTAAACCGGTGTCCACTATCCGAAACTCGCCAATTCCTAGAGGTGGATCGTTTCGAGAAGGGTTAGACGAGTTGCGAGAATCGTTCAAAGAACATAAGAGGTAAGTGAATAAAAACTTTTTGGGAATCCAGAAATTCTTTAAATTTCTGACCAAAATTTTGAAGTTGAAGCCTACTCTAGCCGAAGCCGCAGAATGGGAAGATCCGGTCACGGAGCCTCCCCGTACATCGACTTGCCGAGCACATCGGATGCGAAGCAGCGAGCACAGTTCTGCAGATGATCAAGGAGAGACCAGTGGAGGGGATAGCAGAAATTTTTGAAGATTTCTGGAATGCTGGACATTTTGCCACTATCATCGGGCGACAGTCACTATCGCCGGCGACAGTGAAAATTTCTGGAATTATCTTAGATGTTGATTTCATGCTGTAATATTATTGATCTTGTAATGTTATGTGGTAGTTCTTCTGGAAGAATGTAAGACACTCAGTTTGGAACGTTGAAATTGTGTTTTTTTTTTCTTATGATTTATGTAACGCTTATTTTGGTGTAATGTTCATGATGTTAACAATGGAATTATGTTAAGTTTTTGTGTGGTTTGCGATGATAATTTAGTAATTTGTACGTCTAGAATTCCTAGTTCTAATCGTAAGAGTGAAAAACGGGAATCTGGAAGTGCTTTAGTAAAAATATCCGCGAGCTGTGAATCGGTGCTTATTAATTGACTTTGATTGTATTCTGTTTTATGTGATCTCGTATGAAATGGTGACGTACATCAATGTGTTTGGATCTAGAATGATGAAATAGATTATACGTTAAGTCAATTGCACTTTTATTATCACATTTTAATTCAATGGTTTCATGAACTATACCAAAGTCTTCTAATGTTTGCTTCATCCATAAAGCTTGTGCACAACAACTACCTACTATTATGTACTCGGCCTCAGTGGTAGATAAGGCAACAGAATTCTGTTTCCTACTCGACCAAGAGATAAGTGAAGGCCCAAGAAAATGACAGGTGCCACTGGTGCTTTTACGATCTAATGAACACCCAGCATAATCAGAATAAAAAAAGCCATGTAATATAAATGTATCGTTATGTGGATACCACAATCCTAATTTAGATGTGCCAATAAGATATCTAAAAATACGTTTAACTACTTTTAAATGTGATTCTTTGGGATTAGCTTGAAATCTAGCGCATAAACATACAACGAACATAATATCAGGCCTAGAGGCAGTCAAATATAATAATGATCATATCATTCCTCTATAAAGTGTTTGATCTATGGATATTCCACTTTCATCTTTTCCTAACTTTAATGAGACACTCATGGGGGTATTTTCTTGTTTGAGATTTTCAAATCCAAATCTTTTTAAAACATCATGAATATATTTAGATAGGCAAATAAAAATGCCATCTTGCTTTTGCGAGATTTCAAAACCAAGAAAATAAGTGAGTTCGCCTACCATGCTCATTTGAAATTCATTTTTCATGATTTCAATAACACTATCACATAATTTCTCATTGGTGGATCCAAAAATAATATCATCAACATATATTTGTAAAATGATAAGATCATCATGGATATGTTTAACAAATAAAGTACAATCAGCACTCCCCATTTTGTAATCTTTTTTCAATAAATAAATAGTCAATCTATCATACCATGCTCGGGGTGCTTGTTTCAAACCATACAAGGCTTTTTCTAATTTATAAACATGATCAGGAAATCTAACATCAACAAAGCATGGAGGTTGTTCTACATAAACCTCCTCCTTAATATACCCGTTAAGAAAAGCAATTTTAACATCCATTTGAAATAACTTAGACTTCTTAAAACTTGCAAATACATGAAATATTCTAACTGCTTCTAAACGTGCTACGGGTGCAAAAGTTTCATCAAAATCTATTCCTTCTATTTGTGAATATCCTTTTGCTACGAGTCTGGCTTTGTTCCTAGTGACCCTAGATTCACTATCAATTTTATTTTTAAAAATCCATTTAACCCCTACAACGGGATGATTTGACGGTCTTTCTACTAACTTCCAAACTTTATTATGTTCAAATTGATTAAGCTCGTCATTCATAGCTGAAAACCAAGAATTATCATTTAAAGCAGCTTCAACGCTTTTAGGTTTTATATCAGAAATAAAGAACATATTTGAACATAATTCATGTACGGATGAACGAGTACTTACCCCTCTTGATGGTTCTCCAATAACCAAATCTTGGGGATGATCATTTGAAAATTTTAGTTCACTCGGAGGCACAAATCCTTGTTCTTCTTCTTCTTCTTTTTCTTGTTCAATCCCTTTTTCTTCATTTTTGTCTCCAAGGTTGTCATCGTCATCCACCCTTTGTAGAGGGGAAAGCTCTTCATTTTTACCTGTATTATTAGCTTCTACACAAGGAGAAAACTCATCAAATTTAACAGGTATTGATTCTTCAACTATTTTAGTCCTCTTATTGTAAACTCTATAAGCTTTACATGTACAAGAATAACCAATAAAAATGCCTTCATCACACTTCTCATCAAACTTGTCTAAATTAACCTTAGTGTTCAAAACAAAACATTTTCATCCAAAAACTTTAAAATAAGACACATTCGGTTTCTTTTGAAAATATAACTCATAAGGTGTTAATTTTAAGATGGGTCGAAGCATAACACGATTAATAACATAACAAAAAGTACTAACAGCTTCAGTCCAAAATGATCGAGGTAATTTGTATTCAGATAACATAGTGCGAGCTAGTTCTTGCAAAGTTCTATTTTTCCTTTCCACCGCACCATTTTGTTGCGGTGTACGAGGAGCAAAAAATTCATGTTTAATTCCTAACTCATTGCAAAAAGAAACAAATTTCTCATTATCAAATTCACCTCCATGATCTGAACGAATGCATTTTATTTTTAATTCTATTTCATTTTGAACATGTAAACATAATTTGGAAAATTCTAAAAATGCATCAGATTTAGACGATAAGAAAATTGTCCAACTAAAACGAGAGAAATCATCAATCAAAACAAAAGTATACTTTCTACCTCCTAGGCTTAGTGTATTAACAGGACCAAACAAATCCATATGTATCAATTATAAAGGCCTAGTGGTGGAAACGATATTTTTGCTTTTAAAGGAAGATTTCGTAAACTTTTCTTTTTGACATGGTGAACATAAGGATGATAGATTTCCATGCAAAAAAGGTAAACCTTTAACAAGTTGGTTTTGAGACAATTTTATGGTAAGTTTGGAACAAGAATGTCCAAGACGTCTATGCTACAAATCTAATTCCTCATTTTTAGAAATAAAACATTTTACTGAAGAATGTGATAAGTCATTAAATCTAATCATGTAAACATTTTGAAATCTATGAGCGGTAACAACAATATCATTTGTTTTAGAGTTAATAATTTTGCATAGGTTTGAAGATGAATCAAACAGTACATTTAAGCCAACATCACATAGTTGACTGATTGATATTAAATTATGCTTTAAACCTTTAACATATAAAACATTTGAGATAGAAAATGATTTGTTACCTACTACTCCAATGCCGATGATTTTCCCCTTTCCGTTGTCTCCAAAAGTAACTACTCCTCCTTTCTTCATCTCCAGGATAAGGAACTTTGATTTATTGCCCGTCATGTGCTTGGAACACCCTGAGTCCAAGTACCACGCGTCTTCTTTGTCCCTAGCTTGCCAACACACCTAGAAAGAGGATGAGAGTAAAGATCCGGCTACCCAAGTGATTCCTCCCATAGAATAAGTGGAAACCTTAGGCACCCAGATTTGTTTAACTGAACAGTATCCCATCTTTTTACAAGTATGTGTTGTGTGACCAAACTTATAACATTTAGTACACTTGATGAAAGGAGAATACGGGTTTTTTAAAATAAATTTTGACCTGAAAGTTACAGGACATTTGATTTATTGTTTTTATCCTGAAAATTAAATTTTCTGGAATTTTTCTTATCGCCGGCGACAGTGGATGTCGCCTGACGATAGTGCTCTTGAGAGTATCCAAGTCTGAATTTTCCAGAACCATAGTACTGGTTTCCCAAAATCATATTTCGAGATTTTTGTCCCACTCCAAATTAGTTTGTGGCTATTTCTAAATTTCGGACTTGTCCCCTTAACACATTATTTTCGGCAACTATGGTGCCGCAACAATTAGCGAAGGACTTCTTGCTGCCTTCCACTTAAGATTGAGAGAATTTTAGAGATCTCTCTAAGGCTTCTTTCTCTTTTGTAAGAGTTTCAACCCGAGTATGAGTCTTAGAGAGATCTTTCTCAAGTTCCACTATCTTTGTCAAAGAGGGACAATCCTCTTGACAAGACACTTTCTTCTTTCCAAGAACTTTTATTTCATTTTTTAGTTTTTTATTTTCTTTAATTAAAACTTTATTTTCAGATTTGATCAGTTTAATTTCATGCAATTTTTTATCCAAAAACTCACAAGTACTCAAAAATTCAGAATATAAATCATCAAAGGTTTCAGGAGGTACCTCAGCGTCGCTCTGGACACTGCTTACTTCATCATAAGATGAAGCGCTCTTTCTCATCAAGCACATGTTGGCCTCCTCTTCTGTTTCTGACCCAGAACTACTCGACACCTCAGAAGTGGCTTCATCCCACGTTTTAGCATTTAGGACCTTCTTCTTATCTTTCTTTCCGTGCCGCTTCTCCTTCAGCTCTTTCAGATACTTTGGGCACTTGCACTTTATGTGACCAATCTTCCTGCAATGATAGCATTTAGGTGGTGATCTACCTTCATCATCCACTTCTTCAGCTTTGGATTTTCCTTTCCTATTCACATACTCTTTCTTCTTGAAAAATTTCTTGGAAGCATTTCTTCTTTCAGGATTTTTCATATATCTCCTGAATTTCTTCACAAACAGACTCACTTCATCTTCATCATCACTTTCATCAGACTCGCTTTCCTTCTCCTTCTTGGACTTCAACGCCAAAGCTTTCTTTCTTGGCCCTATGTTATACTCTTGTTGTTGAATCCTCAACTCTATTTCATGAGTTTTCAAGTTGCCTATGAGATTCTCAATTTGGAGAGACTTTAGATCGTGTGACTGCGAGATGGCATTAACTTTAGGATTAAACTTTGGGGGAAGCGATTTAAGTATTTTCCTCACCAAATCTCCATTTGAGAAATTCTTCCCTAGAATCCTCGAATCATTTACTATCTTGCTAAACCTCGTGTACATGGAGTCTATATCTTCATCAACCTCCATCTTGAACTTCTCAAACTCCGATTCTATATGGAAAAGCTTCGAGACATTTACCTGCGATGTTCCTTTGTGAGTAACTTCAAGAAGATTCCAAATATCATATGCATTATCACATGCACAAACATGGTTAAATTCAGTCCTATCTAGGGCAAAAAATAAAGGGTTCATTGCCTTAACGTTATTTTTACATCGAAGTTTATCAGCTTTGACCCATTTGTCCTTGGGTTTCTCCATAGAGACACTTCCTACAACAGTAATAGGGGCAGTGTAGCATGTTTCTACCATGCCCCAAACATCAATATCTAGTGCTATTAGAAAGCATCGCATTCGAGCTTTCCAATAATTGTAGTTAGTGCCCGTGAATAAGGGATGTCTACTAATACCTTGCCCCTCAGAAAACGCGTGTGTGTTTTGCGCCATTACTCCCGGTGGTAAAACCATTTTTGGAGTAACCTCCCTCTGATACCAAGTGTTGGATCTTACGGCGCCCTTAGAGGAGGGGGGGGGGGTGAATAAGGGTACTTTTTAATTTTCTTACACAATCTAAGTAACCTTTACAAAATGAACACCATAACAATGGAAGAGAGCAAATGAACACAAGCTAGAAACAACAATGATATATTTCAAAAGAGTTACAATGAATACATTGTGTCTCTATAGAGCTAGAGACAAAGGCTCATGAAATAAATAATTTTCTAGTGTATTCACCGGTTCTTCTACCAAGAACCGGCAGGCTAAAGCGTATCTCTCCCTAGATCTTGCTACTAGCCTCCCCCTAGATCTAACCCCGATCTAAACGCTGCACACAAGGCAACGATTTCTCCCTAAGCCACACAAAGGACTTGGACGCCACTCACAAGGCGGCGATTTCTCCCTAAGCCACATAAGGACTTGGACACCACTCACAAGGTGGCGATTTCCCTTCCGATTACAATGTGAAAATAAATGAAAAAAATAAAAAAAAACAACTTGAGCAATTTAGGCTAGACACTCCCTTCAAACAAAGCGCTGAAGATGCCGATGAATCCTTGCAAGTGATGCTTTGAATGCTTCACACGTGTCGTCAATCTTCCGCGCTATTTGACCTTCTTAGAAGTATGGAGTATCTCTCAGTTCTGGAGCTCTCTGGATCGTTTATGAAGGTAAGTGCACTCCAGGTAATGAAAAATTCGTCCCTTTCTCAGAAAATGAGAGGCTTTTATATTCTGGCGCTATCGCCGGGCGATACTGGGTATCGCCATCGGGCGATAGTGCTAACTGCTGCCACGTGTCTCACGAACTCCTCATTTTCGCATCGCACAAACGTTGAGCGCCGAATCGTGCATTATCGTTGAGTGACACTAGATATCGCCATCTGGCGATAGGGAAATAATGGTAGCCTCGAATTCATCGAACGTCGAGCAAAAATCATCGAGTGGCGCTATCACTGAGCGACACTGGATATCGCCATCTGGCGATAGCGAAATACTGGTAGCCATGAAATCGTCGAACGTCGAACGAAAATCGTCGAACGTCGAACGAAAATCGTCGAACGTCGAACGAAAATTGTCGAACGAAAATCGTCGAACATCGAACGAAAATCGTCGAACGTCGAACGAAAATCGTCCAGTGGCGCTATCGCCTGTGGCGATACCTACTATCGCCTGGCGATATCTCCAAGTCATGATTTCGTCGAGCGGAATTGCGTCGAGTGTCGAGTTGTATTGTGTCGAGTGGCGCTATCGCCTAGGCGCGATACCCAATATCGTGTGGCGATATTGCCCTTGTTCAATTCTGACCCGATTCAGCACCAAACAAATATTAGTTATACACCTGTGTTATCTGCACACCAAAAAAAACATCCAAATATTAAATACAAATAAAATTTGTTATTAGAAAACTAGTAAGCGTGCAATGCATGCTCCAACAGTAACCACCCATTCAGCTCTTCTTCAAGCAAGCTTACAGGAAATATATTAATATGCATTCATGCTACCCGCACTTCCATGCATGGTTAGCCCATGCATGCCGCCACGCCATTGTCGCTAACTCTCAATATGGCTGGTCTCATGCAAGTCTACAACATTCACTTATTTTCATTCACATCATTCTCATGCACAACGCCATCTTCGTCACATTAGCATGTCGCAGTCGTCACCTCCAAATCCATATGCGCACCATGCAAGCCCATATAACCTAATATTTTACTACTCTCATATTATATTAAAACCACCATATTTATTAATTTTATAAAAATCACCTCTTCATGCAAGTAACAACCACCATTTCATTTGACTAACAGCCACCTATATTTTTTGGAAATCATTTTCTCTCTAAACCATTACTTCCTATTTCCGCCAATTCTTATAACAGCCACCACCATTCATCTCTCATACTACCCAGCCATATTTTTCTCCACCAATTAAATACGACTAATTTATTCACTTATGAAAAGGCGACCTCATCATACAGCCACAATCATTTTTCACTCATTTATCACTCATAACATAATTTCATATTCTCTCTCTAACTCTAGAATCGCCCACACTTCTCCTCCTAAGTCAAAATCATCACCTTTAAATACATGCATTTTATTATTATTATTACTCTAATCCTTTATTTCTCATCTTCATTTCTCCCATGCATAACCGCCACCCTCTTCATAACCCCCTATAATTCATTAATATTTCACCCATTCATATTTATTAAATACAAGCCCAAGTCTTTTCATGAAACAACACTAAAACACGCCACCTCATCTCTCTTTGTTTTTTCAAAACTCGTCACCCCTTTCTCTCTCTAAAAATTGCCACCTATGCATGCCTCTCTCTTCCAAGAAATGGTACAAACCACCTATATTTATTTAGATAAATATCACTCAACCTAAATAATTATGGCCACCATTCATCTCCTATTTATAAACCATGAAACTCCCAAATTAATTTAGTTGTATTTTCATATATTTCATTAATATTAAATTAATATTATCATTTTTATTTTCCTCCTCTTACTTTTTGTCCTTCCAATCTTTCATGAGTTTTTCATCCTTTATTTTTTCCTATAAATAATGGCCAGGGAGAATGATGAAAACAGTCCACCATTGGGGTTGAAAAGAAGCAACGATGACACATTTCTGTGATATCTTTGTAGTTAGTTTTATTTTATGCAATTTTATTTTATTTGTAATATAGTTTAGATTTTGCTTTTCATGCAATTGTGGTCTTTTTATTTCTTAGTGATAGAATGTCTTTTTCAATTGTGAGTAGCTAAATTTCTTTTAACACTTGATCATGATGAACTTTAAAATAAAATGAACTTTAATTTTCTTTTAATCATCTAGCAAGATCTCTAATTTAATTTGCTTCGGGTTGTTTTTATTATAATTTGTTTGAATTCTAGTGGAGCGAGCTAGATTCTAGATCCGTATGCTAGTTTTTACCGAGAGGTTGTGGATACGGGAAGATCACTAAATTTTCGCTACCTAATCTTCTATCCTAGATCCGTATCCTAGATTTTACTGAGAGGTTGTGGATAGAGAAAGATCACTCAAAAACAAAAAGAGTTGTCATGCAATCATCAATAGAGGACAAACCAAATCTTTTTTGGATTGTGGTCAAACCCAATAGAGGGGTTCACCTCCTAAAGCAAGCTTAGAGGGCTCGACAGGTCGAGGGGACTTAATCGTGCCACCTATGGAATGTTGTTAGCAGTATTCCCGAGAGGGGAGTTAATATAATTTGGGAACCTACACAGTCGAAGACAAATTATTGGAACTTGAACTTTATTCTTTAATCAATGTTCATTTTATCCAATGAGATTCTAAATCAAGTGTTAGCCTCTCTGATTGAATTACTCTCAATTAGTTTAATTGAATTTTGTCTTTTATTTTTGCAAACCACTCACTATATTGTTAAGGTAAAATAATAGCTCCTCCTTGTGAGTACGTTAACTTGACAAACTTGGAAAAATACGACACTTGATTCTATTCTCTGTAATCATAGGTGCACTTGCCTTCCTAATGCATTATTAATCACATCACATCATCATATTTTACTTATATCTCATTCCACTCATCTCACGTTACGAAATCTACGCATCAAGCAGTATCGGTGAGATGAAGTATTTCTTAGGACTTCAAGTGAACCAATTTGAAGATGGAATTTTCATCTCTCAAACAAAGTTCACCAAAGAGCTACTTAAGAAATTCAGAATAACGAATGCAACCTCTATGAGGATTCCAATGGGTTCAACTATATATCTGGTCAAGGTTGAGAAAAGGTACTTTTTGATGAAACAAAGTATAGAAGCATAATTAGATACTAGCTCTATCTCATTGCTAGTAAACTAGATATAATGTTTTCAATAAGTGTCTGCGCTAGATTTCAGGAAAACTCTAAAGAATCTCACTATGGTATTGTAAAGAGGATTCTGAGATACCTTAAAGCACACCTAATCTTGGTTTATGGTACCCAAGAAGTAATGACAGCGAGCAAATTGGTTTTTTAGATGCTAATTTTGTGGGAAGCAGGGATAACAGGAAAAGAACTTTCGGGGCGTGTCAATTCCTTGGAATAAGGCTTATCTCATAGAGTAGCAAGAAGCAAAATTGTGTGTCAATCTCAACTGCCGAGTCGGAGTATATCATTGCAGACAGTTGTTGCGTACAGCTTATATGGATAAGAAATTAGATTGAAGACTACAAAATGAAGTTGAAGGAGATTCCTATGTTTTGTGATTCATCAAGCTCAATTGTAATAACCAACAATCTAGTTTCTCGTAGACGGAAAAAACATATCGAGATATGTTATTACTTCATCCGGGAGCATGTGGAGAATTTGGATATCAACCTTTGCTACGTGTCAACAGACAAGCGGGTTGTGAATATTTTCAAAATTCCGCTAGATGAAGCCAAGTTCACCTACATCAAAACTGAACTTGGAATGCTCAACAAGGACTCTAAAGGTGGTCGAAGAATTAAAAGAAATCCGCCCAAGTGAAGATTAAATTCATCAAGTCGTCACATAAGCACTCGTGAAATTAATCGGGAAGTCACAAGTACATTCGATGAATATTTATGAACACTCGACGATTCGACGAGAGGTCTTGGACTTTTTCGACGAATTAGATGTGTGTGTGTACACACACACACACAAACACACACACACACACACACACACACACACATATATATATATATATATATATAAGGGAAATTGAGAATTCACACGACCTATCTTCCTTTAGTCGAGACTTCACTGCTCTCCTGACTGTTCAGTTCTCCGTTGACCTACAGTAATCCCCATCTGTTCATCTCTATTCTGTTAGAAAATTTTGTTGTTTCTTCTCAAATCAGATCATAGATGGCATGCAAAGGCGCTAGTAATCTCCAAGTGGGAGGAGAACTTGTTCGATCTATATTCTCAACGATATTAGACGAATTTTGTAATGTCATCCTAATGCTGCAAATCATCAGATTGACATTAATTCTAGAGAAAGATTGCAGAGTCCTAGATAGAGAGGTACTAAAATTCTTCGATAAAACAAAAATTTAACATGGAGGTACTTTGATCAAGAGAGGTGTACAAAATTTGAAGGATGAAAATCAATTTTTGAGAATGCCCGGGGTTGAAGAGTAAGATGAAAGTTCGGATGCTGATTATGACAGAGCACTCTCTTTTTATGACCTGGAAAAGAAGACTACAACCATCAGATGAAAGGAAATGAATGATGAAGGCAAGCTTCTCACTAACATCATTAGGAAAGTGTTCCTGTGGAAAACAGGATCATATGACGATGTCTCAGAAGAAATGTTCAAATTACTGACAGTGGTGATTTGCAGGAAGAAAATGAATTGGAGAATAGTTCTTTTTGATTGAATCAAGGCTTGCTTCTTGACACCAAATTTTGGAAGGATCATCTCGCTCTATCTCAATTAGTTTGATATGTCCACAGGAATTCAAATTAACCACCTGAAGAAGATTGATACCTCAATCTTTGCTCTACGGGAAAGGAGGATTCCCTGGCAAGGAGTAGAGAAAAAGATAGGTGAAGGCATTGGAGTGTAGATGGGACCTATCACTGAATCTATAGAGAGGGTTGTCCAATCACCCCCATGAAGCAACTGAGATTGTTGATGCATTGGCTGAGTGGGAGAGTCCACATATAAATGTTGAGACAGCTGTTATTCCAGCAGTGAAAGTTGAAGTTCCACACCTTGTTCCTAATTTTCAGAGAGAGACAGAGGTTCAGTAAGAAGCACTAGATATTTTGGGATTGACATCTGATGGAGTGTTTGATCAAGTAGGATTACATACTGAGTTAGAGGGAGAGTCTTTAGCTAAAGTCTCGCTCTAAGAGTATGTTGGATCCCTAGGTTATTTGGGCTAGGTTCACAAACTAGGATAACAGACCCACCATGTATAGTCAGGGACATGACATTGTGTCCTAAAGTTTAGGATAAGTCCTTAGAATCAACCACACATGGACCAGCCAATAGAAGACAACAGAAGACTCAAAGACTTAGAAGGAAATCTAGTTCAGAAAAGTGAGTTCGACGTTCGTCGAACTCAACTCGACGGAAGTTGTGCTCAGCTCGTTGAACTCAGAGTCAATTCTCTGAGTTGAGCTCGACGATATTCGAACTCAGGTCGACAAATTCTGGAAGATCATCTTCAACTCATTTTAGTCCAGACTACTTTCTCTGAACTCAGGTAGGCGAAGTTATGTTATCAGCTCGACGAACTTGGAACACAGAATTGGGAAGTTTTCTCAGAAAGTAGTTAGATGAACTCAGGTCGACGAACTTTGATCTTAGGTCGACGAAATCTTTTCTCTAGTCGACGATTCCTGTGCAGTTCCAGACTTGAAATTTTCCCTCATTTTGTCCTTATTCTCTTGCAGTAATTCCTGAATAATCAATGCTTATATTCTCTGAATATAGCCATTAGTGGAAGCTTTGATTATGGTCTTCATCAGGAATATTACTTTCCATTTGTAATGGGACAGTTGGGGAAATCCATTAATGCAATATTCTCTCCAACCGATTTTCATTCTCCAGGTTGTCAGCAATTAATGAAATGGAATTTAAAATTCAAAAGGAGAATTCGACTGAAGATATAAAAGATTTTTCTTTTCCAGAAGAACAAACATAGAAAATACAGAGAACTGATAGAATACAGGAAGAAAGATACACAGAAAAGATATCAACAGCAACAATACTCTGAACCTTCTCTGTACAGAAAACAAAATTGTTTTCTCCTTGACATTGCTAAAGAAGAAGAAGAATAATCATTAAAAAAAATCAAGAGTCTTCTTCAACGTTCATTCCAGGAGCTTTCAAGGACAACACATCCATATCAGTCAGAAGTTCATGCATCTCATTTTCAAGTCAAGGCTGAAGACTAAAGACCTACACCCTGTACAAGACTCCAAGTGTTATTGAGAGGGGTACTTGATAACAGCAAAAATCCACTAGTCTTCTCTATTGAAAAGAGAAAGAGAAGACACCATCAATCTCTCCCCCCCCCTCTGTATAAAGGGTTTATTAACTCCCTTCAAAAGTTTATTTTGGTTTTTGAGCACCTGATCAAAAGCTCATTTGTGGCAGTCACCTGATCAAAACCTGCTAGTGGGTTCCTACCAGGGTGGTAGAAGAGTGGATGTACCCAGGTTGGGGAACCACTATAAAAGTTCTTGTGTTGTCTGGTTGCCCTTTTCTTTTTGTTCTTGTTCTTGTGTTGTCTGGTTGCCCTTTTCTTTTTGTTCTTGCTATGACTGTGATAGATTAGATTATCTGTGTTGTGTTAGATTATGTAGGGACATGGTGCAACCAACTTGCCCAAAAGCCCGGACTGTTTGAGGACGGCACTACCACTCCTTTATGGAGCTGGCTACCCTAGGCAGGATCCACGGGGCAGCCAGTTAGGCCTAGGGGACACACCCTTCTGTTCGCCTAGTGTGTGCCATAGCGCCTCACGCCATACCTCCCAACACCGGGGGCATTGCTGGATTCCAACAATCCCCCCCCCCCCCCCAGAAATGACCCCAGGGTTTCGAACCCGTGACCTCCTCTGATACCACTTGTAGGGACATGAAGCAACCAACTCGCCCAAAAGCCCGGACTGTTTGAGGACGGCGCTACCACTCCTTTATGGAACTGGCTACCCTAGGCAGGATCCACGGGGCGACCAGTTAGGCCCAGGGGACACGCCCTTCTGTTCGACTAGTGTGGGCCATAGCGCCTCACGCCGTACCTCCCAACACCGGGGGCATTGCTGGATCCCAATAGATTAGATTAACTTAGGTTGCTTTTGCTTTCTAAAAATCATGGTATCTCTTATCTAATTACTCTGACTTTATTATATAAATAACAAAAAGTTCTCAATTTACTCTATTCGCCCCCCTCTAAAGTAAATCAGGTCTAACCCTCTCTTTCAATTGGTATCAGAGCAGTTTCTTTTGGTTGTACAAGCTAACCCTTGAACAAAAAGGTCCTGTGTTAGACCTGATCTTTATTTCTCTTAGGTTTATTTATTACACAGCATGGCACATAACAAGTATTATGTAACCACCAGACCTCCAGTCTGCAATTTAAATAAATTTGCAATCTGGAAGGCAATAATCAGATTGTATATGAATTCTATTGATGAGGACATCTACAATTCCATTTTGGCAGATCCTCCTCAACCAATAGCTTCTACATCCACATCAACTTCAAGCACTCTGTAGTTCCACCACCTGAGTGGACTGATGCTCAGAAGAGAGCCAAAATTGCAGATGCCAAAGCCATGAACATATTGTCTCAAACCATGTCAGATGACATTTTCCAAAAGGTAGCTGAGTGCACCTCTATAAAAGCAATCTGGGATTCTCTCAACCAGATGGTTGCTGGCTTTGCAGATGAGAGAAAAGATAGAAGATCAACTCTCATCTAATAGTATGAGAACTTCAAGAAAGATGAAGCTGAATCTGTTGGTGACATGTATAATATATTAAGTGCAATTATCAGTGAATTGAAGACCTTGGACAAAGACATCTCTCTCACAGAGGTGAATGACAAGATCCTAATGTGCTTCCCAAGCTCATGGGATTCCAGGATCTGCGCAATCAAGGAGGCCAGAAGCTTGAATGAGATTTCCACTAAATCTCTCACGGGAAAGCTCAAATCTTATGAGCAGCTGATCAAATCCAAGGAAGCTGCAGAACAAAGGACTCCTCCACCAGTAAGAAAGTAGCAGAATATAACATTCAAAGCAGTTGAAGAGACTAAATCTTCAACAGTCAATGAAGAACTGATGAGTCTCTTTGCAAAGAGATTCTACAAAATGGCAAAAAAAGACTTCAGGAGAAAGTCATCCAGGAATGATGAGAAACCCAGGTATGATAAAACTCCTACTAAAGAAATAGTATGTTTTGGATGCAGGAAAGTAGGACACTTCATCTCTGAATGTCCTGAGAATCAGAAGAAGGAGAGGAGAAGAGAAAACGACTCCAGAAGCAAGCAATACAGCAGGCCTTCCTCTAGCAAGCACAAAAAGAAGGAAAAGGGCTTTGTTGCTGAAACATGGAGTGACACAGAAGATGAATCCACATCTTCCAGCTCCAGTGAAGAGGAAGAAGAGGCCAAGGCAAGTAAAGTCTGCCTCATGGCTATTAATGCCTCTTACAGCCCATTAGATGCTGAAGAAGAATCTGATAATGAAGAAGCTTCAGAATCAAAAGCTGATCAGGTACTATCATCATTTGATTATTGTTCTGATAGTTTTAAAATTAAATCTAAAACCATGTGTATAGATTTAATAAATTCTGAAAAAGAAATCAAACTACTTGGAGAAAAACTAACTGATCATGAAAAGTGTATCTCTGAAAATGCTAAATTAAAGGATGATTTAGTTTTAGCAAATGAACAAATAATTTCACTAAAATCTGAATTAGCTGAGTCTAGAAAACTTGAAGAATCCCTAAATGAGAGAAGTATCAAGTTGATGGACATCACAAGCACAGTCAATGCCAGACTTAATAGCAAGTTGGGCTTAGGTACATCATCAAGACAACCCCCACTTATTCAGAAACATATATTGACTACACCCATAAAATTTGTATCAGAAAAGGGAAAGGAAAAGTTGGATAATAATAATGTTAAACAAATTGAATCAAAACCAAAGAATAAGAAAAGAAAATTAGATAAGAAACATCCAAATAAAAATAATATTCAGCAGATTTCTATCGAACTCCGATCGACGAAATATGTACAGTTCATCGAACTCCATTCGACGAACTCCGAATGTAGATTTATATAATAACTATTCGTTGAACTACGATCGACGAAACCAGTATGGTTCGTCAACCAGAGATCGACGATTTTGGGGCTCAGAAAATGACTTTTAACATTCACTGAGTGGAGTTCGACGAACTCGTCCCAATTCGTCGAACTCAGGTCGACGAACTCACCAGAATTCGTCAAACGCAGATCAGTTTAACAGAAATTTTAATTTCTCTAAATCTTATAACCAACAAAGAACATTTGATAATCAATTTAATCAATGGATAATTTCACCTAGGAAATATCGTCCTTTAGGATATAAAAGCCAACCTGAATGTTCATTTATTTCCAGTTTTAGTTATGTAAAGAAAGAAGGACCCAAGGTAACCTGGGTCAGGAATGGCTAATCCTTTTCATTCAGGTAAAAGTCTGTTCTACCACAGAGCAACAGTGGTATTTGGATAGTGGCTGTTCTAAGCACATGACTGGAAATAAGTCTAACTTAACACATTACAAGGCAAAGCTAAGACCAAATGTAATATTTGGTGACTCCAATTATGGTCAGACTAAATGCTATGGACAAGTCAGAATTGGAGTTGTCACCTTCAGGAATGTTGCATATGTAAGTGCACTGAAGCATAACCTTATCTCTATAAGTCAATTATGTGATTAAAGGTATCAGGTGTCATTTACTAAAACCTCCTGTATTATTACTTCTTTATATATTCTTGTAGTATTGTCAGGCACTAGATTAGGAAACATTTATGTAGTTAACTTCCAGTCAGCTAAATCTGAAATTTGCCTATTCAATTCAACTAGTAATAATAATGACCGTTGGCATAGGAGATTAGGTCATGTTAACTTGAAAAATATTGTCAAACTATCTAGGGACAATCTTGTTAGAGGATTGTCTTCTTGCCCCTACAAGAAGGAAAGCCTTTGCAGGGTTTGTCAATTAGACAAGCAAACTAAAAGCAGTTTTAAATCATTAAACAAAAGTGACTCCCCTAGGATATTGTACTTACTACATATGGACCTTTTTGGCCCTATAGCAGTACAAAGTCTTGGGGGAAAATCTTATACTTTAGTGATTATAGATGACTTCTCTAGATTTACTTGGGTTTTCTTTCTGAGATCTAAGTCTGATAACTTCAAAGTTCTTTCAGATTTTCTCAAGAACATACAGATTGAGTACTCTACTCTAATTGCATTGATCAGAAGTGATCATGGTACTGAGTTTGAGTCTCTTCTTATGCAAGAGTTCTATAGGAAGGAAGGTATCATACATTGCCTCCCATCTCCAAGAACACCTCAACAAAATAGGGTTGCTAATAGGAAGAATATAACCCTAACTGAATCTGTAGGCACATTACTTGCAGATGCTTATTTGCCCCTATCTTTTTTAGCAGAGGCTGTAAGCACAATAAATTATGTACTGAATAAAAGTCTTATACACAAACTTAAGAATAAGACTCCTTATGAGCTACTAAAAGGGAAGAAACCTAAAGTAGACTACTTTAAAATTTTTGGATATTTATGTTATATACATAATAACAATAAGAAACACATTGGAATGTTTGAAGCCAAGGCTGATATGAGAAGTTTTCTTGGATATTCCCAAGTAAGCAAGGCTTATAGGGTATATAACAAATCTACCTTAAAAATTAAAGAATCTATCGATGTTTCTTTTGATGAGACTAATATATTTTTCAAGGAGAAGAATTCTTCTACCAATGAATCTTTGCAGGAACTTAATTTGTGTGAGAAGCTTGATGAACTGACCCTCACCAATTAGACAGTTAGCCATCCTTATCCACAAGGTGCTGAAGAAAGTGAAGAAGAAGACATTGTAATCAGTGATGAACCAACAATAGCAAACCTAATTCCACAAGAGGAATTTATTCCCCAAGCTATTGAAGAACCAACTCCACCCACTGAATTTGTCACACTTAGAGATCACCCTATATCTCAAGTGATTGGAGACATGTTAGTTGGTGTGCAGACAAGGCATCAACTCAACCAAGATTTGATGCATGCCTGCTTCATATCTCAAATTGAGCCCCAATCCATCAAAGATGCAGAGCAAGATCGACACTGGATTATTGTAATGCAAGAGGAGCTCAATCAATTTGAGAGATGCAGAGTTTGGGACTTAGTTCCAAGACCCAAAGACTACCCAGTCATTGAAACTAAGTGGGTATATAAAAACAAGCTGGATGCTCAAGCTGTCATCATACGGAATAAAGCAAGGCTGGTTGCTCATGGTTATAAGCAAGAGGAAGGGATTGACTATGACCAGAGTTTTGCTCTTGTTGCAAGGCTGGAAGCAATCAGTATTTTCCTTTCATATGTTGCCTACAAGAAATTTAAAGTATATCAAATGGATGTCAAGAGTGCCTTTCTGAATGGAGAACACAAAGAAGAGGTTTATGTTAAACAACCTCCAGGTTTCATCTCTCCAACTCATCCCTCATATGTCTTTAGATTGCATAAAGCTCTCTATGGTTTAAAGCAAGCTCTAAGAGCTTGATATGAGACCTTAGGTAGCTTCTTGATAGTGCATAAAATTTCTAGAGGCATTGTAGATAGGACATTATTCACTAGGCACCGTAAGGATCAAATATTATTAGTACAAATTTATATAGATGATATTATATTTGGGTCTACTGATTCCAAACTATGCAAGAGGATTTCTGACCTCATGCATTCAAAGTTTGAAATGAGTAGCATGGGTGAGCTCTCCTACTTCCTTGGTCTCCAAGTGAAGCAGCTACCTGATGGCATCTTCATATCCCAGGCTAAGTATGCAAAGGAGCTTATCAAAAAGTTTGGGATGGATGATGCCTCAGTAAAGAAACACCCATGACTACAAATGCTGTAATAGATTCTCATGAGCATGAGAAACCTGTTGATCAGAAATTATATAGGGGCATTGTTGGGTCCCTGTTATACCTTACAGCAAGCAGACCAGATATAATATTTGCTACATGTCTTTGTGCTAGGTTCCAAGTGAACCCTAAAGAATCTCAGCTAATTTTCTTAAAAAGGATTTTAAGATATATAAAGAGTTGTACTAGTCTAGGACTTTGGTATCGCACTGAGTCAGAGTTTGAGTTAACTGGATACTCAGATGCTGACTTTGCTGGATGCAGAGTAGACAGAAAAAGTAACTCAAGAACATGTCAGTTCCTTGGTATGAGATTAGTGTCTTGGTTTAGCAAGAACCATTCATCTCTGTCCACTTCAACTGCTAAAGCAGAATATATAGCAGCTGGCAGTTGCTGTTCCCAGATGCCGTGGATTCAGAACCAGCTTCTAGACTATGGGTTCAACTTAAATAATTCAACTCTACTATGTGATAACACAAGTGCTATATACATAGCCCAAAATCCAGTCCATCATAGTAGGACTAAGCATATAGATATTAGGCACCATTTCATTAGAGAGTGTGTTGACAAAAATAAAATTAATCTTGTCTATATCTACACTGATTTACAAAGGGCAGATATCTTCACCAAACTTTTGGATGAGAAGAATCATCTGTTCCTCATAAATCAGCTTGGTATGATAAATGGAGAAGCTTTAATTTGATTTCTGTCTATGGTCGATGAATTTTTCAAAGTTCGTCGAACGGATATCGACAAATAGAGAAACGTTCTAGAGAAGTTCGTCGAACGAATATCGACTAATACTCTGTGAGTGAAGTTATTTTTGTCGACTGGAGATTGACGAATTTTGCTTCAGAAATCTTTCGTCGAACGGAGCTCGACGAAATGTTTTCACATCTTCTGAATGAGATCGACGAATTCTTTCGACTATAAAATATTTCGTCAACCTCAGATTGAAGAAATTTTTATTATTTGTCGAACGGAGTCTGCCGGTTCATATTGTAAAAATCTTATATCTAGGTTTTCTTCGACCTCCGTCCCGCGCTTTCAGTTCCTTTGCACTTGATCTTTGTTTCTCTCTTGCAGATGCATTCATGGCGATTCCAGCGAGCACTCTTTCCACCATGAAATTCGACATGGGTTTCGATATTGATTTTGACTCTTTCCCGCATTCTGACCCCTCTTCATGGACATTCTGAAATTGTTTGAAAATCAAAATCTAAAGTAGTTCATGACCCGCCGCATAAAGATTGCAATGACAGAAATCAAGGAATGGGTTTTTACTTCATCAACCTTTGAAGATAACATGATGAGAATTATCTCTGGTAATCATGTTTCCCTTTCCCCGAATGTACTAACCGAAATCTTCGGTCTATTAAATGGTGCTGATGAGATAGAATTGGACTCTGAGGAATATAACAATATGTTAATCAAGATGGGTCATTCTGGAGATAACCCTAACAAGCTGCTGAAAAAGAACTTATCTGCTAAATATAAGTTCTTAGCTGATGTAGTCAGAAAGGTGTTGTTAGGCAAGCATACATCACATCACTACATCACCAGGCACCAGTTCTTGGTGATGGGTGCCCTGGTTGATAAGAAAGGCATTAACTGGGGAAAGCAATTGTTTGATATGATTAAGAAGAAAAACAACAAGAAAGAAGCCTGCTTTGGACAGGTTCTGGGGATTTTTTGCAGGAAAAGGCATCTGACCATCTGGTTTCCACACCAGTGTTCATAAATGCCTCCAAGAGGCTAACCTCTGCCCTGTTTGGTAGATGTGAGAGGAGGATCCCAAATCCCTCCAAGGCTTCCTCCTCCTCCAGGCCTTCTGAGAGCACAAGGGCTGTCATAGCCGCTCCTTCACCCCGAGAAGAAGTTCCTTCCACCTCCACCATTCATTCTTCTCCACAACCTCAACCTCAATAACTACAACAATAAGTTCACATTCCAACTCCAGTTCCATATCATGAACATTCTCCACCACCACCATCTCCACCTCCATCTTCTTCCCAGATACATATCTCTGACATACCATCCTCCTCCATTCAGGAACCAACATTCCACCTCATATCATCACCACATAAATCACCACAATCATCCCCACATCAATCTCCTTTATAATCTCCACATCAATCTCCACTTCCACTTCATTTAACTGCTACAAACCCTGACATATTTATCTCCTCCCACACTTTCAATTTATTGTTTCCTCCACCATCTCCACATTAGGAACCCATCTCCTCCACCACAACAATAGTTCCCCTTTCTACAACTGTAACTCCCTCTGTCCCCTTCTCACTACTCATCCAGACTGACCTTCCATCTACTATACCTGACTACACAAACACAAATATGTCTAGTGCATTTTCTGCCTTTTCAAATTGTGGTCATCATACTCCCTACTCCTCCACTGCTCCAGAATAACTCTACCTTAACTCTTCTGACATTGCTAAAGATTTACTTGAATTCATCTCTCCCACACTTAATAAACTTCTAGCTGATGCTCTAGCACCTCTCACTGCCTCCATCAATACTCTATCTGCTCAAGTTGTTGCTCTATCCCCTGTCCCTTCTTCTGGGGGACTAGCTTCAGGGCCCCCTGCAGCCAGTCAGGGGGAGAAGCTCCAAGATGAAGAAGTTCCAGTGACAGTAGCAGCAGAAATAGATTCTTTAAAGTCAGACTCTTCAGAAGAAGCATACACTCCTTCTGATATAATAGATTTATTTGATTCAGATACAAATATGGATGAGCCTGTTATGGCTGAAATTGAAATTGTTGGTGACTTAAATTCTTTATTAGAGCTATTCAATTTGGTGCACAGAGATATTCTTCCCAACTCCTCTTATCAACATTCTTTGGCCATTGTACCATAGACTGCACCTATAAGCCCCACAGTTGCCAAGCAACTTATGACTATTTTTGCAGCAATAAAGCTACCAACTATACAATCCCCCTCCAAGGAAAATTCTTCTCCAGAAGCCATCTCAGCACCAACATATAAGATGGATGACAGTCCACTGCCAGATTTGGATGAAATCATCATGGCAGATATAGAAGCTGAGAATTTATTAATTGCTGAAAATAAAACAGTTGCTGAACAGCCTCAGGCTCCAGAACCTCAAGCAGTTGCTCCAGCTCCAGCTCTAATACCTCAAGCACAACCTCAGGCTGACAAGCAAATTGACAAGCTCTTCTGAAAGCTCTGGATGATTTATAAGATAATACTCAGGGATCCTCCTCTAAAAAAGAAGATGATGATGATATTGATGATTTTGATGATAACCCTTATGCTAAAAAGAAAATTTCAAAGAAAAGGAAGGCTCCTCTAGTTGCTGCTCCCAAGACAAATCCAACACATGATACTCCTTATTATATCCTTCAGAAAATTACTCCTTACCCTGGGATGCCAGCCTGGATGTGGCTGTCTAAGAATCAGCAAAAGGAAAGAAAGAAAAGCAAAAGATATTCTCCTCCACTTCAGAGACACAGGAAAGGACCTCCTCATCCTCCTCCACTGCTGCTGGTGCTTCAGGAAATACTTCTCAGAGGTCTACCTCATATGCTCAAACATACCATAGACAACATTGTAGATCCTCATCTTCTCAAGGAAGCAGCCAGCAGAGATGCTCTTCCAGGAGGCAACAACATCAACAACTGCTACAGCAACAACATTATCAGCAACAACAACAACAACAAGTTCCTGAACCAGTAAAAGCTGACAGTCCCAAAAGGCCAGAGTCTCCTCCCATTCCCTTTGTAGATCCAGAGACAGAGACAACTTCTAGAATGGCCATGTTCCAGGAACTAGTTGGATTATCATTGATAAACAAAGCTAAAGCTATACAAAAGGATTCATCACAGTATTCTATAATGTCCAAATATAGAAAAGAAGAACTAAATAGGTATGAGAAAGCTAACAAATTCTTTAATGTAGATGCCTATATGAATCTACACCCAGAGGATGTTGTGCCTAGAGCCACCTCTCTCAATATCATTGGAGCTGTTGATATGACTATGTCCAAGAAGCAAGCAGTAGATCCTAATAGAGAGATCAAGTTTACACAACCTGCTGAAGAGAAAAAAGAAGACAAGCAAGAGGAGAAATTGAAGAAAAAGAAATGATATACATTTTGTTTAAGTGTCTGTCTTTCTGAACTATTTATTTATTTACTGTCACAAAACTTCTATGTAAATATCTACTGTTGTTCTAATTTTTCTGCAAGATATATTTTCTGCTCAGTGATTATTTTTATTTCATTTATATTAGTGACATCACCCAAATAGGGGATATTGTTGGATCCCTAGTTGATTTGGGCTAGGTTTAGGCTAAGTCCTTAGAATCAACCACACATGGACCAGCCAACAGAAGACAACAGAAGAATCAAAAACTTAGAAGGAAATCAAGTTCAGAAAAGTGATTTTGACGTTCGTCGAACTCAGCTCGACGAAAGTCGTGCTCAGATCGACGAACTCAGAGTCAATTCTCTGAGTTGAGCTTGATGATATTCGAACTCAGGTCGACGAGATCTAGAAGATCAACTTCAACTCATTTTAGTCCAGACTACTTTCTCTGAACTCAGGTCGACGAAGTTATGTTATCATATCGACGAACTTGGAACACAGAATTGGGAAGTTTTCCTAGAAAGTAGTTAGCTGAACTCAGGTCGACGAACTTGGTTCTCAGGTTGACGAACTTTGATCTTAGGTCAACGAAATCTGTTCTCTGGTCAATGATTCCTGTGCAGTTCCAGACTGGGAATTTTCCCTCATTTTGTCCTTATTCTATTGCAGTAATTCCTGAATAATCAATGCTTATATTCTCTGAATATAGCAGTTAGTGGCAGCATTGATTATGGTCTTCATCAGGAATATTACTTTCCGTTTTTAATGGGATAGTTGGGGAAATCCATTAATGCAATATTCTCTCCAGCCAATTTTCATTCTCCAGGCCATCAGCAATTTATGGAATGGAATTCAAAATTCAAAAGGAGAATTCAACTGAAGATATAAAAGTGTTTTTCTTTTGCAGAAGAACATACATAGAATATACAGAGAACTGATAGAATACAAGATGAAAGATACACAGAGAAGAGATCAACAACAATAATACTCTGAACCTTCTCTATGCAGAAAACAAAATTGTTTTCTCCTTGACATTGCTGAAAAAGAAGAAGAACAATCATTAAAAAAAAATCAGGAGTCTTATTCAACCTTCATTATAGGAGCTTTCAAGGACAACCCGTCCATATCACTTAAAAGTTCCTGGATATCATTTTGAAGTCAAGGATGAAGACTGAAGACCTACACCTTGTGCAAGACTCCAAGTGTTATTGAGAGGAGTTCTTGACAACAGCAAAAATCCACTAGTATTCTCTGTTGAAAAGAGAAAGAGAAGACAACATCAATCTCTCTCCCCCATCTGTATAAAGGGTTTATTAACTCTCTTCAAAAGTTTATTTTAGTTTTTGAGCACCTGATCAAAAGCTCATTGGTGGCAGTCACCTGATAAAAACCTGCTAGTGGGTACCTACCAGGGTGGTAGAAGAGTGGATGTACCAAGGTTGGGGAACCACTATAAAAGTTCTTATGTTGTCTGTTTGCCCTTTTCTTTTTGTTCTTGCTATGGATGTGATAGATTAGATTATCTATGCTTTGTTAGATTAGATTAACTTATGTTGCTTTTGATTTCTATAAATCTTGGTATCTCTTATCTCATTACCCTAATTTTATTATATAAATAACAAAAGTTCTTAATTTACTCTACTCACCCCCCCCCCTCTAGAGTAAATCATGTCTAACCCTCTCTTACAGAGTACCTCCATGCTGAGAGGATTTCTGTTGAGAGGGAGGACTTGATAGTGCTCTCTAAGGATATTAGAGAGGCCGTGGCAAAGTCTACTGCCCAAGAACCAGTCTTCCTCAAGGATCACTCAGGTGGTGCAAAGTCTAGTAGTGTCATGACTAATGTTGACAATGTTGCTGCTTGCATGGTTCAGGATGAAAGTGCCCCTCTTGCTAGAAGTTCTTTGTTAAATTCAATTGAAGAAATACTGATGAAGCAGAGTAACATTTTGATTCCCTACTACAACAAGTTTTTGGTAGACTGACAGAAGTTGAAAAAACACTG
Organism: Platanthera guangdongensis; assembly: GCA_039583875.1. Taxonomy (NCBI): domain Eukaryota; kingdom Viridiplantae; phylum Streptophyta; class Magnoliopsida; order Asparagales; family Orchidaceae; genus Platanthera; species Platanthera guangdongensis. The sequence goes on from CM077163.1 coordinate 103,010,634, forward strand.
ACTTATGGCCTGGCTCAGGTAAACCACAATATGGACAAGTTGCAAACATCTCTTATTGATTGGTTAACTCAAGATTGCAAGCTAATCGACCATTCAATAAATAATATTAGTCGAGTGTATAATGAAGCAACTCATGTATCTCAATCTCATGAGGCCATGATACATTGACGTGATGCAAGGATGCATCACATTGATAGGTAGATGGAAATTTAAAAGGCTGACATCATCCAAAAACTCATTTCAGAAGTCAAAAAGGGGCAAGGAAGATTATAGAGAATTATGAGCAAGCTAACTCGGGATGTGTGCAACAAAATGCATAGTGCCAATGTTTATACATATTAGAATATTAAGTGTCTTCATAAAGAATTGTCAGGGAAAGTTTCATCTCTTGCCCCACCTGTTGAGGTAAAACAACCTATTGTAGGTGGAGAGTTCCAGGCTGAAGTTCAAGAGTACTTTGAGCAGCATCCTGAAGGTGGAGTGTTGTCACTCCTAAGGAATACACTCAGTTATGGTCTGATACTGTTTAGGCAAAGGTAGAAATTCCTAAAGATTCATATAGACCTCCTTAAAAGAAAAGAAGATATGGGGAAGGTCCATCTGCTAAAAGATCTGAACCTAACAGAGAGAACAAGGAATATGCTGAAACGTGGAGTCTCATTTCCAAAGAAATTATTTTGGACACTTTCAGTATTGTTGATCTAACAAATGAAAAGCCAAGGATATATTACAACAAAGAGGAATTGGATAAACTTGAAGTTTCAAATGTGACGAGGAGGCTACACTTTAGAAAGAATGGAAGAGAAAATCCTGATGCTCTTCCTCCTCCACCAAAGTACTTTCCCAAGCCTTATGCCTACTTTGACAGACAACAAGAAAAGACCAAGTGCAAGGATCATGCTTGTGATCATTATATTCTGGATTTCTATGAATGTCTTAGAATGCCACTCTGAACTTTTATATGAATATTGACAATTTGTTTATTTCTGGATATCTTTAAATTCATATATCTGTTATGTGCATTTTATTTCTTTACTTTATTATTTGTGTAATTCTGCTTAGTATATAGGATTCTGATTTCTTCAAATATGGGGAGATTATTGGATATTGTATCCACAATAGCCCTGGTTTGAAGAAATGTCCCTTGAACTAAGTTGAATTGAGGGTGTATTTTATATTAGTTATAGTTGTGTGTGGTGCAGGTTGTAATTGCCAAGTACAAACCATTGTCAGGTTATAATGGATCTTAAAACACAGTTCTGTCCAATATAATCCCTCATTGTATAGAATGTTGTGTTGACGTATGTGGAATCTCTCTAATGGGGTGTACTTCATCTAGCATCACAAAGGATATGGAAATTCAGAAGTTGCAGATTCTATCTAAGGAAAATTCATCGAGTGATCACATGATGTCTCTTTAAACTCATCGAGTACTCACGTAACCAATTGTAGAATTCGTTGAGTGATCTCATGAGAACTTGAGAGATCGCAGAGTATTGCTGACTAGAATAATTAAGTACACTTTGTCGAGTACTCAAGGGAATTTGTCGAGTCCTTATGTGATCACTCGTGGAATTCGTTGAGTTATTTCGAGAAGTCAAGTGGACTCCAGAGGAAGTTGCTATTAGCCTGTTCCAAGTATAATTCGTCGAGATGACAAGTAAATTCATCGAGTACTCTAGAGAGCTTTCAGACAATTAGTCGAAAGATCTCGTGAAGTCTCAACTTCTCACGCAAGTTCTTTCTAAGTTATTTTCGCAAATTCGTCGAGTAGTCTTGAAAGTATATGTGATATCTCGATGAATTAGACTTAAGTAACTTGTCTTTCAGCATCGTTCACATTTTTCACAGCTTTCCTAAATTAGGGTTTCCGCTATGTACAATACACGTGGACGGTAGACCTTAGTTCAAAATCAAGTCGTTGGAGAAGAATCGTCTATAAATAGTCTTGGATTATTTTAGAAAACCTACAATCACAATTCAAAATGAGAAATTTAATAGTGTCATATTACGAAAAATGATCGGGATTTCAAATCAAATTTTACGAAGAACATATTTGCCGACTCTCCCCTGCTCTGCGATTCATCTTGGAAAGAAAGAACTCGATCGATCTCAAGATTTTAGATTTATATTCGTTCAAAGATCATTCATTTCTTAGATCTGATCCGTGTAGAAAATTAAGATTCTTCTTCTTCTTTCAGTCAGAACTTTCAAGCAATAAAGAAGAACAATTTTTTCAGATCTGAGGTAAAGGAGTTGTTTTTTAAACAAGATTTTTTTTATTGCTTTGTAGGAAAATTGTTCATCCGAGTTTATTTTGTAGATCCTTTTTGAAGGATCGAGTATAGGGGAAGTTGTTCTTCGAGTTTGTAGGAGTGGAAGACTCTGAGGTGTAAGATTATTATTAATCTGAGTTTAGGTGATGTAGTTGAGTCTAGTCCAAAGTGCTAGATAGGCGAGACGGGACAGTGGACGTATCCAGTTTGAGGAACCACTATAAGTCCTTGTGTTTGTGCTGCGCTTATTTTTTCGTTCAGTGTGCTTTATTTTTACTCATTTTTTATTCCTCTAAAAGCCAAAGGATTCACCTATTCACCCCCACTAGGTTATTTAGGTTGTCAACTAGATACTTTTAATTGCTACCCAAGTAATATAAGTGTCTGTAAGTCAATAAATATAATGTGACCAATATTTCAGTGTTGTCATGTCCTTTTGTCCCTTACATCCAGATAAAACTAGAGGCATGGACCGTGTCACTCTCATAATTGTTCAATCCTAATTTCTTGATCTAGAATCGACTTTCGAAGAATGGTGAGCCCAATATCATATATTGACTCAACCAAGCATGGGCATGCATTTCTCAGTCCAATTTCATCAAGGGTCCTGTGGATGCAACTCCAATCATATAGTAGGACAAATTCCATTTCTGTCCACACACAAATACCCAAATGATTCGTAATGCACCCAATAACACCCTTATCATCAACCTTTCTAAAGGAAGACTTTAGATGACATCAAAGTATGCTCTTCCTCACTTGATGAATATTATGACTTCACGTCAAAGAACCACAAGCACCATTATCAATGGAGATCTACTTGTGACTTATTCATATAATATCCCACAAAGTATTCTCAGGGTGGGTCTATCCAGTACAACTTGTTCACTAACAAGTACACATGTGATGACTTGATATCACAATATCATGACCTGTGAGAACAGCTTATCAGTCAACACACATGCTAGTATTAATGTATCATCATTCGCTTTCGCTTCTAAGACGATACATCGACCAGGGACCATTTAAGAATGAAGCTTTATATAAAACAAAGACTCTCACATTCAAGTCACGCACTTGACTTCTTATGGCAGCGAACCTTTTAAGGGCATTTATGTTGGGTTTTGCTATACGACACAACACTTGTGCGCAGCAGAAATGGAATAAGAAAACCCAAAAGAAATTTAGATCTAGCGATGAACATTGATCAAGATTCAATGTTGCTATAAAATAAATTATATCTACGAGGGATTGAGTCAATACTCAACGAAGGTGCTCCGATGAAGTCCAACAAATGGCAATAGCTGGAGATCTGAGCATAGAATAGTGTCCACGCCTCTATGGATATCCACATGAGCATGGAGAACCCTAGACTCTTGTCACAAAAGATCTTGGTCGGAAGAAGGCTTGCCCTCAACGTCTCCACAGACTACTAGATCCATTCAAAGAGTGGTAACGGTGACGAATACGACACCTTGGAAATACTTTCCGGCAAAAAAAATAGGTTGAGTGGTCGGCGGCAATGAGCGGCGATCGCGGTCTTGGCAGAAATGTTCTGTCGGGTAGAAGAAGATGTCGTCGCTCGATTAGGTCAGAAGATTGAATAGTTCTTACTTTTGGTTTACTGTACAAATAATATTTATAAAGACTACTGAACCTGTCGATAACCGCAGACCAGTCGAACCAGACTTAAAGGAAATAAATCGGAGGAAACGATATTCGTCGAGTATATACGTCAATACTCGACGAATCAAAACCATTCATCGACATAACACGTGAAAACTCGACGAATCGAGACAGAGAAACCGTGTAAGTATCAATGCAATATACGACGAATCAGAGTCTGATTCGTCGAAACTATCATGACGATACTCTAATCGCCAAGATATCATTATGATACTCGATGAATTCAAATCAATTCATTGACATGTCACGACTATACTTGACGAATTCAAGACTATTCATTGAAACCTCTCGGCTATACTAGACGAATTTCCCTTAGATTCTTTCGATCACCTACCTGATGACCCATACTCACAATATAGGTCCCAGAATGAAAACTTTCACATCCAGAATGCCATAGGCTTGGCCCTTCACCCATATCACATATGTGCAAGGCCAACACAAACCTTTCCAACTTCTCCAATGCTCTTATGTGCGACCTCATAGGCTCATATTGCATTGGCAGTGAGAGTACATGTTTGATCACTTCCAGATCACCATGGTAACACCAACAGTCTACCACTTGATCTTGAAAGTGTCAAACAAAAGCTTCACAAATAATGAGCGGCATATAACAATACATCATTGGTCCCTAAACAATAAGAGTTTCGAACTCGAAAGCCATTATGACCAATGTATCAATGTTTTTATGTCCCTTCGTCCCTTACATCTGGATAGAACTAGAGGTATAGACCGTGTCACCCTCATAATTGTTCAATCCTAGTTTCCTGATCTAGAATGCACTTCCAGAAATAAGTGAGTCCAATATCATATATTGACTCAACCAAGCCCGGCCATGCATTTCTCAGCCCCATTCCATCAAGGGTCCCATGGATGCAACTCATGTCATATAAGAGGACAAATCCAATTTCTGTCCACACACAAACACCAAAATGATTCGTAAGATACCCAATAACCACCTTTGTCATCCAACTTTCTCAAGACTAGACTTTTGATAGCATCAAAGCACACTCTTCCTCACTCGATGAATGTTGTGACTTCAGGTCAAAAGACCACAAACACCATTGCAACTTGAGCCATACTTGTGATACATTCATATAACTATCCACAAAGTATTCTCATGGTGGGTCTGTCTAGTACAACCTGTTCACTAATAAGAACACATGTGATGACTTGATATCACAATATCATGACCTGCGAGAACTGGTCATCAGTCAACACACATGCTAGTCTTAATGTATCATCATCGCCCTTTGCTTCTAAGATGATACTTAGCCAAGGACCATTTAAGAATGAAGCTTCTAAAAATAGGCTCTAACATTCAAGTCACCACTTGACTCCTATGGAAGCAAACATTCTAAGGGAATTTATTACGTTAACTTAATCTATCACAATAGATATAAATTTTACATAACAAATGAACTTGCCAGAAATATAAAATGAAATGTATAGTACACTATTCATCAAATGAATTATTACAACTAACAAATAAATAATTCACAAGACTCCCACTAGGGCTGATAATTAAGGTAATGTATACTCATAGATTTAACATGACCATCATGCTTTCTCTGTACTAGAAGCTATCAGTGGATCAACTATATTTTCTTCAGTCAGCACTCTGCAAATTTTCACATCTCCTCGATCGACAATCTCATGAATAAGATCGAACCGATGAAGTATGTGCTTTGATCGCTGAGATCTAGGTTCCGAAGCAAGTGCAATTGCACTGTTGTTGCCACAGTAAAGAACTACGGGATCAACAATTCTAGGAACTACATCTAACTCGCCGATGAATTTCCTAATCCATACAACCTCCTTCGTCACATTTGATACAGTGATATACTCAGCCTTAGTCGTAGAATCGGCAACTGTCTCCTACTTGGAACTCTTCCAGCTAACAGGTCCTCCATTTAGGCAAAATATGAACCATGACTGAGACTTTGAGTCATCCCTATTAGTTTGGAAGCTACCATCCGTTTAACACTTTAAAATGAGCTCTTCCTCTGGACAAAATACCAAGAACGAATCCTTAGTCCTTCTCAAGTACTTTAAGATACTCTTGACAGCAATACAGTGACTCTCATTGGGATCAAACTAATACCTTCTAGTCATGCTCAAGGCATAAGAGACATCAGGTCGAGTACATATCACTACATACAAGAATGATCCAATTGCCAAAGTATATGGAATCAACTTCATGCCGTCCTTAACTTCACAAGATTTAGGACACTAGTCATTAGAGAGACTCACACCATGAGACTTGGGTAAGAATCCTTTCTTGGACTCAAGCATGTTGAACTATTTCAACACATTCTCAATATATGTACTCTAGGTCAAACCCAACAACTTGTTCGATCTATCTCTATAGATCTTAATATCAAGTATATAAGTCACTTCGCCTAAGTCTTTCATAGAAAAGCAGTTCCATAGGTTGTTCTTAACAACTTGCAAACACACGGTCATTCCCAATCAACAGTATGCCATCTACATACAATATCAGAAAGATAATAATGCTCTAACTAATTCTCTTGTAAATACACGGTTCATCTTAGTTCTTGATAAAACCAAACTCTTTAATCTTTTCATCAAAACGAAGATTCCAACTTTGAGAAGCCTGTTTTAATCCATAAATGGATCTCTACAGCTTTCATATTTTAGTGGCTTCACCTGAAAATATAAAACCCTCCGGTTGTGTCATATACACTTCCTCATGGAGGTTTCCATTTAGGAAAGCTGTTTCGACATCCATCTGCCAGATCTCGTAGTCATAATACATAACAATAGCAAGTAGATTTATGTTGGACTTAACCATCACAATAGGGTAAAAGGTCTCATCATAGTCAAAACCATGAATTTGTTTGAAACCCTTAGCCACCAGTAGCTCTTTGAATGTCTATACATTCCTATCCATGTCGATCTTCTTCTTGAAGACCCACTTGTACCCTATGGGTTGTACCCCTTCAAGTAGTTCCACAAAGGTCCAAACATGGTTTGCATACATGAAGTCCATTTCAGATTTCATGGCCTCAAGACACTTCTCTGAGTTTGGTCCACTCATATCCTCTTGGTAGGTTGCAGGCTCATCATCATGATCCATAAACAACACACTACCTATTTGAGACACGATAAAAAAATATCTCTTGGGCTCAAACCTTGGTCTACTAGATCTATGTGGAACTTGTGTTTCTTGAGCAGTCTCTCTAGCTATAATAACTCGTAGTCCTTGCTCAGGTTCCAATTTTGGTTCATTCACGATTTGTGGTTCTTGAACTTCTTCAAGCTCTACTATGGTAGTCATTCTACTTAAGAAATTTTCTCAAGAAAGACACCAACCCGCACAATAAACACTTTGCTCTCAGCCAGTGGGTATAAATAGTACCCTTTAGTTTCCTTAGAATACCCCACAAGATAACTTATATCTGACTTGGTTTCCAGCTTGTCAGGCATTTGACGTCTCACATATGCCTCACAACCCCAAATCTTAATGAAAGGCATATTAGGATGCTTCCCAGTACATATCTCATGTGGTGTTTTTAGAACCGCTTTCGTTAGAGAAAGATTTAGTGTAAAAGTAGCAGTTTTTAGAGCAAAACCAAAAGGAAACAAGCAGATTGGCATTACTCATCATTGACCGTACCATGTCTAACAGAGTACGATTCCTTCTTTCAGACACACCATTATGCTGCGACGTTTTGGATGGAGTGAGTTGTGATATAATACCACACTCTTTTAGGTGATCACGAAACTCATGACCCCGGTATTCACCACTTTGATCAGATCGAAGTGCTTTAACCGTCTTACCCAACTGTCTCTCTACTTCATTCTTAAACTTTTTGAACTTTTCAAAGGTTTCGGATTTTCACTTTATAAGATACACGTATCTTTATCCACTGAAATCATCAGTAAATATAATAAAGTAGAAGTACCCACCTCTAGCCATAAACTCATGGGTCAGCATACATCACTATGTACTATACCCAAGAGATCATCAGCCCTCTCATTGAAACTAGTGAAAGGGACTTTACTCATCTTTCCTAATAAATAGGATTTACATCTCTCAAATGATTAATAATCAAATGAGTCTAGTAGTCCATCTTTATGGAGCTTGGATATGCGTTTCTCTTTTATATGACCCAAACGACAATGCCAAAGGTACGTACGGTTCGGGTCATTCGTTTTTACTCTTTTAGTATTTTCTATATTATAGAACTGATGGTCTAAGTTCAAAACATATAAACCATTAAACATTTGAGATATAGCACAACAAACATCATTCTTAAATATAGAACAACAATTGTTCTTAATAATAAAAGAAAATCCAATCATGTGCAAACATGAAATAGATATAATGTTTCTAGTTATGAAAAGAACGTAATAACAATTATATAATTCTATTACAAGCCCACTGGGCAAAGAAATATGGTAAACTCCTCTGGTGATAGCAACAACTCTTACTCCATTGCCAACACGAAGGTCTACCTCTCCTTTACTCAGCAATCTTCTCCTTCCTAGTTAATGCACATTTATACAAATGTGAGAATCACATCAAGTACACAATAACCAAGATGAAGGAGCAGAAAGGTTTATTTCTATAACATAAATACTAGAAGTGAAGTCATACCTCCCTTCAATGTGTGCATACCCTCAATATAAGAAGGACGGTTCTGCTTCCAATGACCATCCTTGCCACAGTAACATTTCCCTCTATTCTCCAAGCCTTTATTTTTCTGTGCTGAAGTTTTGGGCTCAAGAAATGACTCAGGCACAACCTTCTTCTTCTTGAAACCCTTGGAATTACCCTTGTATTTATGCACCATCAGTATGGGGCTAGTAGGCTTGACCTTCTTCATACTGATTTTGGCAGTTCTCAACATGTCTAGGAGCTCGGACAGTGTTTTGTCTATTTTATTCATATTATAGTTCAAGACGAACTGCTCATAACTGTCCGACAACGATTGTAGGATCAGGTCTGTAGAAAACTCTTGGTGTAACACCCCCTATCCGTCGCATAGCATATAGCAGTAGGTCCGGCCGGGGCCCGACGCCATATACCACAGACAGACCGGGTGGTTACTTATGGAAACCATCCAACCAATCTCAACGTCCTACACAGAGCATTCTAGCGGAAGCAATTTATTAAAGTTGCAAAACAAGAACCCAGCACAAGCATGAATGTCCACTAGCAAGATAATAGGAATGTTATTACAAAATACTCAAAAGTCGGCCTTAAGGCCTTACAAAATGTTTCACTTGTCTTTTACATGATTTCCAAACCTCGGAACGCAGGCCGGCCATACATGAACAAAACATAAAACATTTCCATTCGGGCCTTCGAGGGCCAGCTTCGCAAAAAGGGCTTTAGCCCGCTATTGACCGCTTGGTCCAGCTGCACCTGCAAGCAAACAAACCACCGCACGGTGGCAAACAAAGCAACGGTCAGCAATGCTGACCAAATTATAACGATCCCGCCCCCAACTCGGGGCGGCGATGCTCTTTCCCTGCATTTCATTAAGCGAGCAATTTAAATATAGTCATTTCATCACAGGCGGAGGCTCAACGGCCACACACCCCGTGCACTCAGGGCACATTCTTGGTGAACGCAGTCTAAGTCTGCCGACTCACCCCATCCTCTCTTGGACGACCAAACTATGAGCAGTTTGTCTTCCTGGCATGGGTCACGGTAATTAAAACCATAGACCGCCGAAGACCCTCATCTATGCCAACGGCCCTAATCCGAACGACATAGAGTGGGTACGGTTCCATCTAACCCGTGCTCACAACGCAACGGTAATTTAAACCATATGCGCCCGCAACGGTAATTTAAACCATATGCGCAGGTCAAACTTCTACCGAGTCCCATTTTCATCACAAGTCACATAACCCGGTTATGTTCAAGTTGGCTTCCAAGCCACCAAGTTGGCAAGACCTCGTGTCCGCCCAGTTTTCCGGGTGCACCTTTGGGTTAGTCCCCAAGGCTCCCTGCTGCAATCTACCGCGTAGAAAACCCGAAAAACACCAAATAGCACGGAGTCTTCTCCGGCCTTATGCAATGCAACATCACCGATCCGAACTACATGTCCGGGTAGGCTTCAACCAAAATGCCTACGTCCGTTCTCGCATACGGACTCTAAACAACGGGGACTTCACATATCTACCCGAAGGAACGCCTCCAACTCTCCGCAAACTCGCGAGAGCGGGCTTCCTATGCAAAGAAAAGAGCGACTCATGCTCAAGATGAGGATCGTTACCCTTGCGGTCCTCTTCGGCGCCATCGAAAAGTAATCGGATGGAAATCACCGCACTTGCGTTGCCTCCGTGGATCCGGAGTCGGCTTGCGATTCGGAGCTCCGAAGCTCCTCCAATGGCGGATCTAGTTCCTCTTCTTCTTGCCTTAGCTTTTCTTTCTCCAAGGATTTGGAGAGATAACAAGTGGAAAAAGTGAGGGTTTTCTAAGTCAAAACCCGGGTATATCCCTTCAGGAACAACCCCCAGCCATTGGATCCTCAGTCAAAGAAATGAACGGCTTCGATTCGGGACTGAAATGCCCAATCTGGGCCGAACACGGCCTGGCACACGCCCGTGTCCAGGGCCGTGTGCCTCATTCGCCGTCAAAATCGAATCACCTGGAACCTCACACGGGCATCGAACACGCCCGTGTTCGATCTGACACGCCCGTGTTCCAACTGACACGGCCGTGTATCTGGCCGTGTACCCCATCAATTTCTCCCGTTTCCAACCCGAGCGCTGACACGGGTTCGGACACGCCCGTATCCTTGCCCGTGTCACCTTGACACGCCTGGGCTCCAGGCCGTGTACAAGGTCTCGGCACTTCACGGCTAAGTGTCGACACGGGTCGACACGCCCTGCGACACGCCCGTGTCGCAGGCCGTGTGCCATGTCTCGACACACTGTCGACACCAAAGTGTCGACTTCGCGGGACGAGTGTCGACACGGGTTGACACGCCCTGCGACACGCCCGTGTCGCAGGCCGTGTGCCGTGTCTCGACACAACGTCGAAGCACTGTGTCGACTTCACGGCTAAGTGTCGACACGGGTCGACACGCCCTGCGACACGCCCGTGTCGCAGGCCGTGTGCCCAGTCTCGACACAATGTCGAGACCAAAGTGTCGACTTCACGCCTTAGTGTCGACACAGGCTTGACACGCCCTGGGACACGCCCGTGTCCCAGGCCGTGTGCCTGCAGCCAGAACTCAAACTGGCCCAAATTATTCCCCTTTTGCTCTTTTGAGTTTCGGGGCGTTACAACTCTACCCCTCTTAAAAGAATTTCGCCCACGAAATTACATAAAGGGAAAAACATGTACAAAACTAAAATTTGTACCTGAGCGGAACAACTCCGGATATTCGTCAAGCATCGTCTGCTCTCGCTCCCAAGAGAGCTCCTCACGACCGCAATTGTCCCACCGGACTTTGACCATCCTGATCTCTTTATTGCGTAGCCGCTTGACCTCCGAGTCCTCAATCCGCACGGGCTTGACTTTTGTCGTTAGCCCACTATCCACCGGCACTTGATTGGCCGCGATCACTTGCGTAGGCTCTTGCACCGCCTTCCGAAGCACCGAAATATGGAATACATCATGTAAACCACTTAGTTCCACTGAAAGCTTCAGCCGATAGGCCGCTTCTCCTACTCGCTCCAGAACCTCGAACGGTCCAAGGTACCTCGGGCTTAGCTTTTTCAACCGTCGCACCCGCGAGACACCCTTGAACGGCTTGATCTTCAAGTATACATAATCGCCCACAGCGAACTCCACATTCCTGTGCTTGGCATTATAGTACTTTGCTTGCCGGTCCTGAGCGATAAGCAACCTCTCCCGAATGGTTTTCACCAAAGAAGTAGCATCATCCACTTCCGTTCGCTTATACAACTTCGACTCGCCCGTTTCTAACCAAGACAACGGCGTGCGACATCTTCTACCGTATAGGGCCTCGAAAGGCGCCATCTGAATACTTGCTTGGTAGCTGTTGTTGTATGCGAACTCCACCAAATAAAGGTGGTCCTCCCATTGCTTTCCAAAGTCCAAGACACACATGCGAAGCATGTCTTCCATCGTTCTATTGACCCTCTCGGTCTGCCCATCCGTTTGCGGATGGAAGGCTGTGCTAAACTTCAGCTTTGTTCCCAACATTTGCTGCACCAGCCTCCAATCATTGGACGTGAACCGCCCATCTCGGTCACTCACGATGCTGCGGGGCACACCATGAAGCCGCACTATGTTATCCACATAAAGCTTCGCCAGCTTCTCCACCGGATCATCCTTCCTATGCGGAATAAAATGCGACACCTTTGTTAATCGATCGACCACCACCCAAATGGCGTCGTTCCCCTTTTGCGACCTTGGCAAACCATGCACAAAATCCATAGAGATGTCGTCGAATTTCCACTCCGGAATAGGCAAGGACTTAAGAAATCCTCCCGGCTTTTGGCACTCCGCCTTTACCAAGGCGCAGGTTTGGCACTTCGCTACATATAGCGCCACATCCTTTTTCAAACCCGGCCACCAAAACAGTTTCTTGACGTCGCGGTACATCTTCGTGCTCCCCGGGTGAATCGAGTACTTGGTATGGTGCGCCTCGTACAACAACTCCACCCGTAAATTGCCCACACTTGGGACGCACAAACGACCGTCTCTCCAAAGCAATCCGTCCTCCACAACGAATTGGGAATTTGACCCATCCAGAGCCTCTATCATGATCTGCTTCATATTAGCATCCATATCCAAAGCCTGCCGAATCCGATCAGCCAGGTCATATTGGACTTCAGTCCAATTCAGCACTGCTTCAGCACTAGATTGTCTATCCACACAAACAATCTCCAACGCCTCCAGCTCCTGCACCAACCGCTCATCATGCACTGATAGCCAACTCGCTTGAGCTGGGGCTCGGCGACTCAACGCGTCCGCAACCGCATTCCCTTTGCCAGGCACGTAGTGGATCTTGAAAGTATAGTCCCCCAGGAACTCCATCCACCTACGCTGCCGCATATTCAGATCTTTCTGATCAATCAAATACTTTAGGCTCTTGTGATCGGTGTAGATATCAATCTTCACACCGTACAAATAGTGTCTCCACAGCTTCAAGGCAAAAATCACGGCCGCCAACTCCAAGTCGTGGACCGGATAATTCCTCTCGTGCACTTTTAGCTGTCTCGAGCCATAAGCTAGCACGCTGCCGTGCTGCAATAGCACGCAACCCAAACCACTGCCCGAAGCATCGCTATATATCTCATAGCCTTCGGTTCCAACCGGCGAACTCAGCACAGGCGCCGTGGTCAACCGACACTTCAATTCCTCAAAAGCTCGCGCGCACTCAGGCGTCCAAACGAACTTATGCTCCTTCCTCGTCAAAGTAGTGAGAGGTAGCGCTATCCGCGAGAAGTTCTCTACGAAGCGCCTATAATAACCGGCAAGCCCCAAAAAGCTCCGGACTTCTGCTACCGTAGCAAGCTCAGGCCACTCCCGTATCGCAACAATCTTCGCCGGATCCACCGCAATACCCTCTCCACTCACTATATGCCCAAGGAACGCTACTGAGGATAGCCAAAACTCGCACTTCGAGAACTTGGCATACAACTGGTTTCTCCTGAGTGTCTCCAACACCAAATGGAGATGCTTGAAGTGATCTTCCTCACTTTGCGAGTACACCAAAATATCGTCGATGAAGACGATCACGAAATGGTCTAGGTACTCCCTGAACGTCCTGTTCATCAAATCCATAAATACTGACGGCGCATTAGTCAGCCCAAACGGCATGACCGTAAACTCATAATGCCCGTATCTCGTACTAAACGCTGTCTTCGGGATATCACTCTCCCTTATCCGCAGCTGATAGTACCCAGACTTGAGATCTAACTTCGAGTACACCGTCGACCCGACTAACTGATCAAAGAGATCATCAATCCGGGGATCGGGTACTTGTTCTTCTCAGTCAGCTTGTTTAGCTCCCGATAGTCAATACACAACCTCAAGCTTCCGTCCTTCTTCTTAACAAAGAGGACCGGTGCGCTCCAAGGCGAAGAACTCGGGCGCACATACCCTTGCTCCAACAACTCTTGCAACTGTACTTTCAGCTCCGCCATTTCCTTAGGCGCTAGCCGATACGGAGATCGTGACACAGGCTTTGCACCTGGCACTAGCTCGATAGTAAAATCTATCTCCCGTTGTGGCGGGGCTCCAGGAAGATCTGCGGGGAACACATCAGGGTATTCCGATACCACTGAAATACAATCCATCGCGGGCTTTGGCTTTGCAACCTCCACTAGTGTAAAGAACAGTTCTGCTCCGGCACGAACCGCCTTCACCACCTGAAGAGCAGACATCAACGTCTTGCTCGACCCCTTTAAGCCCGTAAAAGTCGTCTCACGACTTGCTCCCAGCTTTACTTCCTTGCTACCGCAATCTATATGGGCCTGCTGCTCCGAGAGCCAGTCCATTCCAAATATGACGTCGAACTCCACCAACGGAAGTAAGGACGCCCGCAGGTCAAACTCCTGCTCTCCAATACGAACTTTAACTTCGCAGATCCTAACCGCTCGCATCGAACACCCATTGGGCAACAACACATCCAACTTGTCCTCCGCCATCGAAGAAGGGACTCCGATGCGTGATATAAATCCTTCGGACAAGAAGGAGTGTGAAGCTCCCGTATCAAAGAGTGCTCGTGCCGGATTTTCACAAATCAATACAAATCCTAAACAAGCAGTGGTAAGGTAACATATACATAACAAGCATATAAAGGAATTGACTTGCTATAAATTAAACCGTACCTGTCACCACGTCAGCTTGTTTAATGGCCTCCTGTTGGCCAAGATTATAGACCCTTGGTTGGGCCGGAGCATAGTGGGATGCGGTCGACTCCACCGCCTTACCCTTCTCTTCATAAGTAGCTCCTGGCCTCCTCTCGGACTTAGGACGTCCGCTCCAACAATCACGGGCGAAATGCCCCGTCTTGCCACAAGTAAAGCACGCGCCCGGGGTCCGACTCGTAGCCGCCCCAGAAGCACCAGAAGGAGCTGGACCCGAAGTCCTATGCTTCTTAAAGAATCTTTGATAGCCAGACTTTGAAGTAGTCGGCACTTTGAACCCAGATTTCTTCTCACCCAAGCCTTTCTTCGCTTGCACACTCTTCATGTCCTTCTCCAAGGACCGGGCTGTATTGACCAAGGTTAAGAAACCCTGCGTCATTGGCCCCGACAGTAACAATCTCAGCTCATCCCTCAAGCCTTCATAAAAACGATTAGTCTTGCGCTCCTCATCCATGATGGTGGAGCTAGCATATCGACTCAACCGCGTAAACTCGTGGAGATATTCATCCACGCTCCTCTCACCCTGCACCAACTTCAGGAATTCATTCTCCATCGAGATCCTCTGAGTAGAAGGGAGGTATCTTGCTAAGAACAATTCCGAGAACTCTTCCATCGGAACGTCTATCAGTTGTCTACCTCTCAAATGATGCAGCTCCAAACCTTCCCACCACATCCTCGCTTCCCCATCCAGAAGGAACGTAGCGATGGTGGTCATTTGCCACTCCTCCGTCTCCGTCGCTGTCATGACTCTCTTCACCCTAGAGAGCCAGTCTTCAGCCTGCGATGGGGTTCCCAACCCCGAGAATAACGGAGGGTTAAAGCTCATTACATGCTTCAACTGCCTCTCAGTCGCCCTCCTGGGCACTATTGGTTCTACAACCACTTGCTCCATCCTCCTCGGCTCCGCCTCTTGAAGAGGTACTTGCTCCAACACAGGAGCGGGCTGCTGCGCCTGCCTTCCAGGCTGCGCATTGATCACGGCTAACACCGCTTCAGCCACCAACCGTATATTTTCTGCCGACAAAGGTGTTGCGGGAGCAACTTCTGGTGCACTACTAGCCTCAGAACCTCGGCGTTCTGACGGCCCAACACCACTTCGGGTCACCTATAGTGGTACAAAACACCGTTAAGCGACCAAATAAATTGCAAACAGCAATTATAGGAACACGCAGGTTCCTCAAACACGAGTATTTTCATTCCTAAGTGGACATTCATGGGTTCTTTTTACTGTTATTACGATGACGCACACAATGTGCTCACCACCCCTTAAAAAGAATTCGCCCACGAATTCACTTTAAGCCCGACCAAAACCAGTAGTCTGATACCAAATTGTAACACCCCCTATCCGTCGCATAGCATATAGCAGTAGGTCCGGCCGGGGCCCGACGCCATATACCACAGACAGACCGGGTGGTTACTTATGGAAACCATCCAACCAATCTCAACGTCCTACACAGAGCATTCTAGCGGAAGCAATTTATTAAAGTTGCAAAACAAGAACCCAGCACAAGCATGAATGTCCACTAGCAAGATAATAGGAATGTTATTACAAAATACTCAAAAGTCGGCCTTAAGGCCTTACAAAATGTTTCACTTGTCTTTTACATGATTTCCAAACCTCGGCACGCAGGCCGGCCATACATGAACAAAACATAAAACATTTCCATTCGGGCCTTCGAGGGCCAGCTTCGCAAAAAGGGCTTTAGCCCGCTATTGACCGCTTGGTCCAGCTGCACCTGCAAGCAAACAAACCACCGCACGGTGGCAAACAAAGCAACGGTCAGCAATGCTGACCAAATTATAACGATCCCGCCCCCAACTCGGGGCGGCGATGCTCTTTCCCTGCATTTCATTAAGTGAGCAATTTAAATATAGTCATTTCATCACAGGCGGAGGCTCAACGGCCACACACCCCGTGCACTCAGGGCACATTCTTGGTGAACGCAGTCTAAGTCTGCCGACTCACCGCCATCCTCTCTTGGACGACCAAACTATGAGCAGTTTGTCTTCCTGGCATGGGTCACGGTAATTAAAACCATAGACCGCCGAAGACCCTCATCTATGCCAACGGCCCTAATCCGAACGACATAGAGTGGGTACGGTTCCATCTAACCCGTGCTCACAACGCAACGGTAATTTAAACCATATGCGCCCGCAACGGTAATTTAAACCATATGCGCAGGTCAAACTTCTACCGAGTCCCATTTTCACCACAAGTCACATAACCCGGTTATGTTCAAGTTGGCTTCCAAGCCACCAAGTTGGCAAGACCTCGTGTCCGCCCAGTTTTCCGGGTGCACCTTTGGGTTAGTCCCCAAGGCTCCCTGCTGCAATCTACCGCGTAGAAAACCCGAAAAACACCAAATAGCACGGAGTCTTCTCCGGCCTTATGCAATGCAACATCACCGATCCGAACTACATGTCCGGGTAGGCTTCAACCAAAATGCCTACGTCCGTTCTCGCATACGGACTCTAAACAACGGGGACTTCACATATCTACCCGAAGGAACGCCTCCAACTCTCCGCAAACTCGCGAGAGCGGGCTTCCTATGCAAAGAAAAGAGCGACTCATGCTCAAGATGAGGATCGTTACCCTTGCGGTCCTCTTCGGCGCCATCGAAAAGTAATCGGATGGAAATCACCGCACTTGCGTTGCCTCCGTGGATCCGGAGTCGGCTTGTGATTCGGAGCTCCGAAGCTCCTCCAATGGCGGATCTAGTTCCTCTTCTTCTTGCCTTAGCTTTTCTTTCTCCAAGGATTTGGAGAGATAACAAGTGGAAAAAGTGAGGGTTTTCTAAGTCAAAACCCGGGTATATCCCTTCAGGAACAACCCCCAGCCATTGGATCCTCAGTCAAAGAAATGAACGGCTTCGATTCGGGACTGAAATGCCCAATCTGGGCCGAACACGGCCTGGCACACGCCCGTGTCCAGGGCCGTGTGCCTCATTCGCCGTCAAAATCGAATCACCTGGAACCTCACACGGGCATCGAACACGCCCGTGTTCGATCTGACACGCCCGTGTTCCAACTGACACGGCCGTGTATCTGGCCGTGTACCCCATCAATTTCTCCCGTTTCCAACCCGAGCGCTGACACGGGTTCGGACACGCCCGTGTCCTTGCCCGTGTCACCTTGACACGCCTGGGCTCCAGGCCGTGTACAAGGTCTCGGCACTTCACGGCTAAGTGTCGACACGGGTCGACACGCCCTGCGATACGCCCGTGTCGCAGGCCGTGTGCCATGTCTCGACACACTGTCGACACCAAAGTGTCGACTTCGCGGGACGAGTGTCGACACGGGTTGACACGCCCTGCGACACGCCCGTGTCGCAGGCCGTGTGCCGTGTCTCGACACAACGTCGAAGCACTGTGTCGACTTCACGGCTAAGTGTCGACACGGGTCGACACGCCCTGCGACACGCCCGTGTCGCAGGCCGTGTGCCCAGTCTCGACACAATGTCGAGACCAAAGTGTCGACTTCACGCCTTAGTGTCGACACAGGCTTGACACGCCCTGGGACACGCCCGTGTCCCAGGCCGTGTGCCTGCAGCCAGAACTCAAACTGGCCCAAATTATTCCCCTTTTGCTCTTTTGAGTTTCGGGGCGTTACACTTGGCCTAGAGGAAAGCCTAGCCACTCAAGGTTCTCTATATACCTAATCATCTTGAGTATGTGAGTCTATACTAAGTCTCGAGCTCTCATCTTACACTAAAACAATGCATTGGTGACGTCAAACCTCTATTGGCGAGCATGCCCTTGAAACATTTTCTTGAGATGCTTGCTAATTTCTTTTCAACCCATATTCTTTTGTTGCTTCTAAATCTCAGAGTTCATGGTTGCCAGCATGAGGCATTTGACGTCCAAGGAGTCATTTTGATACTTCTTATAAGAATCTTTGTTAGATCGGGATGCATTACCCGCTGGCTCTTCAGGGGACTCTTCTTCCAAAACATAGAGCTTACACTCTTGCCAGAGAATAATTCTCAGGTTTTTGTACTGAAAATGTTTTAGTTATCTTACCTAAATCACCTAGAGGGGGTGAATAGGTGAGTTGTGCGTCTTTTTGCGGAATAAAAATTTAACGAGCTATGCGCAGAAAATTAAACAAGCATTCACAGATGACACCAAGAGTTATAGTGGTTCCCCAACCTTGGGTATATCCACTTTCCACTCACTAATCTAGCAAAGCACTAGACTCGGCTACTCCAGTAATCTCGGATTGAAAACAATCCTACAACTCGGAACAACGTTCCTACAACTCGATCCCAAAAACTAGATCTCACTCGGATGATAAAACTTCCCACAAAAACAACTCGGAGAATAAAGCTCCTATACTCGGAGAAGGATCCTACAAGAATAAATTGAAATATAACAAATACAACAGTGTTTTATCTCTCAGATCTGAAAACTTCTGCCCTTTCATCTTCCTTGAATTTGAAAGCTCTGTCAGAATAATTTTGAAGAAGAATCGACTGGATCTCAGGATCTGAAAACTTCGGACTCAGCAAGATCAAGTATTGGATCTATAGATTGTAGAATGTCTTGATCTCTGAATCACTTGCACTGAATCGATCTGGATCAAAAGTGCTTTTGGCAATGAAGACGATGAGCGGCGGCGCTTCCGACTATGGAAAAAATAAGGGATTTAGAATTCTTAGAATATCTGGATTTGGTTGGTCGAAAATGACAAGACATTTTATAGAACTTGCCTAACGGTCATAATCATAATTACTGATAGCCACGTGGACCAATCACGTGCTAATAACATTTGAAATTACCTCTGTCTGGACTTAGAAGAATTTCTGAAAAACAGTATAGCGGTTCTCGAGAAGAAGAATTGTACTCGAGAAAAGGCTTACTGGTTCTCGAGAACAACAATGAAGATCTCGAGAAAAAGACTTAAAAAATTTGTGGAGGTGGAATTCAACATTCTCGGGAATGAAGGAAAGTACTCGAGAAAAATAAGTTATTGTTCTCGAGAAGAAGTACTTTGTACTCGAGAACAAAAGACTATCTCGAGAAAATTTCCAGATGACATTGAGTCAAGTCTCGCTCTCAACGCCTTTTGACTTAGACTACCCGAGAACATTTCCAGATGGCCTTGTGTCAAGTCTCGCTCTCAACACTTTTAGACAGACTGTACTCCAGAAGAAAAGATGACTTCTACTCGAGTACAATAAGTCTTACTCGAGAACTAGACTTAACTTCTCAGCGTTTTCAACGCCTTAAGACTGGCATCTCGAAAATTAAATATATCCTTCTCGAGAACAAGACATGGTGTTCTCGAGAAAAAGACTTAGAAAAATTTCAGTCTGGAAAAGAGAATAACCCGAGAAGAAATTTCATAAAGTGCTCGAGTACATAATGCCTTATCGAGAACAGCATATAACTCCCATTCCTGAGGGTTGTAATGAAGGTTCATGTCTTCATTGAGATCCACTACCAGCTTCAGGGTTTCTAGAATAAGAGATTTGGAGGTTGGACTCCAAACTTCAGTAAACTCTTGAGGTCTTTTCCTTTTGTTAGCATCAGGATGTGGAGTTGTTCTGCTGGTTGAGGCTCCATCCCCATATTTCCTTCCTTTTGCTTTTTGAATTTCAGGAGGTTGAGTAGGCATACCTGCATGTTTTGATTCCCACACTTGTTAATATACATCAGGAGGTGGTCCTTCAAAGTAATCTATAGGTGGTCCTTCAAAATACTCTGGAGGTAGAGTGAAGGTTAGCTTGTTTACATCCAGGTGAGTAGGAGGAGGGGCAGAAGGGTCCATTGCTATTTCAGGAAATAGTTGATTATGCATCCATATAGTAGTGTCATATGTATACAGCTTAGTACTTTTGATTTCCTTCAGTACAGAAGTTTGGATGTATTTCATTTGATCTTCCACTGATTTTTCATATTCTGAGCTTGTTTTTCTAGTTGGTCTTTCACTGTATCCTCCCCCTTTCTGACTTTTAGGGAGAGGGTGCTGATAACATCTTCTTTAAATTTCCCAACTTCTTCACAAGTTTTGAAATTCCTTTCTTCAACTCTCTCGTCTAGTTGAATCTAATTATTAGTAAGGGTGACTGATTGTTCCATAACAGTACCAATGCTTGTATTGTATGATATATAACTTATCTGCCTATTTGCAAGAGCCTTTTAAATTCATCTGTGTTGTTCTGGATTTCAGCAAATTCACGGCTCATTTCCTTTTTGCAATACAATCATTTTCTCAGTTAAAACTTTAGGAGAATTATCAAGATAATCTCTTTGGGCAGCTAGCATAGCTTCAATTTTCCTCAGTATATTATCTTCAAGAAGTGTCGTAGGCTGAGTGGGGGGAGGAGGCACAGCAGGGGATATCCATGGAGAAATTTCTTCAATTACAACTGTGGATTTAGAGACAAGTCTTCGGTTGACAGTGTCTTCCTCATCTTCAGCATCTATGGGAAGAAAGGATGGAATCTTGAAGTGAAGACTTGGAAGTCTTGGTTCAGCAGCTTCAATTTCATCTTCAGAATAATGTATGGACACAACTTCAGCATCAGGTATATTTTCAACTGAAGATGGGGCTGGTTCTTATACATGAGAATTTCTTTGAGATGGTTCTGGATGTTGGTCTGGTGAATGTTCTGGTTGTTCAGGAGACTTTACTGCAGAGGAAGGATGATCTCCAGGTATAGGGAATAGAGGCTCTTTGGAAGTGAGCTCCTTTATCATCCTGGTGATGTCTTCATCTGTAGACAGAAGCTGTTCTTGATTCTAAGCATCTGTCAGGTTTTCTGAGTCAAAAATATCTTCAGCAGCAGGAGAATCTGTATTTTCAGTATACAGTAGAGGGGAAGTAGTGGCAGATGGGGATGAGACTGAGGGTGCAGCAATGGCAACATCTGGAATAACTTGAGGTAGAGTGGCTATAGCAGTAGCAGAAGAAAATGTTGGATCCCTAGTTTGATTTGTGCTAGGTTCACTAAGTTAGGATCTTGTGACCCATCTTGTATAGCCAGGATCATAGTTATGTCCTAGAGTCTAGGACAAGTCCTTAGTTTCAACATCTCATGGACCAGCCATCATCAGACTGCCAGAGACTCAAGACTTAGAAAATTTCCAAAGACTCAGTAAAATGAGTTCGACGTTCGTCGAACTCAGGTCGACGATTGTCGTGCTTAGCTCGACGATCTCAGAGAAAATTATCTGAGCTGAGCTCGATGAACTTGATTCTCAGGTCGATGATCTTTGGACTCTACCTTCAGCATTCAAAGTCCAGACTTTATTCTCTAGACTCTAGTCGATGAACTTAGGTCTCTGGTCGATGATTTCTGGTTTCTCTACTTCAACTTATTAATACAGAAGCCTCTCTGTTTCCTAAGTCCAGAATCATCTCCAGTCGACGAATTCAAGATCCTCAGCTCGATGAACCAAAATCTCAGGTCGATGATTTCTGGATACTTCACTTCAACACTTCATTCTAGAAGCATCTAAAATATTTTAAGTCCAGAAATACTTTGCTGAACTTCAGTCGACGAAACCAGTTATCAGCTTGACGAACTCCATACACAGACTTGTTAAAGTTTCTAATCAATACAGTTCTACTCTCTGATCGATGATCTTGGAACTCAGCTCGACGAACAGAAGCCATCTGGTCGACGAACACAGCTTCTCAGCTCGACAAACTGTGGAGTAAGCTTGACGATTTCTGTTCTCTGTTCGACGAATCCAGACTTAGTTATTTCCTTCATCCTGTCCCCTTCCTATTGTAATAATTCATGAGTAATCAATGCTAAAATATTCTCTGAATATAACCATTAGACAGAGCATTGATTATGGTCTTCTCCAGGATTATTGCTTGCCGTTTTTCCATAGGACAGTTGGGGAAATAAATCAATGCAGTTTATTTTCAAGGCCGTCAGCAATTAATACAGAGGAATTCAAATTTTGAAAGAGAATTTTCTTGACAGGAAATATAAAAGAAATTTCCTCTCCTTTCCTGGACAAGAAGATATACACAAGAGATAATACAGTAACTGAGACAGACACATAAACAGTGAGTAACACAATCAGTCTGAATCAAGGATTTCTCTGCCCGTTCTCAATACAAAACTCTGAAAAAGAAAAGAAGCCCTAGACCAGAAGAACATCAGCTATCTGAAGAAGAATAACACCAATTCAAGATCAAGAGTCTTCATTCTTCAACACTCAATGACACTTCAAAGGACAACAATAAATCCATCTGTCAAGAAGTTCCTGAGTACTTTCTCATCAAGACTGATAAAGACTGAAGACCTATCACCCTGAAGCAAAGCTCTAGTATTTCCTGAACCATTCTATATCTTAGGGGGAGCTTTTTGCTAATATTACTTCCACTGAAGTCTTCTCAGTTGTATGTTGAGAAAGAGAAGACAATATCATCTTTCATCCCCCCACTGTGTAAAGGGTTATAACTCCCTTCAAAAGTTATTCCTGGTTGCAAGTCACCTGACCAAAAGACTTGAGGTTTGGTTTTTGAGCACCTGATCAAAAGCTCATTGGTGTCAGACACCTGATCAAAAATCTGAGTGGATTCTTACCAGGGTGGTAGAAGAGTGGATGTAACCAGGTTGGGGAACCACTATAATTTCTTGTGTTGTCTGGTTGCCCTTTCTTTTTATTCTTGTTCTGTTTGTGCCTTTTTAGGATTGCTGTGTTTATGCTTTATTAATTTTATTCTGCAGTTTTTATTTTAAAGCAAAAGCTATAAAGGATTTAAGAATACTCTATTCACCCCCCCCCCTCTAGAGTATTTCAGATCTAACACCTCACTTTAAATTGGTATCAGAGTAGGATTCCCTTGGTTTTACAAGCTAACCCTTGAACCAAAGATCCTGAGTTAGATCTGTCTTTTCATTTCCATTAGATTTATTCTCACATAGCATGGCACAGAACAAGGATTATGCAATCACCAGACCTCCAGTATGCAATCTGAATTAGTTTGCCATCTGGAAGGCAAAAATCAAATTGTACATGAACTCTATTGATGAGGATATCTTTAATTCTATTATGACAGGTCCTCCTCAAGCCACTGCCTCTACATCTACAGCAGCTTCAAGAAAAATACAATCCCGCCACCTGAGTGGACTGAAGCCCAGAAGAAGGCTAAAATTGCTGATGCTAAGGCCATGAATATTCTGGCCCAAACAATGTCTGATGACATTATTTAAAAGGTGGCTGAATGCACATCAGCCAAGACAATCTGGGACTCTCTAAATCAAATGGTGGCTGGATATGCAGATGAAAGGAAGGACAGGAGATCTAATCTCATATCCCTATATGAGAATTTCAAGAAGGAGGAAGCTGAGACAGTAGCTGATATGTATAATAGGTTAAGCTCAATCATCAATGAGCTAAAAACCTTGGACAAGGACATCAACCTCACAGAGGTGAATGATAAGATCCTTATGTGCTTCCTAAGCTCATGGGATTCTAGGATCTGTCCCATCAAGGAGGCCAGAAGCCTAAATGAGATTTCCACTGAAACATTTTAGGAAAGCTTAAGTCCTATGAACAGCTGATCAAATCCAGAGAGGCAGCTGAGCAGAGAACACCTCCTCCAACAAGAAAAGAGCACAGCATTACTTTCAATGCTGCTGAGGAGATAGAGACTCCAACCATGAATGAAGAACCGATGTATCTATTTGACAAGAGATTTTACACGATGACAAGGAAAGACTTGAGGAGAAAGTCATCCAGGCAGGATGACAAGCCAAGGTATGACAAAACACCAACTAAAGAAGTGGTGTGTTTTGATTGCAGGAAACCTGGACACTTCGTCTCTGAGTGTTCAGAGAATCAGAAGAAGGAGAAGAGAAGAGAGAAGGACACTAGAAGACATTACAACAGCAGGCCTTCCTCCAGCAAATATAAGAAGAAGGAGAATGATTTTGTGGCTGAATCTTGGAGTGAAACTGAGGATGAATCAACATCTTCCAGCTCCAGTGAAGATGAAGAATAGGCAAGGGACAAAGAAGTCTGTCTAATGGCCATTGATGCCTCCAGGAGTCATTCAGAAGAAGAAGATTCTGATAATGAAGTAGTTTCAGACTCTGAAGCTGACAAGGTATTATCTTCTTTTGATTATAATTCTGAATCATTTAAATCTGAATTCAAATATATGTGCATAGATCTAATTAACTTAGAAAAGGAAATTAAGACTCTTAGGGAAAAACTAGGAAACCTAGAGACTGTTAACTCTAAAAATAATAGGTTAAAGTATGAATTAATCTTAGCTAATGAACAAATTATAATGTTAAATACTGAGTTATGTGAGGCTAAACAATTTGAGGAGACTCTCAATGGGAGAATCCTCAAGCTGATGGACATTATAAGCACAGTTAATACCAGATTGAATGGCAATCTAGGCATGGGTGCTTCATCATGTTTGCCCCCCATTCTCAAGAAGAACATTCTGACAACCCCCATCAAATTTGTTTCAGCTAAGGGGAAAGAAATAATGAACAATAAACAAACCTTAGAAGTTGTTCCAAAATCAATAGGTCAAAATAATAAAAATCAGAAAATCACAAGTAAAAAAACAAAGTTCTGCAGTTTTCGTCGAACGCAAATCGATAAAATGTGGCCAGTTCATCGAACCCAACTTGACGAACGCTGAACGCAAACCTTAGATATAATCATTCATCTAACTGCGATCAAAGAACTCTGTATGGTTTGTCGAGCTGAAGTCGGCGAACGTGGGGCACAAAAAATGAACATGTTCATTCTCTGGTCAGAGATCGACGATCTCATCCCAATTCTTCGAACTCTGGTCGACGAACTCACAATAATTTGTCGAACCCAGAAAGACTTAATAGAAATTATAACTATAACAGCAACCTCAATAAATCTAGGAAACCATTTAATCCATTAGCTGATTGGATCATACCACCTAGAAGATATCATCCACTAGGATACAAATCTCAACTAGAGTTTTCTATAATATCTAGCTTTTCTTACCAGCAATATAAAGGACCCAAGGTAACCTGGGTCAAGAACAACTAACTATTTTTACTGCAGGAAAAGGGCTGTCCAGGTGTGAATTAGCCTTGGTACCCGGACAATGGTTTCTCCAAACTTATGACAGGCAGCAAGGTAACCTAACCAACTACAAGTCCAAGCTGGGGCCAATGGTAATCTTTGGTGATTCTAAGTGTGGCCAGTCTGAAGGCTATGAAGAAGTGAAGATTGGAGCAGTAACCTTCAATAAAGTGACCTATGTAAGTGGACTTAGGCATAACCTCATCTCAATAAGACAATTATGTGATGAAGGTTATCAACTACATTTCAACTCAACTTCTTGCAATATTTCTAATAAAGAAAACCAAAAAGTTTTAATTGGACATAGGCAAGGAAACATATACTTAGTTGATTTTATTTCTGCCAAATCAGACATTTGTTTGCTTAATATTGTTTGCAATCAAAATGAGTTGTGGAATAAAAGGCTAGGACATGTTAACATGAAAAACATTGCTAGGCTATCAAAAGACAGTCTTGTAAGAGGCTTACCTTCTGGTCCTTACAAGAAGGAAGGACTTTGCAGGGCTTATCAACTAGGCAGGCAAACTAAATTTAGGTTTAAATCAGTAAATAAAAGTGATTCACCTAGGATTTTGTATATGCTACACATGGATCTCTTTGAACCATTACTGTACAAAGCCTAGGAGGGACATCCTACACCTTAGTTGTTGTAGATGACTTCTCACGGTTCACTTGGGTGTCCTTTCTGAGATCTAAGTCAGATACCTTTAAGGTCCTTACAGATTTTCTCAGGACCATGCAGATTGAGTACTCTACTCATGGTGCATTGATCAGAAGTGATCATCGTATAGAGTTTGAGTCTCTTCTTATGCATGAGTTCTATGAGAAGGAAGGTATCAGACACTGCTTCTCAGCTCCTAGAACTCCCCAACAAAATGAGGTAACTGAAAGGAAAAATAGGACCCTAATTGAAGTTGCATGTACATTACTTGCAGATGCTTACTTTCCACTAACCTTTTGGGCAGAGGCTGTAAACACTGCAAATTGTCCTGAACAGAAGCCTAATATATAAACTGAAGAATAGGACTCCCTATGAATTACTTAAAGGGAAGCAACCTAAAATCAACTATTTTAAAGTATTTGGTTGTGTATACTATATTCATAATAACAACAAGAAATACATTAGAAAGTTTGAAGCTAAGGCTGAAGAGAGAATTTTTCTAGGATATTCCCAAGTAAGCAAATCTTATAGGGTCTTTAATAAATCATCCCTAAACATTGAGGAATCCATTCATGTTATATTTGATGAAACCAACATGTCTTGCAAGGAGAAAGAGATTTCTACCAATAGCACTTTGCAGGTACCTCACTTGTGTGAGAGTTTTGATGGACTTAACCTCACCCAAGAGGTTCCAACACATCCTTCTCCATAAGTCAATGAAGAAAGTGAAGAAGAAAACACTGAAGGAATTGAATTTCCCTCAACAGCAAAATCAATTCCACAAGAGGAATTAATTCAAAATGCTGTTGCTGAACCAACTCCACCAAATGATCTTGTCACACTAAGGGATCACCCTAGATCTCAAGTGATTGGAGACATATCAGTTGTCGTACAGACAAGGCATCAACTCAACCAAGATTTGATGCATGCCTGTTTTCTCTCTCAGGTTGAACCTCAATCCATAAAAGATACTGAGCAAGATCCCCACTGGATCATTGCAATGCAAGTGGAACTCAACTAGTTTGAGAGATATAGAGTTTGGTATTTGGTTCCAAGACCACAAGACTACCCAATCATTAGAACAAATGAGTATACAAAAATAAACTAGATACCCAAGGTACAATAGTGAGGAACAAAGCTAGGCTTGTTGCTCAAGGATACAGGCAGGAAGAAGGCATAGATTATGATCAAACCTTTGCACCAGTTGCAAGGTTAGAGGCCATCAGAATATTTTTGGCCTATGCTGCCTACATGAAATTCAAGGTATACCAGATGGATGTGAAGAGTGCATTTTCTGAATGGAGTACTAAAAGAAGAGGTTTATGTTGAACAACCTCTAGGTTTTATTTCTCCAACTCACCCTTATCATGTTTTTAAATTGCATAAAGCCCTCTATGGTCTAAAGCAAGCTCCAAGAGCTTGGTATGAGACCTTAGCTAGCTTTTTGATAGAGCATAAGTTCATTAGAGGCATAGTAAATAAGACACTTTTCACTAGACATCATAAGGACCAAATATTGTTAGTACAAATATATGTGGATGGCGTCATATTTGGGTCTACTGATTCCAAATTATGCAACAGGTTATCTGACCTCATGCATTCCAAATTTGAAATGAGTAGCATGGGTGAGCTCTCCTACTTCCTTGGTCTCCAAGTGAAGCATCTCCCTGATGGCATCTTCATCTCCCAAGCTAAATATGCAAAAGAGCTTATCAAAAAGTTTGGGATGGCTGATGCCTCAGCAAAGAAAACACCTATGGCTACAAATGCTTTAATAGACTCTGATCTACATGGGAAACCTATTGACCAGAAATTATATAGGGGCATTGTTGGGTCCCTATTATATCTTACAGCTAGCAGGAGTGATATCATGTTTGCCACATGCATTTGTGCTAGGTTCCAAGTAAACCCTAAAGAATCTCATCTAATTTTCTTAAAAAGAATTTTGAGATATATAAAGAGTTGTCCAAGTCTAGGCCTATGGTATCCTACTGAATCAGAATTTCAGTTAACTGGATACTCAGATGCTGATTTTGTTGGATGTAGGGTGGACAGAAAAAGTACTTTAGGAACCTGCCAGTTCCTGGGTATGAGATTAGTGTCCTGGTTTTGTAAGAAACAATCATCTGTGTCTACATCAATAGCTGAAGTAGAATATATAGCTACTGGCAGTTGCTGTCCACAGATGTTGTGGATACAAAATCTACTACTAGACTATGGTCTCAACTTAAATAATTCAACTCTATTTTGTGATAATACAAGTGCTATAGCCATAACACAGAATCCAGTTCATCACAGTAGGACCAAGCATATAGACATTAGGCATCATTTCATTAGAGAGTGTGTAGACAAAAAAAAGTTAATCTTATCTATATCTACACTGATTTACAAAGAGTTGATATATTCACCAAATCTCTGGATGAGAGAAATCACTTATTCTTTATAAATCAGCTTGGAATGATCAATGGAGAAGACTTAGTTTAGTTTCTGTCTGCACTCGATGAATTTTCCGAAGTTCATCGAACGGAGCTCGATGAACTAGGGACAATTCGGGAGTATTTGTCGAATGGAGGTCGGCGAACTCTCTGTGTGGAAGTTGTTTTCGTAGAACGGAGTTCGACGAATCTACTTCAGAAAACTTTCGTCGAACGGAGCTCGACGAAATATTTTCAAATCTTCATGCTGAGATCGACTAATTATTTCACTGTGAATTATTTCGTCGATCTCAAGTCGAAGAATTTCTCAATTTTCGTGGAACGGAGTTTGTCGATTCATATTCTGGAAAACCTTATATCTAGGTTTTCTTCGACCTCCATCCCACGCTTTCAGTTCCTTTACACTTGATCGTCATTTTTCTCTTCCAGGTACTCTCATGGCAATTCCAACAGGAACCCTTACTGTGATGAAGTTCGATACCGGCTTTGATGTCGACTTTGATTCGTTTCAGCATTCAGACCCCATATTTCTGGATATTCTGCAACTTCTGGAAGAGCAACACCTCAAGAACCTGATGATAACAAGGATTAAGCTATCTGGAACTGATATCAGAGAATGGGTTTATGCATCTTCGACAACAGAGGAGAACACAATGGTTGGATCAATTGCGGGTAACGCTATCTCTCTCTCTCCTGCCGTATTAACTGAAATTTTTGGATTGCATAATGGTGAAGAAGAATTAGAGATTGACAGTGAAGAATATGATCAAATGCTGAGTATGATGTGTTACTATGGAGATAACCCTAATAAATTGCTGAAGAAATATTTGTCTGCAGAATTTAAGTTTCTTGCAGATATTGTTGGGAAAGTCTTGCTGGGCAAGCATACTGCACATAATTATATAACCAGGCATAAATTTCTGGTTATGTGTGCAGTAGTCAACAAGAAACAAGTGGACTGGGCTTAGATCATCTTTGATCTGATCAAGAAAAAGAACAACAAAAAGGAAGTTTATTTTGGTAGGATCCTGGGGATCTTTTTGAAGGAAAAGGCTGTTGAATGACTGGTCTCCCCGACCATATTCGTCAATGCCACCAAAAGGCTTACATGTGCCTTATTTGACAGGTGGGAGAGGATAATAACAAAGCCTTCTAAGGCCTCCTCCTCTGCCACCAGAGCTTCTGAGAGCACAAGGGCTGTTACAACCACTCCCCACCCTACTGAAGAGATCTCACCCCCACCTTCATCTCTTCCAGCTATCCAAATCCAAATCCCTTCCATAGTCCACACCATCATTCATTCTCCCAGACCTCCATCTTCCCCCATTAATATCTCTCCAACACACACTCATCTTCCTACACCTCCTCCATCTCCACATGGAACACCAGCCCAATCTCCTCATGCTTCACCAGCTCCAACACCACCATCATCTCCTCTTCCACCCCACTAGTCCTCCATACCATCTTTCAATCTACTGTCATCTCTTCCCACTACTCCTTCTCCTCCAAGTCAATCCACACAGGATGTCCAAATGCCAGATGCTCCTCCTCCAACTCCACCAACTACTATCGTCCCTCCATTTGTCTCCACTCAACCACCTTCTGGAACACCTTCTGCAACTCCACCATTGGACCCCTCCACCATTTCTTCTGTCATTTCCCTCATCACACCCCTCCTCAAAACAATAATAGCAGAGGCCATTACACCTCTTGCTACTTCTATATCTTCCCTCTCTACCCAGATTTCTGCCCTCAATGCTGCCCCATCTTCAGTAAGGGGCCTGGCACCAGTTCACACTAAAACTAGGCAGGGGGAGATGCTTGATGAAGAGGCTGTTGCAAAACGAGTAGCAGATGCAGTAGCAGACACAGTAGTAGCAGCAGCAATAGTTCTAGTAGAAGTACCTGCAGATGTAGATGCTGAGTTAGATTTTGTTGATTTTATTCATTTTATTGAGACTGACATGGAAATAGATGAGTCAGTAACAGAAGAGATAATTACTGCTGGTGATTTTATTCTAAATCCCACAGTAGATTTAGTAAATTTGTTGAAAATTTTTGATACTGCATATTTGAGTTTCCTTCCAGCAGACTATACTAAGCCATCTTTGGCTATTGTTCCATATTATTCTCCAATAAGTCCTATAGTTGCCAAGCAACTCAAAGACAGTTTTGTTGCTCCAGAGCTTATAGTCATCCCATCCCCTCCAGAACCGTTTTCTGCAACAAGCATTGTAATGGATGACTCTCCTATGCCAGATCTTGATGCTTTGATCTTGGCTGATATTGAAGAAGTGAATAAGGCTGTTGCTGAAAGCACTGACATAGATAGTTTTCCAGTCCTATTACAGTTTCTCCTCCAGCTCCATCTTAGACTGAGAAGCCTATTATTTCTGCTGAGGCCCTAAAAGCTTTGAATGATCTATATGATAATCCTCAAGAGTCTGAAGATAAGGATGATGATGAAGATGAGGATTCTGATGAGGATCCAAAGAAGAAGAAAGTATCTAAGAAGAGGAAAGCACCTCCTCCTCCTCCTCCTAAACCAAATTCAGCAAATGACACTCCCTACTACATTCTTTTGAAATTTACTCCTTATAAGGGAATGTCTGCTTGGATGTGGTTATCCAAGAATGAACATAAAGAGAGAAAGAGAAGCAGAAGATATTCCCCTCTACCAACTCAGAGATACATAAAGGACGCTCCTCCACCTCCTCCTCCAGCTGCTGGTGCTTCAGGCACAACTTCTCAAAGGACTACCCAATTTCAAACTTATCAAAGACATCAGGGTAGGTCCTCATCCTCAGAAAGCAGCCAGCAAAGACAGTATCCATCTAGCAAGAAGCAACAACCTCAACAACAACAGCAACATCAACAACAAAAAAAGCAAAAACGACCTGAACATCAACAAGCTGAAAGCTCTAACAGACCTGCTTCTCCACCTATACCTTTTGAAGATCCAGAAACAGCAACAACTGCTAGGATGACCAAGTTCCAAGAACTTGTTGGCCTTTCTATGATCAACAAAGCCAGAGCTGAAGGAAAGGATCCCCTAGAATATACTACCATGTCTAAATACAGGAAGGAAGAGCTCAAAAGGTTTGAAAAAGCTAACAAATTTTTCAATGTTGATGATTACATGAAATTGCACCCAGAAGCAGTAGTGCTCAGGGCCACATATTTGAAAATCATAGGGGCTGTTGATATGACAATGACTAAGGTGCAAGCTGTTGATCCCAAATAGGGAAATTGTTTTTACCAAGCCTGGAGATAAAGGTAAAGAGGAGAAGCCCAAGGAAAAGAAGCAGAAGAAATGATCAATGAACTATTTAATTTCTGAACTATTTTATAACTGCTTTCTATTTTTGATACAAAGCTTATGTATATATATCTGCTGCATGTGTTAATTCTCTTTGCCAGATATATGCTTTCTTGCTTTGCTTATTTTCAGTTTAGTTTGAGTCTGTAATTAGTGACCTCACCCAAATAGGGGAGATTGTTGGATCCCTAGTTTGATTTGGGCTAGGTTCACTATGTTAGGATCTTGTGACCCATCTTATATAGCCAGGGTCATAGTTGTGTCGTAGAGTATAGGTCAAGTCCTTAGTTTCAACATCTCATAAACGAGCCATCATAAGACTTCCAGAGACTCAAGACTTAGAAAATTTCCAAAGACTCAGTAAAATGAGTTCAACTTTCGTCGAACTCAGGTCGACTATTGTTGTGCTCTGCTCGATGATCTCAGAGAAAATTCTCTGAGCTGAGCTCGACGAACTTGATTCTCAGGTCGACAACCTTTGGACTCTACCTTCAGCATTCCAAGTCCAGACTTTATTCTCTATACTCCAGTCGATGAACTTAGTTCTCTGGTCGACGATTTCTGGTTTCTCTACTTCAACTTATTAATCCAGAATCCCCTTTGTTTCCTAAGTCCAGAATCATCTCCAGTCGACGAATTCAAGATTCTCAGCTCGACGAAACAAAATCTCAAGTCGAGGTTTTTTGGATACTTCACTTCAACACTTCATTCCAGAAGCATCTAAAATATTTTAAGTCCAGAAATACTTTGCTGAACTTCAATCAACGAAACTAATTATCAGCTCGACGAACTACATGCACAGAATTGTCAATGTTTCTAATCAATACAGTTCTACTCTCTGCTCGACGATCTTGGAACTCAGCTCGACGAACAGAAGCCATCTAGTCGACGAACACAGCTTTTCAGCTCGATGAACTGTGGACTCAGCTCGACGATTTCTGTTCTCTGTTCGACGAATGCAGACTTAGTTATTTCCTTCTTTCTGTACCCTTCCTATTACAATAATTCCTGAGTAATCAATGCTAAAATATTCTCTAAATATAACTGTTAGACAAAGCATTGATTATGGTCTTCTCCAGGATTATTGCTTGTCGTTTTTCCATGGGATAGTTGGGCAAATAAATTATTGCAGTTTATTTTCAAGGCCATCAGCAATTAATGCAGAGGAATTCAAATTTTGAAAGAGAATTTTCTTGACAAGAAATATAAAAGAAATTTCCTCTCCTTTCCAGGACAAGAAGATATACACAAGAGATAATACAGTAACTGTGACAGACACATAGATAGTCAGTAACACAATCAGTCTGAATCAAGGATTTCCTTGCTCGTTCTCAATACAGAACTCTGAAAAAGAAAAGAAGCCCTATACCAGAAGAACATCAGCTATCTGAAGAAGAAGAACACCAAATCAAGATCAAGAGTCTTCATTCTTCAACACTTCAGGACACTTCAAAGGACAACAACAAATCCATCTGTCAAGAAGTTCCTAAGTACTTTTTGGTCAAGGCTGATAAAGACTGAAGACTTATCACCCTGAAGCAAAGCTCCAGTGTTTCCTGAACCATTCTACATCTCAAGGGGAGCTCTTTGCTAATATCATTTCCACTTAAGTCTTCTCAGTGGTATATTGAGAAAAAGAAGACAATATCATCTCTCATCCCCCCCACTGTGTAAAGGTTTATAACTCTCTTCAAAAGTTATTCCTGGTTGCAAGTCACCTGACCAAAAGACTTGAGATTTGGTTTTTGAGCACCTGATCAAAAGCTCATTGGTGTCAGGCACCTGATCAAAAATCTAAGTGGATTCCTACCAGGGTGGCAGAAGAGTGGATGTACCCAGGTTGGAGAACCACTATAATTTCTTGTGTTGTCTGTTTGCCATTTTTTTTGTTCTTGTTGTGTTTCTGCCTTTTTAGGATTGCTGTGTTTATGCTTTATTAATTTTATTCTGTAGTTTTTATTTATAGTAAAAGCTGTAAAGGATTTAAGAATACTCTATTCACCCTCCGTCTAGTGTATTTAAGATCTAACACCTCACTTTCAGAAAAGACTGTGGCTGGAATTACTTTTGTAGCTGGAGCAGGAGCTAGCTTGGCTTGAACAGATGGGGAAGTCTCCCCCTCATTAATTGGGTCAGTTTTCTGATTATAAGGAGGAGATGGGGTCCTGTCCATATCTTCAATTTCCTTTGGAGTTCTGTCAGACTTCTGCAGTTTAACCTCCCATCTCTGGATGGAGGTAATAGAAACTTTCTTCATGTGGTGGGGAGCTATGCCATTTTTCACGGAGAATTTTTCTGGATTCATCTGATTCAGGTATAGAGAAAGAATCATTCCATAGTTAGGACTCTTAAAACATGCCTTAATTTTATCAAAAAAAATCATACCCCACTGGAACTTCTTTCTACAAATCACTGCAGTCATTAAGTCAAAGATTCTTGGGTAATATAGTTGATAGAACTTGTTTTGCAGAGATGAACTTTGCCCAGAATATCTGCCAGCAGTTTGCTTTCTGCATTCATGAAATGTCTTCTAATTTTGTGAGAGGATTGGGGAATCACACAAAAACTGCATGCTCTCTCATAATCAGACTCTCCCAGGTCATCTTCTATGTCTATGATAGGGAGTTGCAGAAACTGTGAAATAGAGAGGGCAGTCATTTTTACCTTAATATCTTGAACCTTAGACTTGAGCACCTTGCCATTTCATTTAACTTTGGCATGTTGGAAGAACTCTTCGACATCATAAGTTAGTATCTTACATGGATGTTCAAGAACAAAAGACAGACAAGCGGTATCAATAAGAATGAGGACATTCCTGAATTCATCAAAAATCCCGGCAATCCCGGTAGAAATTAGTTCACTACCGATCCCAAGCTTAGAAGACGACCCCATTGATGAGGAGAATTTGATCTTGGCTGGCCAGTGAATGGAGAAACTTGCTTGCGGCAAACGGCGGAGACGGGGAAGATGAAGAGACTTTTCTCGAGAGAAGGGTTTTTGAAATCCAGAATAAATTTCTTGGACCTAAGTCTATTTATATTTACCTTTAATGTTGATGATAAAATAAGTACCTGGAAAATGACGGAAATTGATCGACGAGCACCAAACTCCAAACGACGAAAATTGAATTCCAATAGACAAAGAACGATCGACGAAATTTGACCCCCGATCGATGAAATTTGAACTTCATCTCGAGAAATGATTCTGTCGCACTCGAGTAGAACTGTTGTTCTCGAGAAGTAACTCTGCTATTCTCGAGAAGTAATTATTGTTCTTGAGAAGTGATTATGTCGTTCTCGAGTACAAAAGTTGTGCTCGAGAAATAAAGTCCATATAAATCAGTTGTACTCGAGAACTCTTATTTGTTCTTGAGAAATAAATCTGTTGTTCTCGAGTACAAATGTTGTACTTGAGAAATTTCTTGAATTTGGATGTGTATTCAGAACTTGAACTTGCTGTCACCTTTTTATTCAATCTTCTGCATCCTTGTTGAGCATGCCAAGTTTTGTTTTAAAGAAAGAGAACTTGGCCTCGTCCAGCGGCTTCGCGAATATATCTACAATCTGCCTATCAGTTGGTTCATATTGGAGATTTATGTCACCATGCTCCACATGCTCCCTGATGAAGTGGTATCGCAACTATATGTGCTTTGTCCGACTATGAGAGGTTGGATTGTTGTCTATGGCAATTGCACTGGAGTAGTCGCAAAACAAAGGGATGTCCTTGACCTTCAAGTTGTAGTCTTCAAGTTGGTTCTTTATCCAAAGAAATTGTGCACAACAACTTCCGACAAAAATGTATTGTAACTCGGTCGTTGAGATAGCGACACAATTTTGTTTTTTATTTCTCCATGAAATGAGCCTCCTTCCAAGGAATTGGCAAGTCCCGAAAGTGCTCTTTCTATCATCTTTACTTCCTGCAAAATCTACGTCTGAAAAACCAATTAGTTCGTTGTCATTACTTCTTGGGTACCATAAGCCAAGATTTGGTGTACCTTTAAGGTATCTCAAAATCCGCTTTGTAGCAGCGTAGTGAAATTTCTTAGAGTTCACTTGAAATCTAGCACACATGCATGTTGAAAACATTATATACGGTCTACTAGTAGTAAGATAGAGCAAGGATCCAATTATGCTTCTATACATGGTTTCATCAAAAGGTTCCCTTTCTCATCCTTGTCTAGAGACATAGTTGAACCCATTGGAGTCCTCATAGATATTGCATTCTCCATTCCGAATTTCTTAATTAACTCCTTGGTGAACTTCGTCTGACAGATGAAAATTCCATATTCAGATTGTTTCACCTGAAATCCAAAGAAATACTTCAGCTCTCCCATAATGCTTATTTTGAACTTCTCTTGCATAAGTTTGGAAAACTTCGTGCAGAGGTTGTCGTCAGTAGAGCCAAATATGATGTCATCGACATAGATTTGCACTAGCAAAATCTTGCCTTTTATTTCCCTAAGAAATAATGTCTTATCTACCTTTCCTCTTGTGAACTTGTTCTCAAGAAGAAAGTTAGATAGCGTCTCGTACCAAGCTCGAGGAGCTTGTTTCAAAACATATAAAGCTTTAAAAAATAGATAGACATGATTCGGAAAGTTAGAATCAACGAAACCTGTAGGTTGTTCCATATACACCTCTTCCTTTATGTCACCATTAAGGAATGCTGACTTCACGTCCATCTGATAGACAGTGAAGCCCTTAAGTGTAGCATATGCTAGGACCAACCTAATTTCCTCCAGTCTTGCCACTGGTGCATAAGTCTGATCGAAGTCGATTCCTTCTTCTTGTTTGTATCCTTTGGCGACCAGTCTGGCCTTATTCTTTATGATTGTACCATCCTCGTCCATCTTGTTCCTGTAAACCCACTTTGTTTCGATGACTTTCTTGCCTTTGGGTCTTGGAATAAGCTTCCAAACTTGGCAACACTTGAATTGATTCAGCACTTCTTCTATTTCCATTACCCATGATGCGTCTGAGTTTGTTTTCTCAAACTTCTTCGGTTCAAGTTGTGAGAGAAAACTCAAATATAAATTATCATTAGCTGTACCGCTACGAGTTCTGACACTATCCCGGGGATCTCCTATGATTTGGTCCATTGGGTGATCCTTCAAATGTCTGAGCTCTAGAGTCCTTGCATCTGGAACTTCTTCAACCACAGGAGTTACTTCATCAACTTGAATGATTTCTTCATCATGGTCATCAACCTCTCCAATAGGGGTTGGAGTGGTGATCTTGATGAACTTTTCATCTTGTTCTTCATGTAACGTCCCGAATCGTTCTAGGCCCCTAGTGTGTGTTGTTGAGTCAGGAGGGTTAACTCAAGTCCTGAGAAGTGCAGGGAATTGGACTGCACTTGTGGAGAAGTGGAGAAATCAGTGCAGAGAGACACGGGTAGTGACACGGGTAGTGACACGGGTAGTGACACGGGTAGTGACACGGGTAGCGACACGGGTAGCGACACGGGCGTGTCGCTACCGTGTGCGTCAAGTTGAGCTCGACGAGCCATGTCGAGACAGACGAGCTGTGTCGACACCCAGTGACACGGGTAGTGACACGGCCGTGTCCCTACCCGTGTGCGTCGAGTTGAGCTCGACGAGCCGTGTCGAGACTGACGAGCTGTGTCGACACCAAGTGACACGGGTAGTGACACGGCCGTGTCCCTACCCGTGTGCGTCGAGTTGAGATCGACGAGGCGTGTCGAGATCGTCGAACTGTGTCGACACCAAGTGACACGGGTAGTGACACGGGCGTGTCCCTACCCGTGTGCGTCGAGTTGAGCTCGACGGGGCATGTCGAGATGCAACCCGAGAAGGACACGGCCAAGGACACAGCCAGGCACATGGCCGTGTCATGTGGACACGGGTCGGGACACGGGCGTGTCCCTACCCGTGTCAAGTATTGAACCGACATGGAAACTGTTGTTGCCGCTTCGCCAGGCAGGACACGGGTAAGGACACGGCCGTGTCCCTACCCGTGTCATGATGCGGGTTAAAACTCAGAAATTATCAGCGGTCACGCGGCGACCCGGCGGTTTTATTTGCGAAAAAAAAAGCGGAAGTGAATTTATTTAAGAAAACGGGTCGCGCGTATTTATTTATTTATTTTGGATATAAAAAAGGTTTAGAAATCGAGTTTTAACGAAAGGAGGCAAGTGCACCTATCGTGAGTAGTACAGGATATTCCGGGTGGAATATCGAGGTCGTATTGTTCTCGGGTCCGGTTCGATTATTTCTACTCTTCCCTGGAGGGGACTATTATTTTACCGATAATACTTGTCGGGTATTTTTATATAATAAAAAGCAGAAAATGGCAGAAAGAAAAAGAAAGCATAAAAGAAAGCAAGAAGGTGGTGCCGATGAAGAGCTTAGCTCGATGGCACCGAAAAAACAATTGGACTAAAATAGACTTTAAATAAAAAGAGCTCCTAAATTTCTAATTAATTAAGGCGGAGACTTGGCCGTGGAGGTTCCACTAAAATGAGCTCACCTAGCTATAGGGCTATCGCTCACCTGAACGCTAAGACTATTCGACCGGGCTCTCGTCCGACGAAGGATTCCTCTTAACGCCCGCATTACGCTAAGAACCCCGCTATTGGGTGGGGAACCCAATCCGGTAGAGTTGGTGCGCCTCCTCTCTCGAGGGTTAGTGCGAAACTCTCTTTGCCAAGGGGTGATCTGTCCATACGCACCGCCTCTTGGCGAGCGTATGGAAAATGGAAATAGGGCCCACACATCGATATGTGGTCATACGCGTCGTTAACCCCGGGCAAACCTTAAGTACTATTAATTAATTAGAAAGATACGACCTTTAATTATTTTAAGCTACTTTATCTGTCCCAATGCTCTTCGATACCGAGGTCTAAGAACTGTTAGCCACTCATCGGAATGGGGACGGCTTGCGAGGAAAGCAATAAATAAAGCAGGAAAGAAAGCTGAAAATGAAAGCAGTAAATGAAAGCAGTAAAGGAAAGCTGAAAATTGCAAGTCCTACCCAAACGAGTAGGACTGAAGAAAGCAGTAAATTGCGAGTCCCGGCGCAAATGCGTGGGCGGGAGAAATGAAAGCAGTAAAACGCACACACGCAAGTCCTACTCAAATGAGTAGGAGAAAATAAATACGGGTCCTACTCAACCGAGTAGGACAAAATAAATACAACGCACGCACACTCTCTCTCGACATAAATGAAAACACACGCACTCTACTGAAAAGTAAACTGGCCATTTAACTCGAATGAGTAGGCGGAAATAAAGAAAAATTACAAACTCACGCACTATACAGAAGATAAAATAAGCAAGCGCCATTTAACTCTTAACGAGTAGGCGGAAATAAATGCGCATACATAAAAAATTACAAAAAACTAAGTTAACGAAAAATTAAAACAACTGCATTTCTACCGCTAAAGTGCGGTAGAAATGCATAAAAAGCGAAAATAAAAATTAAACGGAGCGAAAAAGTTTTGCAAATAAACGCAAAAATGCAAGTGATCGAAAAATAAAAACGAATACATTTCTACCGCTAGAATGCGGTAGAAACGCATAAAAAGAGAACGAAAAAATTAAATAAGCAAAAGGATTAAATAAAAAAAACTAAGTGCGCGAAAAATTAAAACAACTATATAATCATTCCTATAACTCCGTAAAAACGATTAAAAAGTGAAAATAAAGCGAAAAGAACGAAAAATGTTTTGCGAAATAAAAAGCTAAGTTAAAAAAAGGAAAAACACTTTGAAAACATTTTTACGGGTTTATAACAATGGTATAAAAAGCTATAAAAACCTAAGTTAAGAAAACTAAATAAAAATAACTAAGCATAAAAACAAAAAAACTAATCTCATACACACACACACGCCTATAAAGAAGAATAGAAACTAAGTTAAAACAAAAATAAATAAGATAAGATTGCATGAGGGATGAAACATAGATGGAGTCCAAGGGTTGTAATGGAAAAAAAAACTACAATTGCATTAATAAAAAAGGTTATTACAAAGCTAAAAAAAAAGAGAAAGAGGGAGAAAATATCCCTTACAACACATTTGGAACTCATCCGAGCAGCACCTCCCCTTACAAAATGGATCCAAAAAGTGGAACAGGAATTCAAAGGAGACCCTCTGAATTTATAGAAAAAATTTACATGGGTCACGCCCTTGGTTACGGACGTGACAGGGGGCGTGACAGTACTATTTGAGAAGGCGGCCGGCGATTTGACGGGAAAGTTGACTTCGGCCTGGACACGTGTCGGTCTCGCAGAGGTCACGCCCTTGGTCACGGGCGTGACAGGGGGCGTGACAGGCAGGTGGATCTGGGCGCGGTGCGCCAAAAAGTCGCCGCGCGGGTCTTGTCGGGCTAGCTGGAAAGGTCACGCCCCAGGTCACGGGCGTGACTCTGGGCGTGTCGGCTGGTGTCGACACTCGACGAATGTCGAGCTGAAAGTGTCGAGTTGAAAATCGTCGAGCGGAAAGAGGTGTCACGCCCTAGGTCACGGGCGTGACTCTAGGCGTGACTGCTTGTGTCGACACTCGACGATCGTCGAGATGAAATCGTCGAGTGGAGTGTCACGGGCTTGGGTCACGCCCCGTGTCGGGTGACACGGGCGTGACCCCGGGCATGTCAGGCTTTGGTCTTCAAAAATTGCTGATTCACGGGATTTTGACGTGTCACGCCCAGGTCACGGGCGTGACCAACATGTCACGGGCGTGACATGTCAATTTTTTGGCAGATTTTTCAATTTTTTGCTGCAAAATAAAATAGAACAAGTTAGTACAATATTTACAAAAATAGAAGCAATTTATTAAGCAAAAATATGTAAAAATGACAAAAATAAATGAAAACAAGTAAATTAATGTACACAAAAATAGGTATATTTACAACTTATCAAATACCCCCATACTTAAGCTTTTGCTATTCCAGAGCAAAAGTTGGAGATGAACTTATAAGGAATAAAAGAAATCCTAAGTTTAGCTACCGCTTGAATTAATTAAAAGAAAGATCAAAATAAACATCTGGGGTTAAAGAATTAAATCCTAATTTATGAAATGTTATGAATAGAGGAAGAGTTTCAAAAAGACTTCTAGAAGAAATAAAATAGAAAGCAAAAATTTATTTTTGTTAGTTTAACAAAGATGGATTGGATTTATACAAAAAACTTTAGCTTAAAAGAAGTTAAAGGAAATAATGTAATTTAAAAATTATGCTCTCAAAAAAATTTTAAATTAAGTCTAGAATCATTGAAATAGGCTAAGTGGTTTGGTGGTTTATGAAGAAGGCTTGGATATTGAGGTGAGGTAATTTTTTCTCGAACCTCCAATTTTTTTTGGATAGTTAGGAAAATGAAATCTTATTTTCCTAACACATAAATTTTTTTTTCTTTCTTCATAAGGATAAAATTAACCCAATGTATATTTATAGGAGTAATGAATTTTATCCTCTTACTCCATATATAATCTTTTTAAATTATTGGGTGCCTATGTTTACGGAACGAAATCTTATTCCCATTGACATAGGATCTTTTAAGGGATTGGGGGTAATCATGTCAAAGTAAGACATGAAAAAAAAATGGAAGTGGGTTTATTTTTTCAAAAAGAAAACTAGATTTTAATAAAAAAGTTTTGAGAGCAACCTTTTTAAAATGAACGTTCCGATATTTCTAAAAGCATGAAGTTGAAATAATTGAAATCCATGGATGTTATTTTCTAACATAAAAAACGAGCTTCTATTTATAAAATTAGAAGTGGTGGTGAAAAACAAGTTCCCTATTATAAGGATAAGACATAAAAAATTCTTTAAGACTTAACCCCAGACACTTAAATCTATCGAACTTTAATTAATAAACGAATAGTAAGCAAAGAATAACTAAAATTCGCATATAAATTAACTCGAAACTAGATTTGTGGAAAGCAAAAAGGGTTAAGATATGGTGTATTCGAATTATTTTGTTACATAATTTAACAAAACATTTTTTTTTTTTTGGAAATTTTTTTTTTAGAGTTTTTATCATTTTTTTGTGTTTTAATTATTATCTTTTTAGGATTTGTTTTTTGATTTTTTATCTTTTTAGGGTTTTTGGATTTTTCTAATTTTTTTGATTTTTAGTTTTTAAAGATAAATTATTTACAAGAATGAGGAGAGAAAGAAGAGTTATTTACAAAGAAGATAGGGGAGAAAGAGAGATTTTTACAAAAAAAAGCAAAGTAAAAACTCGATTGCGGTCCCGCGAACAGACTCTTATTTGAATGGTTGGTTCGATGAGTCGAGCGTCGCGGGCAGGCAAGATGCAAGTTTTTACAAAAAAGAAGAAGAGGGGGGAAGAGAGAATTTTCCTAACTATCCACAGTGGTCGGGCAAACCTTATATAAAATACTTGTCGGGTATTTTTATATAATAAAAAACAGAAAATGGCAGAAAGAAAAAGAAAGCATAAAAGAAAGCAAGAAGGTGGTGCCGATGAAGAGCTTAGCTCGATGGCACCGAAAAAACAATTGGACTAAAATAGACTTTAAATAAAAAGAGCTCCTAAATTTCTAATTAATTAAGGCGGAGACTTGGCCGTGGAGGTTCCACTAAAATGAGCTCACCTAGCTATAGGGCTATCGCTCACCTTTACGCTAAGACTATTCGACCGGGCTCTCGTCCGACGAAGGATTCCTCTTAACGCCCGCATTACGCTAAGAACCCCGCTATTGGGTGGGGAACCCAATCCGGTAGAGTTGGCGCGCCTCCTCTCTCGAGGGTTAGTGCGAAACTCTCTTTGCCAAGGGGTGATCTGTCCATACGCACCGCCTCTTGGCGAGCGTATGGAAAACGGAAATAGGGCCCACACAATTTTTAGAAGACTAAAGTTTTTTTTTTTTGTTTTGAAGGTTTATTTTTTTTTTTTTTTTTTTAATTAAAGTTTTTTTTTTTTTGAAAATTTTTTTTTTATTTTTGCATGTTTTTTTTTTTGTATTTTGTTGTTAAGTACTGAATATAAAAAGTGCAGAATAGGAAAACACCCCCATACTTAAACCCAACATTGTCCCCAATATTGCAATCTAAGTATGCGGAACGATAATATACAAAAATAAAAAGAAGTACAAAAAAGAAAAAGGGAGGGTAGGAGC
Source organism: Platanthera guangdongensis (assembly GCA_039583875.1). Taxonomy (NCBI): domain Eukaryota; kingdom Viridiplantae; phylum Streptophyta; class Magnoliopsida; order Asparagales; family Orchidaceae; genus Platanthera; species Platanthera guangdongensis. The sequence goes on from CM077163.1 coordinate 103,053,979, forward strand.
TTCCCTAAGACGAGTCCGGGAGGCCAAATTGGAAGCCCTGCATTATTTAGAAAAGAAAAAGCAAAAAGATAACAGAAAAAACAAAAAAGATACACTCGGCCAAAAGATTGCGGGCGGTAGGGGGGTGTGCGTGGGGGAGTCGGAGGTAGCTAAGGCCTTAGCGACCACTGTGTGATAAAAGTGTGATCCCATAGCGCTTACAAGAGAGGAAGCGCGCCGAAACAAAATAAATTAAAATATAATAAGTTAAATTAAAATATATTTTTTTTTAGTTTTTCATTTTTTAGTTTTTTTTGTTTTGTTGTTGTTTTTTTTTGTATTTTTTTTTTTTTTTTTTTGTATTTTGTTGTTTTTTTTTTTTTTTGTTTTTTTGTTGTTTTTTTTTTCTTTTTCAAAAACAAGAATGAAAAAAAAAAAATTATTTTTTGTTAAGTTGTTTTTTTTTCATATTTTAGATTTTTAGTTTTTTTTTAGTTTAGTTTTTTTAGTTTTTTTTCAAATTTTTAATTTTTAAGGTTTTTCAAATTTTTTTTTTTTTTGTTTTTTTGTTTTGAGTTTTTCAATTTTTTTTGGTTTTATAAATTTGTAAATATATATATTTTAGTTATTATTATTATTATTATATTGGCCATATTTATATATAAATATATAAAAATATAGGTAAAATTAATAGATTTCCAGGGTTTAAAATAACGAACCTAAAATTTCCCCGGCAACGGCGCCAAAAACTTGATGCGGGTTAAAACTCGGAAATTATCAGCGGTCACGCGGCGACCCGGCGGTTTTATTTGCGAAAAAAAAAGCGGAAGTGAATTTATTTAAGAAAACGGGTCGCGCGTATTTATTTATTTATTTTGGATATAAAAAAGGTTTAGAAACCGAGTTTTAACGAAAGGAGGCAAGTGCACCTATCGTGAGTAGTACAGGATATTCCGGGTGGAATATCGAGGTCGTATTGTTCTCGGGTCCGGTTCGATTATTTCTACTCTTCCCTGGAGGGGACTATTATTTTACCGATAATACTTGTCGGGTATTTTTATATAATAAAAAGCAGAAAATGGCAGAAAGAAAAAGAAAGCATAAAAGAAAGCAAGAAGGTGGTGCCGATGAAGAGCTTAGCTCGATGGCATCGAAAAAACAATTGGACTAAAATAGACTTTAAATAAAAAGAGCTCCTAAATTTCTAATTAATTAAGGCGGAGACTTGGCCGTGGAGGTTCCACTAAAATGAGCTCACCTAGCTATAGGGCTATCGCTCACCTGAACGCTAAGACTATTCGACCGGGCTCTCGTCCGACGAAGGATTCCTCTTAACGCCCGCATTACGCTAAGAACCCCGCTATTGGGTGGGGAACCCAATCCGGTAGAGTTGGCGCGCCTCCTCTCTCGAGGGTTAGTGCGAAACTCTCTTTGCCAAGGGGTGATCTGTCCATACGCACCGCCTCTTGGCGAGCGTATGAAAAACGGAAATAGGGCCCACACATCGATATGTGGTCCTACGCGTCGTTAACCCCGGGCAAACCTTAAGTACTATTAATTAATTAGAAAGATACGACCTTTAATTATTTTAAGCTACTTTATCTGTCCCAATGCTCTTCGATACCGAGGGCTAAGAACTGTTAGCCACTCATCGGAATGGGGACGGCTTGCGAGGAAAGCAATAAATAAAGCAGGAAAGAAAGCTGAAAATGAAAGCAGTAAATGAAAGCAGTAAAGGAAACCTGAAAATTGCAAGTCCTAACCAAACGAGTAGGACTGAAGAAAGCAGTAAATTGCGAGTCCCGGCGCAAATGCGTGGGCGGGAGAAATGAAAGCAGTAAAACGCACACACGCAAGTCCTACTCAAATGAGTAGGAGAAAATAAATACGGGTCCTACTCAACCGAGTAGGACAAAATAAATGCAACGCACGCACACTCTCTCTCGACATAAATGAAAACACACGCACTCTACTGAAAAGTAAACCGGCCATTTAACTCGAATGAGTAGGCGGAAATAAAGAAAAATTACAAACTCACGCACTCTACAGAAGATAAAATAAGCAAGCGCCATTTAACTCTTAACGAGTAGGCGGAAATAAATGCGCATACATAAAAAATTACAAAAAACTAAGTTAACGAAAAATTAAAACAACTGCATTTCTACCGCTAAAGTGCGGTAGAAATGCATAAAAAGCGAAAATAAAAATTAAACGGAGCGAAAAAGTTTTGCAAATAAACGCAAAAATGCAAGTGATCGAAAAATAAAAACGAATACATTTCTACCGCTAGAATGCGGTAGAAACGCATAAAAAGAGAACGAAAAAATTAAATAAGCAAAAGGATTAAATAAAAAAAACTAAGTGCGCGAAAAATTAAAACAACTATATAATCATTCCTATAACTCCGTAAAAACGATTAAAAAGTGAAAATAAAGTGAAAAGAACGAAAAAGGTTTTGCGAAATAAAAAGCTAAGTTAAAAAAAGGAAAAACACTTTGAAAACATTTTTACGGGTTTATAACAATGGTATAAAAAGCTATAAAAACCTAAGTTGAGAAAACTAAATAAAAATAACTAAGCATAAAAACAAAAAAACTAATCTCATACACACACACACGCCTATAAAGAAGAATAGAAACTAAGTTAAAACAAAAATAAATAAGATATGATTGCATGAGGGATGAAACATAGATGGAGTCCAAGGGTTGTAATGGAAAAAAAAAACTACAATTGCATTAATAAAAAAGGTTATTACAAAGCTAAAAAAAAATGAGAAAGAGGGAGAAAATATCCCTTACAACACATTTGGAACTCATCCGAGCAGCACCTCCCCTTACAAAATGGATCCAAAAAGTGGAACAGGAATTCAAAGGAGACCCTCTGAATTTATAGAAAAAATTTACATGGGTCACGCCCTTGGTCACGGGCGTGACAGGGGGCGTGACAGTACTATTTGAGAAGGCGGCCGGCGATTTGACGGGAAAGTTGACTTCGGCCTGGACACGTGTCGGTCTCGCAGAGGTCACGCCCTTGGTCACGGGCGTGACAGGGGGCGTGACAGGCAGGTGGATCTGGGCGCGGTGCGCCAAAAAGTCGCCGCGCGGGTCTTGTCGGGCTAGCTGGAAAGGTCACGCCCCAGGTCACGGGCGTGACTCTGGGCGTGTCGGCTGGTGTCGACACTCGACGAATGTCGAGCTGAAAGTGTCGAGTTGAAAATCGTCGAGCGGAAAGAGGTGTCACGCCCTAGGTCACGGGCGTGACTCTAGGCGTGACTGCTTGTGTCGACACTCGACGATCGTCGAGATGAAATCGTCGAGTGGAGTGTCACGGGCTTGGGTCACGCCCCGTGTCGGGTGACACGGGCGTGACCCCGGGCGTGTCAGGCTTTGGTCTTCAAAAATTGCTGATTCACGGGATTTTGACGTGTCACGCCCAGGTCACGGGCGTGACATGTCAATTTTTTGGCAGATTTTTCAATTTTTTGCTGCAAAATAAAATAGAACAAGTTAGTACAATATTTACAAAAATAGAAGCAATTTATTAAGCAAAAATATGTAAAAATGACAAAAATAAATGAAAACAAGTAAATTAATGTACACAAAAATAGGTATATTTACAACTTATCATGTCACTTTTTATATATAAGGGGGACAAAAAACCCTAGCCGTTTTCATGTTCATTTCATCCCCTAATTCCTGTGAGAACTCCTGGTGAGAGGAAAAACTGCTGGAGCAAGTTCTACCGGAGGAGATCCGCTATCGCCGTGAAAGAGAAGATGTCGCCAAGGAGAACTACGAGATCCATGGCCGGAAATGGTGGTACCGCTGGAGCCAATGTGAGTTTCCTACCCTCTCCCTTGGTGCTAGATCTATAGTTATTTTCCTAGGAGAGACATCGACTAAAGAGAGTCTTGATGGTGAGGAGGAGTTTTCTAGGAAAGGCCATGCTAAGACTTGTGTCTTAGGTTTTAGATCTCTTCAACCACGCCCTTCTTCAATGTGATGATAAGGGATGTGTTCGTGAAGGGTTTTGGCCTGTTGAGGGTGAATAAGGGAGGAGGTTTTCTGGAATGATTTGGGAAGAATCGCCTTGAGGAGGAAGATGAACCGATGCCGTTCATTCCGCCTTAAGATGCGTGCAGAATCTGTATTCTGCGCGCAGCGAACTTCGTGGCCATTTTTATGTATGTTATGGCCAGATCTGGGCTTTCGGCTTAACACAAAAGTTGAAGCCCTTGAAAATACCTTTCCAACGAATGGTTGCACGACTTCTGGCGAAGTCTGTAGCCACAGGAAAGTCTAAACGAAAATGGTGTTCAATAAATCTTGTATGCAGAAACTGTGTTCTGTACGCAGCAGACTTCAAGTCCGATTTCAAATAGGATAATATCAAATCTGGGTTGAGGTCTGAATACGAGAGTTGTAGACCTCGGAAAGACCTTTCCATCGTGGGGTTACACATCTTCACCGGATTCCCGTAGCTTCGGGAATCTCCGGTCGAAATTGCTATCCAGATTCAGCCTGCACCTAAATTCTGGGTTTAATGGAAAATGGATTTTGATTCGGTGGAATTAATAATGCAAGATACTTGGCTTGGATGAATGATTAATCATTTGTTGCAGATTTCATATTATCAAATTGAGAAACAATATTATTTAAACGAACTGAATTGTTAGGAATTGAAAGATTGATAATTGTGAACTTCATGTTTATATTATGACATTATCAAATGAAAAGTGAGATAGATCTTTATATGCGCATCATGTTTATATTACATTGTCATCATTTGTAAAGTCATATAGATGAATAGATTATGATCATGGACATGTTTGATTAATGAAATGAGTCTTGTAGTCCAATACTTAGAGAGTCGTCTCCCTACGGGTAGTATTGTGAAGGGATGTAAGTGCGGTGTTGACCGTCACTTGTTTTGGCTGTGTTGAGATAAGGTGTGGATGGATGGTTGGGCTGTGTCCTCGTGTTTACTTTCGAGGCCCCTTCCATGAAATGTTGCTATGGTATTTGCATGTGGTGTGAGTCGACACGCGGTGTCGTAATCCTGGGTTAAGGATAGTGTGGCAGGTCTACGGGCTCGCCAGTCGTCACACCGACGGGAGTTGGCAGTTAGACTTGGTCGGTTTGGGCTGTGTCCTCGGTGTTCACGTCCCGAGGCCCCTCCGGCCATGTGAACGGTTGGGCTGTGTCCTCGTGCTTTCTTCCGAGGCCCCTTCCGGGTCACACAAGGCCAGTTCGGGCTGTGTTCTTGGTGCACATCTACCCAAGACCCCGCTGGGACATAGTACGCATGGGCTCCGCTGTTGTGTTCTTATCGTTGAGGCGTACGGAGGCCTAGGTGAAGTAGTGTGATACCCGCCTAGTAGTAGAAGTGCCCGTTCTACTGTCACCGCCTGGCCACGGCGGCTGATGCCTGAGAGGTTAGCTACCTGCTCGAAAAGTGGGAACTATAGTCTGTGTCGACATAGCAATTGCATGGGTGTGCATGGGTGAGTCATTGCATAGCATTCATAGCATTTCATACATTGCACAACAAGATCCTCATCGTATAAGTTTGTATGGGCACTCCTATACGATGAGTTACTTTATATAACCCGACCTATAACTTATAAGTTTGTATGGGCATTCTTATAAGTTAAGTTACTTTCCTGCTATAGATTTTCTTACACCTGTTGATATATGATGTTAGCTTGTAGAACTGCTAGATTATACATTATATTCATATACCTTGCAACCTGCTTATACTCCTTTACTTGCATGCTTGTTATATACTATACTCTTGTTCCTTTTCTTCGCCCGGTGCCGAGGAGTCGCCGGGAGAGCGGATGTGAAACCACTTAATCGTTTCGACTAACGGTTGCTATGTCTACCTTTTTAGGAGGTCACGCCGCAGGTAGAGCAGCCGCAGACTACGCAGCAGGACAGCCAGGCCAGGACGACAGGGCCTGATGTGACGGTGCCGTCTATACCGTCGGTTACTGATGTTAGTATTTTGATTACTCTGATGTAGCCCGTTTGGGCAATGATTAGCTGTACTCTGATATTTGTAGAAGCATGTTTAGCTTCTCATTATTGATGTTTTGGACATTATATATTACTTAGTGTGGATTTTGACTTCTCTTGCTTATTTATTTGGTTGGGTTGGCATTTATATTGATATGGTTGTAGCGCGGCGGAATAGGCGTCTTGTGGTACAGGTTAGCCGTATGCTAATGCTACTGCAAGGCGGCTGTTCCGGGCATAAGACTCCCCCTTCGTGCCGTGTTTTGGGATCCGGGAGGGGGGAGTCTTACACTTCAGTTGGCTCATCCAAGTTCAATTCTTTCATCTTTGAACATGCATCTTCAATAAACACACTAGAAGAGCTGCCTTGCAGCAAGCTCATCTCATCAAATACAACATGATTAGATTCTTCTACAACCAGAGTTTTCTTATTAAAAATCATATATGCCTTACTATGGCTACTATATCCTACAAAAATACCTTCAAAGCTCTTTTCGCAAAATTTAGTAGTGTGATACTTGCCATTGTTAAGGACGAAGCATTTACAACCAAAGATTCTAAAATATGAAATAGTCGGATTCCTGCCATTTAGTAGTTCGTAAGGGGTCTTATCATAGTTCTTGTTCATGAGAGCTCGATTCCGCATGTGGCATGCAGTGTTGACGGCTTCAGCCCAGAAGTATTCTGGTAGTGAGGCATCACTCAACATGGTCCTGAAGGCCTCTGTGAGTGTTCTATTTCTTCTCTCAGCTACTCTGTTTTGCTGAGGAGTGCAAGGAGAGGAAAACTTATGAAAGATACCTAGTCTTTCACAGAATTCTGTCATGACCCCAGACTTGAACTTTGTTCCAGTCACTATTGCAGAATAGAGACCGTGCGGTCTGGGGGTCTGACTCTGGCGAGTTGCAGTCTGGGCGGTCTGTCAGTTTGTCTCCTGCGATTTGGTTGTAGACCTGTTGCTCATTGGTGCTCTAGCGGTTTGTTAATCAGTCCCTGACGACATGGAGACAGGGCAACCTTGTGGTCTATTGTGGTAGCTTGGTGTCTCCATCTGGTGGTTGATGGGCGGTTTGCCCATTCATCAAACTGTGTGGCTTGGTAGCTTGTATTTTTGTTCAACCGCATGTATATGATATTTTTTAATTACATATTATTTATTTATATTCTCTCCCATCACCTGCATTCTATAAAAGGGAGTCTATACCATATAATTGATACATTTTTTTGAATACAAAAATTTTTGTTTGTCCAATTTCCGGACTCTCTTTTTCTGTTCGCACATAGTATCAGAGCCCGCTATCTTGTCCGCCCGATTCAGTGCATTCCTCTGTCCGCGCGACTTGATCATCTTCTTGACTCTTGTTCGCACGGCCTCTCCTCCTTTGTCACTGCTCTTTGTTTGTGCGGCCTTCTTCTTCTTGCCCTTTTTTCTCCGGACTGCTTTCGTGGCTTCTCGATCTTCTGTTCACGCGGTCTGCTTTCTTCCCGCGCGACTTCTTTCCTTTTGTCTGCTGCTGAAAGATCTGCATCTTCGCCCTTCTGGTGATCGCGGAGAACAGTGGAGTGAATGTGATTGATGAGATAGCAAGAAATGAGAACAGCAGAGCCCCAATAGGAGCAAGGGACATGCATTTGCATTAGTAAGGTGTGAGCAACATCAAGGAGGTGGCGGTGTTTGCGTTCCGCCACCCCGTTTTGTTAGGAGGTGTAAACGTAACTTGTTTGCTTAATAATCCCATATTGCATACAAAAGGAGGAAGAAGGGTGACTAACGTACTCTTTGGAATTATCAGAGCGCAAGACTTTAATAGAAACATCAAAATGATTTTTAATTAAATGATAAAAAGATTGTCATACATCAAAAAGTTCAGAGCGTTCTCGTAAGAGATACACCCAAGTACATCAAGAGAAATCATCAATGAAAGTAACAAAATAAGAGCTACCCCGAACAACGGTGAGGGTAGGAGCAGGATCCCAGATGTCGGAGTGAACAAGATTAAATGGATGTGTAGAACCACGAACTTTCTTCGGCGGGAAGGAGGAACGGTGATGCTTGCCAAGCTAACAGGCATCGTTGTTGCGAGGAGAACTGTGTGGAGGGAGGTGAGGCAGAAGCTAATGAAGAAGTCATGGAGGAGGATACCCAAGGTGGAGATGCCATTGTAGGAGATCTGTAGAGGAGGAGGAGAAGGCTGACAGATCAAATTTGTACTTCGTTCGTTACCTCCGATAAAGAGTTGGATGATATTTTCACCAAGCCAGCATCTGTCTCTTTTCATCACATTTGCGACAAGCTGGGCATGATCGATATATATGCTCCAGCTTGAGGGGGAGTGTCGCAGAATAGAGACCGGGTGGTCTGGTGGTCTTACTCTGGTGGGTTGCAGTCTGGGCAGTCTATTGGTTTCTCTCCTGCGGTTTGGTTGCAGACCTGTTGCTGATTGGTGCTCTGGCATTTTGTCAATCAGTCCCTAGCGACTTGGAGACATGGCGACCTGGCGGTCTATTGTGGTGGCTTGGTGTCTCCATCTAGTGGTTGTCGGTCAGTTTGCCCATTCATCAAACATCACGCCTTGGCGACTTGTATTTTTGTTTAACCGCATGTACATGATATTTTTTAGTCCCATATTATTTATTTGTATTCTCTCTCATCTCCTCCATACTATAAAAGGGAGTCTATACCAGGTAATTGATTCCTTTTTTGAATAGAAAAATTTCTGCTTGTCAAATTTTCGGACTCTCTTTTTTTGTTCGCACAGTCTCTTCTTATTTTGGCTACGGAACAGTTGTATTCATCTTGACCTACCTGACAAAATTAGTAAAGATATCAAAATTATCTGAATTGTGTTTTAGAACGAACACCCACGTAAAGTGCGAGTAATCATCAACAATAACCAATGTAAAATCCTTGCCTCCCAAACTTGTAACTTGCAGTGGACCAAACAAGTCCATATGAAGTATATGTAAACATCTATTAGAGTCTGCCAATAATGCTTTTAAAGGTAGCACTTGTTTGCTTGCCTTTTACACATGCGCGACAAGGTTTATCTTTAGCGCACTTGACATTTGGGGCATCACGTACTAAATTAAGAGAAAATAATTTATTTATAGTTTTGAAATTAATATGAGTAGTATCTTGTGCCATTGGTCACCAAGAGACGTGCTATCTTTAGCCAAAAAGCATACTAGTGTAGAAGAGCCTTCGCAAATAAAATTCAAACAAAATATGTTTCTACTACGGGTGCTTGATAGAATCGTTTCCAAATTATCTACCGATTTTATCAAGCACTTATCTGCATGGAATTCTACAATGTATCCTTTATCACAGAGCTGGCTTATGCTTATAAGATTGTGTTCTAATCCTTTAACATAAGCCACATCAAAGAAAGACAAACTACCATTCGTAATCAAACCGTAGCCTTTAGTAATTCCTCTGTCAGAATCTCCAAAGATTACTTTTCCCCGTTCATGACTGGAGAATAATTCTGGAGTAGGCTTCTAGTCCCGGTCATATGCTGAGAGCATCCACTGTCCAAGTACCAGATAGGAGTTTTTGTGGACTTTGGACATACCTGCAATCACAAGTCAATTTGCCTTAGGAACCTAAACTCGTCTGGGTCCTTGGTCTCTAGTTAGCATACTCCCCCTAGATGTATTAACATTATGAGCGGTCTTTCTCACATTGTTAACTTGAGGTGTAACATAATTTCTGGGATTAAACCAGCATTCAATGGCAAATTGACCAACCTTACCGTAGCACCAACAGTCAAATCTGTTGTATCTTTGCCTGAACTTCTCCTGCTTGACCTTTTGAGAGTGTGGTCTAGCAGGGGAAGCATTCTTCAAGGTAGAAGCTTCATGGTGATGGCATTCACATGTCTTCTTCCCCATAAGAGGATTTTCCATAAAGGGCTTTTCTTTTGGTGCTTTCTTGATGTTATGACGATGATTATAAGGCCCATAGCTCTGAAGAGTAATCTCTTCATAAGGTTCCTTGAAGACACTTTCGCCAAAGTTCCGGGGACGGGTCCATCCTTGGTAACGAGACTTAGTGATCGTAGGATGAATCAAGATAAAACTTGTTCGTTGGAAATATAACCTTCTTAAATGAAGTCTGATCTTGAGGAGATTTCCCCATCTCCTTGGCCAAAGCCTTCTTGGCTGCCTTATTCTTCCTTTGAGCCTTATTTCTCCTAGAGGATTTACAAGGAGCATTAACATGACCTAATCCAGCACCTTTGGCCTGAGATGATAATTTTGCAACAAAAGGAAGGACAGTCTTGGGATTGAAGAAGCTTTCAACAAGTTTCTTCTCCGCAGCAAGTTGTTCTTCAAATTCTTTGATGATCTTCTTCTTCAAATCTAGGTGCTCGAGAGCCTTGTTATACGCTTCAATAGCAGTATTGAAGTTCTATCTGAGTGAGTCTGTCTTGGCGACTTCCTCTCTCATAGTGCTCTCTTCAGCCTTGAGAGATTTAATCTCCTTGGCTTGAGTTTTCACAACTTTTCGATATTTGTCATAAGCAATGATTAACTCCTTATATTGGGTCATAAGTTCAGACTCGTCATCAGAAGACCAGTCCTCATTATCATGATCAGAAGCATCTAATTCAGAAAGAGGGGTGTGAGAATTTACCTTCCTAGTGAACTGGGGTTCTTCTTCTTCATCAGTTTGTTCCATTAGGCCAAAGTAGGCTTCCTCTTCTTCACTTGACTCAGACGAGTCAGAGTCGCTGAGAGTCTTGCCCTTCTTGGCTACTAGGCTTCTTTCAGTTCTCTTCTTATTATATAAAGATTTCTTCTCCTCTCTCTTTCCACCCTCCTTCTTCTTGTAAGGGAAATCAGCGATGACGTGACCTGGATTATTACAACAATAACAAATAATGTCAGAAGAAATATGTTTGTTCTGTTTAGATGATACCTGTCTCGGCTACTTGAGCCTTTCTTGTATCGATCACCATCATGACGTGATCTTCTGTGCGAGGTGTCTTTGCCTCTCCATTGTTTCTTCTTATTCAAGAATTTCTTGAATTGTCTTGAAAGAAGAGAAAACTTTCCTTCAGATAACTCTGAGCCTGAGGTACTTGGCTCTGAAGTTTCTTCTTCACTGTCTTCCTGTGCAGAAGCAGGTGATGCAGCTTTGACTTTCCTTGAGCTGTCTGCCTTCAGTGCGACATACTTCTCCTTGGATGAAAACCGGCTCTTCTCTTCTTCAGTTTTTCGGGAATTGATTTACAACTCATATGACATAAGCTTTCCAAAGAGATTCTGATGGTTAGTCTCTGCCACCTTGCCAAACTCCCAAATAGCACATACGTTGTTGTCCCAGTCCTTAGTCAGGGACCTCAGAAACTTATCATTCAACTCTCCATTAGTGAAGACCCAGCCATATACTCTTAGGCCATTAACAATCTTGAAGAAACTTTCAAAGGTAACTGCAATTGAATCCTTTGGTACTTGTCAGAATGCTTCATATTTCTAATTTATAAGGGAATTTTTGTCATCCCTAACTTCTTCAGTGTCTTCCATCAAGATGATAAGAGACTGCAAAATTTCCTTAGCGAATTGGCAGTGAATCAGATTTTGCAGTATAGAATCATCGACTGCACTTGCGATGATATTTTTAGCTTTCTTGTATAATGAGACAAGTTGATGGCGACGGCCACCACGACGGCCAATTGGGTGATGAAGACGACGACCATAGCGGTGTTATGATTGATGGCGATGGCCACCACGATGGCCAATTGGGTGATGAAGACGACGACCATGGCGGTGTGACCGTGATAGAAGATGACGACGATGCTCCACCATCAAGAGACTTGCGGCGCCGTAGCGGGCACGGCTACAATCTTCGCCCACGCAACAAAAATAAGCTTTGAATTTATTTTATTATTTGGTCTGCCTTTATCTGGTTATATGTGGTATTTGACACTATGTTATTTTGTCATTTCATTTTCTGCAACATTTTTATTTTGGGCTGCTAATAGCCACATGGTTGTAAGCCTTATATAAGGCCGCATTATCATTTGTTATGGAGACTAATATTGAAATCAATTAAGAATTCCTCAAACCCTAAATTTTCTATCCCCTCCCTCTCTTCTAGCCGCCGGCCCCCCTTCTTCTTCCTCTTCTTCTTCTTGGCCGCACCCCCCTTCTCTCTCTCTCTTCTTCTTCTCATTTCCTCCCTCATCCCTCTTCTTACTACATCCTCTCATCTACGTGTCCATCCCTTTCTTTCAAAGGTGGTCAGCCAACCTTGGAGGAGGAAGATCTCGTGCAAGGAAGAATCAAGGTTGGGGTAATCAACCACGGCGAGAAGCGAAGGAGGCGAACAAGATCTTCATCCGTGGCGCGTTTCTCGTAGATTCCGAAAAGGGAAGAGCGATCGTACTTTGTGGATCCAACATCTCGGATCTACGTTTCCGAGTGGGGTAACAAAATTCCTACCTAAGAGATTCTCTTCTTTGATTAATTCTTGTGGTGGACGGATTTTGTGTGATTTCTCGAATTGCTAAATTTTCGCGGTGTTCCTAAAAATAGATTTGAGATTTTCAGTTGGTTTTCCGAAAAGATCTCGCGAGAGGATTGGCGCTCCTCACTTTTGTTTTATTGAGATAGATCCTACCGTTTTTTCGAATCGTGAATTTTTTTTGGTGGACCTATTTTGGTACAACTCCAAAGCTCGATCGGAATTAATATTATTCCATTTAGCCGGAAAGGATTTTGGCCTATAGCCATTCTCCGTTCCACTTGCGGATCGGCTATCCGTATGTTAGCACGAACGATAAAAAACAACCATTGTGGTCGCTGCGTTGTGTTTGTGTGCCGGTTAGGGAGCGATAACGTTGCCAAGGCTGTAGTCACGCCCTCCGTGTAGGATCCCAAAGGCCTAGCCTACATCAATTTGGTATCAAAGCGAGGTTGTGTTGATTTCTCAATCGACACCGTCCTTACGCTCCCCTTTCATAGGATGTCGACCCACAATTGGTCATGCACGTTTCGTAATCACCAAATCTGAATTTCTCTTTTTGGTCTGCATATAACAAAAAAAATTTTGCAAAAAAAGAAGTATAAAAAAATCTGAATTTTCTACCTATTTTTCTCGTTCTCCAACTCATTAGGCATATAAAAATCCTGATTTATAAAACTCTTGTCCAAACAGTCTTGTGTCTGGGTGAGACACCCTGTATCGTTGTCGTTCATGCGCACGAGATTTGGCACGGAGTATCCTCCATCCACCTCCCACATTGCCGACAACCATGATGATGAGCATGCTCCCACAACAATTGCGGCGCTTAGGGAAGAGTTAAACACCAGGTTCGATGCACTCACTCAGTTAATACAAGGGTTGGCTGTAAATCAGGCGGCGCCTCGAAATCCCGGCTATGGGATAAATCGACCGGGGCAACCACCCCAGCCCGCCAACCAACGAGAAGAGCGACAAAATCACCCTCGTGATCAGGATTATGAGAACGCACCTCGAGCCCCTTATGAGTTCGACCTAACTAGGGCCGTTAAAATGGAATCACCCTCCTACGACGGCATGGGTGAACCCCAAGTATTTCTAAACTGGATCATGGATATTGAGTGCTACTTTGAGTGGCACAATCTGACGGACGTTGAGAAGGTGCGGGTAGCACGAATGAAACTTCAGGGCAGAGCCAAAACGTTTTGGTTGAACGAAGAGAGGCGTCTAGGCACCGTGAATGGCGCACCCCCAATTGGGTGGGCCGCCATGAAGGCACTCTTGCATGACCAATATGTCCCGGCGTATCAGCGAACCCAAATGTTCGACGAGCTAGCCACCCTTCACCAAGGGGGCCAATCGGTAGCGGAGTACATGGGACGACTCAAGGATATGATGGTGCGTTGTGATATTCGAGAAATGCCCGAGTTCACACTATCTCGTTTCCGTAAGGGACTTAACACGGACATCCAAGGCAAGCTTTTGCGTTATGGTCACACGGACCTTAACACAACATTCAATGCAACTCTGATACCAAATTGATGTAGGCTAGGCCTTTGGGATCCTACACGGAGGGCGTGACTACAGCCTTGGCAACGTTATCGCTCCCTAACCGGCACACAAACGCAACGCAGCGATCACAATGGTTGTTTTTTATCGTTCGTGCTAACATACGGATAGCCGATCCACAAGTGGAACAGAGAATGGCTATAGGCCAAAATCCTTTCCGGCTAAATGGAATAATATTAATTCCGATCGAGCTTTGGAGTTGTACCAAAATAGATTCACCAAAAAAAATTCACGATTCGAAAAAACGGTAGGATCTATCCCAACAAAACAAAAGCGAGGAGCGCCAATCCTCTCTCGAGATCTTTTCGGAAAATCAACTGAAAATCTCAAATCTATTTTTAGGATCACCACAAAAATTTAGCAATTCGAGAAATCACGCAAAATCCGTCCACCACAAGAATTAATCAAAGAAGAGAATCTCTTAGGTAGGAATTTCGTTACCCCACTCGGAAACGTAGATCCGAGATGTTGGATCCACAAAGTACGATCGCTCTTCCCTTTTCGGAATCCACGAGAAACGCGCCACGGATGAAGATCTTGTTCGCCTCCTTCGCTTCTCGCCGTGGTTGATTACCCCAACCTTGGTTCTTCCTTACACGAGATCTTCCTCTTCCAAGGTTGGCCGACCACCTTTGAAAGAAAGGGATGGACACGTAGATTAGAGGATGTAGTAGGAAGAGGGATGAGGGAGGAAATGAGAAGAAGAAGAGAGAGAGAAGGGGGGTGCGGCCAAGAAGAAGAAGATGAAGAAGAAGGGGGGCCGGCGGCTAGAAGAGAGGGAGGGGATAGAAAATTTAGAGTTTGAGGAATTCTTAATTGATTTCAATTTTAGTCTCCATAACAAATGATAATGTGGCCTTATATAAGGCTTACAACCATGTGGCTATTAGCAGCCCAAAATAAAAATGTTGCAGAAAATGAAATGACAAAATAATATAGTGTCAAATACCACATATAACCAGATAAAGGCAGACCAAATAATAAAATAAATTCAAAGCTTATTTTTGTTGCGTGGGCGAAGATTGTAGCTGTGCCCGCTACGGCGCCGCAAGTCTCTTGATGGTGGAGCATCGTCGTCATCTTCTGTCACGGTCACACCGCCATGGTCGTCGTCTTCATCACCCAATTGGCGATCGTGGTGGTCGTCACTATCAATCGTAACACCGCCAGGGTCGTCGTCTTCATCACCCAATTGGCCGTCGTGGTGGCCGTCGCCATCAATCGTTTATGATGGTTATCACGGGAGTTTACTCCGTGTAGGATCCCAAAGGCCTAGCCTACATCACAAGTGTAATCTCATCTTTATCAAGATCCATCAACTTCTTAGGAACTTTCTTGGTAGCATCAATAGTGGAGATGGTCATGGGAACATAAGGTCCTTCAACTATCATGAAAATCCTTGGATCCACAGCTTCCATGAAAAACTTAATCCTTTCTTTCCACATGGGAAAGTTGGCCTTTGTGCACAACGGAAGCTTTGCAAAGTCCTTGGCTTTGTCCATTCTTGGTGATGAGTTGTAAATATACGTATTTTTATGTACATTAATTAAGTCATCTTAGTTAATTTCTTTTATTTTTAGTTAATTTTGTTCAATAAAATGCTCCATTTTTATAAATTGTATTCTAACTTAAGTTTATTTTATTTTTCGAAAATTTTTTAGAAAATGTTAAATTTTGCCAAGTACACGCCCGTGTACTGAAGTATACGCCCGTGACATGGGCGTTTGACTTGGAATCAAAAAGAGATCAGCCAAAACCGAAGATTTGCTGGACACGCCCTCTGACATGCCTGTGTCAAATATGACACGACCGTGCCCAATCCCTGTGTCACCCGATCGGTGAACCGCATCCGAAGATCGTTGACAAGACCCGACACGCCCGTGTCAAGATGCAACACGGGCGTGTACTTCTCCACCTCGCCCAACAAGACCCCATCGGTGACTTTTGACGCAACCCATCTCCAGATCCACCTGCTGTACACGCCCTCCGACATGCCCGTGTCGACAGAGATACGGGCGTGACTTCCACGTGGACCGCCCCAAAGTCAAAGTATCCATCAAATCATCGGATCAGCTCAGGAATAGTGCTGACATGCCCCCTACACGCCCGTGGCAGAGGACGTGTACTTAGAAATTTTTTTCCTATAAATAAGCCCTTGTTGTAAGGTGTTTGGGTTCCGAAATTTGAACCATTTTTGGTGATTAAGGGTTACTGTTTGGAGTTGTTTTGGGGCTATGTAAGGAATCATTCCCCCTCCTTTTCAAGTTTGTTTAAGCTTTTATAATCAACCTTTTTTATTAATAAAATCATTTTTTTATCCTTACAATGCTTTGAAATGTCTCTGAATGACTCCTTTTCATCAATCTTATGTACTTTTGTTTTCATTTTCATATGGTGTGTGTGCGTGTATGAGTTATTTTTTTTGCAGAATTTATGCTTTAAAATGAAAAATTGTTTGCTTTACTTTCATTTTTATCAAAATTACTAGTCATTCTTATAGCCATTTTTCATATCATTCTACTTAGAATGGTTTAGATTTACGATTTTTATTCTTTTATATTCGTTCTTATGGACTTATAAAACGATTTCAAAAGTGGTTTTCATTACTCTTTAACTTAGATTTTCCTTTTTTTAGGTTATAAAACTTTTGCTTCGTTTTAAGTTTCTTCCAATTTTTAAACCCTTTTAAAAAGATATAAGAATGGATTATGTGTTATTTTAACTTTTCAACACCTTTGATTTTCGCATTTACTTAAACAGATTTTTGCTCAAACAATTTTTATTTCTACTTTTTATGCATTTCCATCAAAATCTAGCAGTAAAAGTGAAAACGTTTTAATTTTTCAAGCACCTGCTTTTCTCGCATAATTTGAAAACTCTTTTGCTCAAATAATTTTTATTTTGTCTTTTTACGCATTTCTACCACATTCTAGCGGTAGAAATGCAGTTGTTTTAATTTTTCGATAACTTTGTATTTCTTATTTTTTTCGCTTACGTACGTGCATGTATGAGATAATTTTTATCGCTTTCTTTCATTTTCGACGACTGTGTGAGCGTGTTTTTATTTTCTATAGAGTGGATGTGTTTTCATTTCAAGTAGAGTGCATTGTTGTATTTCATTTCATGTAGATCGTGTGTGTGCATTTTTCATTTATGCAAGTGTGTGTGCATTTAAATTTCAGCAAGTGTGTGTGTGTGTGTGTGTGTTTTATTTATGTAGAGTGTGTGCGTGTGTGCATTTATTTTCTCCTACTCGTTTGAGTAGGACTAGCTTTAATTTTCCACATACTCATTTGAGTAGGATTTGTGTGTGTGAGTATTTCATTTCAGTAGAGTGTGTGTGTGTGTGTCTACGTTCTACTTTCTGCAATATGTGTGCGTTTTACTTTTTGCAGTGTGTGTGCATTTTACTTTATGTAGTGTCTGTGTGTGTGTTTTCATTTATATCGAATGTGTGCGTGTGTGTTTTAATTTCAGTAGAGTGCGTGCATGTGTGCATTTATTTCCTGCTACTCGTTTGAGTAGAACTCGCTTTCATTTACCGCCTACTCGTTTGAGTAGGACTTGCAATTTTCAGCTTTAATTTACCGCCTACTCGTTTGAGTAGGACTTGTCATTTTAATTATGCAATTTTACCTTTTTTGTAACTTAGTTTTTGTTTCTTTTTCTTTATTATGAGTTTGGTTGAGTGCGTGCGTTTTTCCTTTTTTAGTAGCTTTTATATTTCTAATATTAGGTTATCATATTCTTTTTCTTATTTTTTTTTGTAACCCTTCAGCGCTTAGTTTATAACTCACGCCTAACCAAACTCTTAAGCCATCCCCATTCCGATGAGCGGCTAATTTCTTTTAGCCCTCGGTATCGAAGAGCATTGGGATATAAAATATTTTAAATAACTAAAGGTCTTATTTTTCTATTTAATTAAAAACTTACGGTTTAACCCGGGTAACGACACATAGAACCACATATCGATGTGTGGGCTCTATTTCCGTTATCCATACGCTAGCTAGGCGAGAGGCCGTGCGTATGGACTAATCACCCCTGGGTAAAGAGAGTTCTGCACTAACCCTCGAGAGAGGAGGCGCACTAACTCTACCGGATTGGGTTACCCACCCAATAGCAGGTTCTTAGTGTATTGCGGTCATTAAGAGAATCCTTCGTCGGACGAGAGCCCGGTCGAATAGTCTTAATGTCCAGGTGAGTGATATTCCTAGAGATAGGTGAGCTCATTCTTTTGGAACCTCCACGGCCAAGTTTTCGCTTTAATTGAAATGAAACCTAAGATCTCAAATTATTCAAATCTATTTTAGTCATAACGTAATTCGATACCAAGTGTTATTTCCTTCATCGACTTTATTCTTAATCTATTTCCAGCTTTTTTTAGTTCAAATCGACAACTTAAATATTTCGGTAAAATAATAGTGCTTTCGGAGCAGTAGGGATAATGTAACGCCCCCACCTGTCACATGACATATAACGGTGGGTCCGGCCGTGGCCCCACGCCATATAGCACAGACAAGCGAAGGAATCACGTGTGGAAATCAAAATCTATGCGTGTCCTTAACTCATTCCATTCTAGCGCAGCATTTTTCTTGTTAACATGAACTCAAACCAGAATGTCCACCCATATATAAATACCACATTTATATAAAAACACCAGGAATGTATACAACTCACACACCCTGGCCTTATGGCCTTACACGTTCCTCTTTACACAACAACAATTTCATACATCGGCACGCAGGCCGGCCACACATGAAATCCAAACATGATTCTGCACATAGCCTTCAAGGACTAAGAACACCAGGCTAGCCAATCCCCTTATTCTTTCCAAACTGCAGCACCTGCAATTCATCATCCAAACCAACACAGAAAACAAAGTAACGGTCAGCATTGCTGACCCATTATAACGACCCTACCCCCTACCCGGGGTAGTGGTTCCTTCCCTGTATACAGTGCTTCCTTTCTCATCAAGCATCAGCAAACATCACCAAATCACATCATAGATAGATCATTCTCTTTATTCCACTAACTAACAAACACATCACATCACAAACGCTGGAGTCCACCAACGCTCCGTGCACTCAGGGCACCTTCTTGGCGTACCGGAATCCACCGTCGTACACCACTGTCTCTCGAGGTTTTAACTTGTTGGTTGACCGGCCCTAGTCCACCAGCTCGCAGGCTGGCGACATCCCGCCCAAGCCACTCAGAGGTCCATCCTCACAGCATCACAAACAGAGCAGACCGACCCACACTATGTGGTGTAGCAAGCCGGGTTTATCTAAGCTCCCCAGGCATTGTCTACCCATCGATCCCCCTCCTAGTCCGATCGACCCACCCATGTGGTGCAGCAACCCGGGTTTAACTTGGCTCCCAGGCGTTGCCACCAATCGATCCCTCCCTTAACTAGATCAACCCACCCTAGTGGTGTAACAGGCCGGGTTTCTCACGAGCTCCCCAGGCATGCTACCAATTGATCATCTCATAACCAGGAGCTTTACCAAAGCCTCCTCAACATCACATCCATACATTCATCACAACAGAAATCCGTTTTACACATCATCAAAGCCACAGAGTCTTCTCCGGTTTACCCATGAACATCACCAATCCAGACGACCGGTCCAGATGGGCTTCACACAGCATGTCTACACCGTACTCTATATTTCCGGCTCTAGATGCAGACACAACAAAGGAATCACTTCCGCGATCCACCTCTTGGTGGAGGATTCCAAGCACATGTATAGAGAAAGGACTTCGATGTCCAAGAAGGAGATCGTTACCCTTGAAGATCGCTTCGGTGCCATGAAATAGCCGGATGGAAATCACCGCCTCGGCTCTACCTTCATGAATCCGCTCTCGGATCTTCGCTCCGCACTCCGCAGCTCCTACAGCAGCTGGAAGACTCCTCCCTTCTCTCTCACTTAGGCCTTTCTTCCCCCTCTCTTGAAATGAAGATGAAGAAGAAGAAGATAAGAGAATTTATCTTCTAATTCTCGGCCTCCTAGACACCTGGACAAAGCCCAGCCCTTGGATCCAGGAAGAGGGAAACAAACGGCTCAGATCTGGCGAGAAAAGCTAAGACACGGCCTGACATGCCCTGTGACACGCCCGTGTCACAGGCCGTGTCCCTCTAAGCGGCAGACAACCGACTCAATCCAGCCAGTACACGCCCGTGTGACACGCCCGTGTCACGGCCGTGTACCCGACACGCCCTCAGACACGCCCGTGTCTGAGGCCGTGTGCCTCAACGAAAATAATCCCAAAACAACCCGAGACTTCACACGGCCTGGCACACGGCTTGGCACACGCCCGTGTTCATGGCCGTGTGCACCAGGACACACCCGTGTCCCGCAAACACGCCCTAACCCGAGACGTCGAGCTGAGTTCGACGCCCACTGACATGCCCTGTGACACGCCCGTGTCACAGGCCGTGTCCTCACTGGAAACTCGATACTCGACGACCGTCGCGTAACACTCGTCGAGTATACGACACGGCGTCCGACACGGCCGTGTCCTGGGCCGTGTGCCCCCTCTCGACGATGTCGAGCGAAAAGCGTCAACACCAAGGCCGATCGTCGACACAACCTCGACACGCCCTGCGACACGCCCGTGTCGCAGGCCGTGTCAACGGACATGCCCTGGGACACGCCCGTGTCCCAGGCCGTGTCACCCAAAAATCCTGTTTTCAGAAAATTGGCCTGTTACAATCCTCCCCTCCTTCAAATAATTTCGTCCTCGAAATTTGACTCCAAGCAGCCAATCAGTCACAACATCACAAAATCGTACACCCCAAGCCTCCGCACACACTAACAAACAGACAGCACAACAAACATCCCTAACTTCCACTTGTGCACATTCAGGCACATAAAACCTCAAAACAAAACAACATGATTGATTTATCTCCGCACAATCCCAAGTGCACCAAGCTATTATAGGGATCTACAACTATATAGAAACATCATTACATACATCACGATGGATGATTCACATGGTTCCGATTCCCGATTCAGTCAAAAGTGATGCACATCAGCTGTTATTCATCACACCTGATATCAAAACATAGTTTACATACACAACATTCAGAGCATCGACATGATTCACATCAGTTCACTTCCGCTCAGCCTCTCGATTTTGAAATTCGCGATTTAAAGATAAATGAAACGCTCGAGGCTGAATTTCACCAACTGAGCTTTGCGGCTCTTGCACTTCCATCGCATGCAAGCGAGGTTGCGTCCGGGGTGCAGATGATTCGGCCACTGCTTTCCCTTTTTCTTCATATGACGCACCTGTCTTTTTCTCACTCCCCGGAGGGGCATTCCAACAGAATTTTGCTATATGTCCTTGCTGCCCACAGTTATAGCATACACGTCCTGGCCCATACGTTTCCCCCGAAGAAACAGTCGACGGTGCTGATTTCACCGGCCTAAATCTTTTCTTCTCTCGTCGTCGAAACTCCGATTGATCCAATTGCGACATTTTAAACTCTGACTTTTCCCGTGCCAATCTCTTATTCTCTTGTACTCGCTTCATATCCTTCTCCAACGCACGAGCTGTATCGACCAACGCCTGAAATCCTTGGCTCACCGAACTCGGAAGTGCCAACCTCAATTCGTCCCGCAATCCTTCATAAAACCGATTTGTCTTTCGCGCTTCCTCCGCAAAGGTAGATCCCGCATATCTCCCCAATCTTGTAAACTCATGCAGGTAGGTATCAATATCTCGATCACCCTGCACCAAGCAGAGAAACTCATTTTCCATCGCAATCCTCTGCGACACTGGCACATACTTGGCTAAAAATAGTTGGGAGAATTCCTCCATTGAAATCTCCGTTAAACCTCGACCTGCCAAGTGGTGCACTTCAATTTCATCCCACCATAATCTCGCATCGCCTTCCAACAGAAACATGGCCAACATCACTTTCTGCTCCTCGACCATCCTAATTGCAGTTAAGACCCTTTTTATTCTTGCCAACCAATCTTCTGCCTGCGTTGGGGAAAGCGCTCCACCAAACGTCGGTGGATGAAAGTGCATAAAACGTGACAATGCGTCGTCACTTGCTTGCACTTCCACCACCTCGGCAGCATGCTCTTGCCTTCCACCAGGTCTTGCATGTCCAGTTGGTTGTGCTTGTAACACTACAAGCACTGTCTCCGCTACCACCCGTATGGCCTCTGCCGAGGGAGGCATCGGCGCTTCCACGGGTGCTGCACTCTCATCCGACCGCTGGGGCTCAGACGGCCCAGCTCCATCCCTCGCCACCTATCAATGTACAGAACACCATTAAATTCTTCCAAATCATAACGGTACTGCTACATTGACTACACACGCACGCACAACATGTGCATGACATACATTCCTAGTGGACATTCATGAGTTCATTTATGTTCTCTCCTCCCAAACAATCTAAACCTGGCTCTGATACCACTTTGTAACGCCCCCACCTGTCACATGACATATAACGGTGGGTCCGGCCGGGGCCCCACGCCATATAGCACAGACAAGCGAAGGAATCACGTGTGGAAATCAAAATCTATGCGTGTCCTTAACTCATTCCATTATAGCGCAGCATTTTTCTTGTTAACATGAACTCAAACCAGAATGTCCACCCATATATAAATACCACATTTATATAAAAACACCAGGAATGTATACAACTCACACACCTTGGCCTTATGTCCTTACACGTTCCTCTTTACACAACAACAATTTCATACATCGGCACGCAGGCCGGCCACACATGAAATCCAAACATGATTCTGCACATAGCCTTCAAGGACTAAGAACACCAGGCTAGCCAATCCCCTTATTCTTTCCAAACTGCAGCACCTGCAATTCATCATCCAAACCAACACAGAAAACAAAGTAACGGTCAGCATTGCTGACCCATTATAACGACCCTACCCCCTACCCAGGGTAGTGGTTCCTTCCCTGTATACAGTGCTTCCTTTCTCATCAAGCATCAGCAAACATCACCAAATCACATCATAGATAGATCATTCTCTTTATTCCACTAACTAACAAACACATCACATCACAAACGCTGGAGTCCACCAACGCTCCGTGCACTCAGGGCACCTTCTTGGCGTACCGGAATCCACCGTCGTACACCGCTGTCTCTCGAGGTTTTAACTTGTTGGTTGACCGGCCCTAGTCTACCAGCTCGCAGGCTGGCGACATCCCGCCCAAGGCACTCAGAGGTCCATCCTCACAGCATCACAAACAGAGCAGACCGACCCACACTATGTGGTGTAGCAAGCCGGGTTTATCTAAGCTCCCCAGGCATTGTCTACCCATCGATCCCCCTCCTAGTCCGATCGACCCACCCATGTGGTGCAGCAACCCGGGTTTAACTCGGCTCCCCAGGCGTTGCCACCAATCGATCCCTCCCTTAACTGGATCAACCCACCCTAGTGGTGTAACAGGCCGGGTTTCTCACGAGCTCCCCAGGCGTGCTACCAATTGATCATCTCATAACCAGGAGCTTTACCAAAGCCTCCTCAACATCACATCCATACATTCATCACAACAGAAATCCGTTTTACACATCATCAAAGCCACGGAGTCTTCTTCGGTTTACCCATGAACATCACCAATCCAGACGACCGGTCCAGATGGGCTTCACACAGCATGCCTACACCGTACTCTATATTTCCGGCTCTAGATGCAGACACAACAAAGGAATCACTTCCTCGATCCACCTCTTGGTGGAGGATTCCAAGCACATGTATAGAGAAAGGACTTCGATGTCCAAGAAGGAGATCGTTACCCTTGAAGATCGCTTCGGTGCCATGAAGTAGCCGGATGGAAATCACCGCCTCGGCTCTACCTTCACGAATCCGCTCTCGGATCTTCACTCCGCACTCCGCAGCTCCTACAGCAGCTGGAAGACTCCTCCCTTCTCTCTCCCTTAGGCCTTTCTTCCCCCTCTCTTGAAATGAAGATGAAGAAGAAGAAGATAAGAGAATTTATCTTCTAATTCTCGGCCTCCTAGACACCTGGACAAAGCCCAGCCCTTGGATCCAGGAAGAGGGAAACAAACGGCTCAGATCTGGCCAGAAAAGCTAAGACACGGCCTGACACGCCCTGTGACACGCCCGTGTCACAGGCCGTGTCCCTCTAAGCGGCAGACAATCGACTCAATCCAGCCAGTACACGCCCGTGTGACACGCCCGTGTCACGGCCGTGTACCCGACACGCCCTCAGACACGCCCGTGTCTGAGGCTGTGTGCCTCAACGAAAATAATCCCAAAACAACCCGAGACTTCACACGGCCTGGCACACGGCTTGGCACACGCCCGTGTTCATGGCCGTGTGCACCAGGACACACCCGTGTCCCGCAAACACGCCCTAACCCAAGAGGTCGAGCTGAGTTCGACGCCCACTGACACGCCCTGTGACACGCCCGTGTCACAGGTCGTGTCCTCACTGGAAACTCGATACTCGACGACCGTCGCGTAACACTCGTCGAGCATACGACACGGCGTCCGACACGGCCGTGTCCTGGGCCGTGTGCCCCCTCTCGACGATGTCGGGCGAAAAGCGTCGACACCAAGGCCGATCGTCGACACAACCTCGACACGCCCTGCGACACGCCCGTGTCACAGGCCGTGTCAACGGACACGCCCTGGGACACGCCCGTGTCCCAGGCCGTGTCACCCAAAAATCCTGTTTTCAGAAAATTGGCCTGTTAGAGATAATCAACCCGTTCCTGGGAAATTTACGATCTGGATATTGTCCCGAATATCCTTTATTACTTGCGATAGGTGCACTTGCCTATAATTCACCGCACGAAATCCGGACCCGCCGTGCTCCCTAGATAATTTAGAGTCAGGCTTCACGCGCATCAAGTTTTTAGCGCCGTTGCTGGGGAATCTCCGTATTGTTATTTTGAAATCCGAAGTCTATTACTTTTACTTATATTTCTAAAAACTAAAAAAAACTTAAAAACTTTACTTAAAAAATCCAAAAAAAGAAAGTTAATTTTCTAGTTTATATTTTAGGGTGTATGACCCGTGGACAACCTTCGGAGTCTGAACATTTCGATTTTGGTCCTGAGATCGAACGCTCACTTGGATGTATTCGATCTCAATGCCGAAATCCCACTTTGGATCCCGAAGAATCCATCAGAGAACCCTCTGTCGTTGCTATGGCCGACCCTATTCCGAATCTAGCCATTGAGGGTACAATGTCATATTACGCCCGACCGAATTTGGACGATACTGGGTCCTGTATTGTTCGCCCGATGGTAGAGAACAATAATTTTGAGATCAAATCGAGCGTTATCCAAATGATCCAAAATGCCATGTAGTTCGATGGACTATCGGATGAGGACCCGAACGTTTATTTGTCTAGTTTTTTAGAAATCTGTGATACCTTTAAGATCAATGGTGTCACTGATGAAGCCATTCGTTTGCGTCTTTTTCCATTCTCCTTAAGATCCAAAGCTAATGCGTGGTTGAATTCCCTCCCACGAGGATGTTTCACCACCTGGGCTGAGCATGCAGAATTGTTCGTAACGAAGTATTTTTCGCCCGCCAAAACTGCAAAGTTACGGGCGGACATTTCTTCGTTTATGCAGAATGATTCCGAGTGTTTATTTGAGACTTGGGAGAGCTTTAAAGAATTCCTCCATAGTTGTCCACACCACGCGTTCTCTGCGTGGTTGCAGGTCCAAATCTTCTACAATGTGCTTAACTATCAGACGCATCAAATGATTGACGTGGCTGTCACGGGCACTCTGAATAATAAGACCCCCGAGGCTGCCCAAGCTCTTATTTAAGAGATGGTTATGAACGCCTACCAATGGAACGTCCTGCGGGGACGTCCCAAGCAGGCGGCCGACCTCTTCGAAGTGGATGTCACTGCCCACTTAGCCCTTCAAGTTGAAAGGCTGACGAAGTAGTGGAGGAGATGTCTATTGCCTCCTCCACTCCGCCTTGGGCGATTCCCCCTAATGTCAGCGTAGTCAATGAATTCGTAGACTCGTGGGAAATACTGGGCGACCATCCTTCAAACCTAACAACAACCAATATAACAATAACTATAATCCGTGTTGGAGTAACCACCCCAACATCTCATGGAGCAACGCGAATAATGCGCAGCGCCCGCCCAATTCTTTTGCGCCCAGATTTCTGCCACCTCCCCCTCTTCCAAAACCCTCCCCGATGGAGGAATATTTTTCTAAATACATAGCTTCCAACGAATCAAATATCTGGAACATCACCGGATCGGTAAAAAACTTAGAACTCCATGTTGGACAGCTAGCGTGAATTATGTCCGAGCGCGCGCTCGGGGCACTGCCGGGAAATATGGAGCCCAATTCGCGGGAGAATATCAACACTATAACCCTCCGTAGCAGAAAGGAGGTGATCGATCCAAAATAGATCGATCCACAGGTACATATTTCACCTCAGACCCCTCTTCCACCTTCTTCGATTATGCCACCTTTATAAATTTTAAACGAAAAAAATATTAAAACGCCCTTGCCGTATCCACATAAGCTCGATAGTGAGCGTAAGGATGCGCAATACGAAAAATTTATTTTATTATTAAAGAAAATTCATATTAATGTTCCCTTTTGCAAGTCGATCTCGCAGATGCCTAAGTATGTAAAATATTTAAAACAACTTATTTCTAATAAACAAAAATTAAAAAATATTTTGCATATATCTCTGAATATTGACTGCTTAGCGACTCTTACTAATAAATTGCCCCTTAAAAGAAATGACCCGGGACGGTTCTCCATCCTGTGACTTTTTGGGAATATATTAGTAAAATACGCTCTTGCAGATTTAGGCACGAGCTTTAATTTAATGTCGTTCTCGCTCTATCAAAAATTAGGTTTGGGCACTTCGGCCCCTACTAAAATGCGAATCCAACTAGCGGATCGCTCGGTTAAGTTTCCCGTCAGGGTAGTGGAGGACATACTTGTTCAAGGTGATAAGTTTATCTTTCCGGTAGACTTCGTCATCTTAGACATCGAGTAGGACACTGATGTACCAATTATACTCGGACGCCCTTTTCTCGGCACCTCCTGCGCATTAATTGATGTAAGTAACGATCATCTCCTCCTTCGGGTAGAAGATGACGAAGTTACTTTCTCTATTAATCCCTACATAGGAGACTCGTCATCGAGCAATGACTTTTGTTATAATTTAGATACCTATCTCGTAGATTGTTCTTCGCCTATTTTCGAGGCTACTTTTTTAAACGACCACATTTTTGCGCTCGAAAATTTAGCTGCGAAGAGCATAACCCTCCTAATATGTCTTTCGAACCTTTTGGATGAAACGACATTAAAATTAAAATCTCGTTAGAAGGACCGCCCTGCCTTGATCTCAAACCCCTACCTGAATCACTCAAATACGTCTTTCTGGGAAAAGATGATACCCTTCCCGTTATCATTTCTTCACATTTGAGCGATTCAGAGACTTTCAATTTATTGGGAGTTTTACTTAAACATCGCCACGCAATTGCATGGCAAATTTCCGATCTCAAAGGGATTAACCCTTCTCTCTGCACCCATAAGATTTTCCTTCACGATAATTGCCGCAAAACGATTCAGCCGTAGCAATATCTTAAGCCAAACATAAAAGACGTCGTTAAAGCCGAAATTATTAAATTATTAGATGTGAGGATTATTTATCCTATATCGGATAGTACGTGGGTTAGTCCCGTTCACGTGGTGTCCAAAAAGGGCGGTCTTACCGTAGTGGAAAACGAGCATAATGAATTCGTCCCAACTCGTACTGTTACAGGTTGGAGGGTGTGCATCGATTATAGAAAACTAAATGATGTCACCCATAAGGATCATTTCCCCTACCATTCTTAGACCATATTCTGGAGCATTTTTTCGGTCATCCGTATTTTTGTTTTCTTGATGGATTATCAGGGTTTTTCCAAATCCCCATTTCCCCCGATGAACAAGAGAGAACAACTTTTACTTGCCCGTTTGGTACCTTCGCATACCGAAGAATGTCATTTGGCCTTCGCAATGCGCTAGCTACATTCCAAAGATGTATGCTGGCGATCTTTTGCGAGCTGGTAGTAGACATTATGGATGTCTTTATGGATACTTCTCTGTTTTTGGATGCTCTTTCCCGTCCTGTCTTTGTAATTTAGATCGTGTCCTTCAGCGATGCGAGGACACGCATCTTGTTTTAAATTGTGAAAATTGTAACTTTATGGTTCGAGAAGGTTTCGTTCTCGGCCATAAGATTTTGTCTAACGGGATGGAGGTCGACAGGGCCACAGTTGAAATTAACGAAAAACTTCCCCCGCCTTCTATGGTTAAATCTATTAGGAGTTTCTTCGACCACGCGGGCTTTTATAGACGTTTCATTAAAGATTTTTCAAAAATAACAAAGCCGCTTACTCGCCTCTTGGAAAAGGAATCAAATTTTGTCTTTGATAGCGAATGTGACTCTGCGTTTAATTTTATAAAACAAAAACTTATCAATTCACCCATCCTAGTGGCGCCCGATTGGACCCTTCAGTTCGAAATTATGTGTGGCGCTAGTGATATTGTCGTAGGTGCCGTTCTTGGTCAACGTATAAACAAATATTTTAATCCTATTTACTACGCTAACAAGACGCTCACTTCCATACAAGGAAATTACACAACAACGGAAAAGGAACATTTAGCCGTCGTTTTCGCTTTTGATAAGTTTCACTCGTATATAACTCTATCTAAAGTTATTGTATTTACCGACCACTCTGCCTTAAATATTTGTTAGCAAAAACTGACGCCAAACCTCGCCTTCTTCGATGGATCCTCCTCCTGCATGAATTTGATTTGGAGATCCGAGATAAGAATGGCGCGGAAAATTTTACCGCCGATCACCTCTCCCGCTTAGAAAATTCTGGTGCAGAAGCGCTCATGGAATCTGACATAAATGACAGATTCCCCGAGGAACGCCTCCTAGCCATAAATACTACTTCATCTTCCCCGCCTTGGTTCGCAGATTTTGCGAACTATTTAGTTGCGAGGGTGCTCCCAAAAGTCTTTTCAAGCCAGCAAAAGAAGAAATTCTTTTCTGACTTCAAATATTTCTTTTGGAAGGACCCTTTTCTTTTTCGTATCTGTACGGACCAAGCTATCTGAAGATGCTTCGCAGGTGTGGAGTGCACGCAAATACTTAGGCACTGTCACGAGGGTCTGGCTGGTGGGAATTATCAAGCTAACCGGACTGCACGGAAGGCGCTGGAGGCGGGCTTCTTTTGGCCCACTCTATTCAAAGATGCTCACAAATTTGTGCGCTCCTGCGATAGCTGGCAGCGGTCGGGTAACATCTCTCGTCGCGACTAGATGACCCAAAATTTGCTTTTAAAATGCGAAGTCCTCGATTTATGGGGCATCGATTTCGTTGGCCCCCTACCACTGTCTTTTAAAAATAATTATATTTTGGTGGCGGTCTACTACGTATCAAGATGGGCGGAAGCGCAAGCTCTCCCCACTAACGATGCACGAGTCATCGTTACTTTTCTTAAAAAACTATTTTCTCGCTTTGACACACCTCGCGCTATTGTAAGTGATGGGGGGACGCATTTCTGCAACACCCGGATGGCTAAGACGTTAGCTAAATACGACGTCACACACAAACTTGCCAACCCCTACCACCCGCAAACTAGTGGCAAAGTTGAGGTAGTAAATTGAGAGATTAAGCGTATATTAGAGAAAACTGTTTTACTTAATTGGAAAGATTGGTCCATCAAACTCGACGATTTGTTGTGGGCATATCGTACTGCATACAAAACCGCAATTGCTTGTACACCGTAACGATTAGTCTACGGCAAAGCGTGTCATCTCCCTGAAGAATTAGAACATCACACACTTTGGGCTTTAAAACTGTTAAACCTCGACGCTAACTTAGCCGCTCAAAATAAAAAATTGCAATTAAACGAGCTCAATGAATGGCGTGCAAATGCTTTCGAGTGCAATAAGTTCTATAAGGAGCGTTCTATGTTTTACCACAACTGAAAAATCAAGACCCAAAAAACTTTTTCTCCAAGCAATCTTGTCCTTTTATATAATTCACGACTTAGACTTTTTCCCGGTAAACTAAAATCACGATGGTCCGGCCTCTTCAAAGTTGAAGAGGTTTGGCCATATGGGATCGTGCTTGTCTCCCACCCGGAAAAAGGCTCTTTTAAAGTGAACGGACAACGCTTAAAGTTATATATAGCAGGCGATTCTGTGAGCAGTAATTTTGAATCCATAACCCTCCTTGATATATAAACCGCCACCATAGTCAAGCTACACGACTATAAACAAAGCGCCCCTGGGAGGCACCTCATGTTTATCTTTTTCGCTATTTTTTACTTTTTCTTTGCTATTTTTTCTCAATAATGCAGGGTTCCTAACCTGGGCCTCCCCAACCTCCTTTTAGGGAAGCTTCTACCACCCCTATTTTTATTTTTTTTATCAATATTGCATTTTTCTTTTTTCTGCAAACTTACGGTGCAACATTGGGGACAATGTTGGACTTAAGTATGGGGGTGTTTTCCCGCTTTATTTTCTGCAGTTCTACTTTATGTTGGACTTCTATTTTCTGCACTTCTACTTTCTGCACTCCAAAACTTAAAAATATACAAAAAAACATAAAAACAAAACAAAAACAATAAAAATTTTAAAAAAAAATCAAAAAACTCAAAAAAATTTATTTCTTTTTATCATAAAAGAAAAAAATTTCCAAAAAAATTTATAAAACAAAAAATTTCCAAAAAAATTATAAAACAAAAACAATTCCAAAAAAATTATATGACAAAAAATCCAAAACATTTTAGTTTTATTTTGTAAATAATTTTGTAAAAACTTTATGCACATATATTTTTGTAAATATTTGTAAATAACTTTTCTCTCTTTCCACTCTTCTTTTCTTTCTCTTCTTTGTAAATAACTTTTCTCTCTTTTCTTATTTTGTAAATATTTGCTTATAAAATATCAAAAATACAAAAAAAATTAGAACAAAATAGTTCAAACAATATCTATATCTTATCGCTTTTTTCGTATATATATATATAATAACAAATTTAAACATAAAAGACAAAAAAAGATAATAAGTCAAAATTTCAAAAAAAAGAGAGTAAAACAAAACAAAATTTCCAAAAAAGATAATAAATTAAAAAAACAAAAAAATGATGAAACTGCTAAAAATCCAAAAAAAACTTATGTTTTTATGAATGAAATAAATTAAATATTCCATTCTTAACACTTTTTGCTCTCCAAAAGTGTTGTTGCGAGTTCATTTATATGCAAATTTCATTAATTCTTTTTTTACTATCCGTTTATTAATTAGAGATTGATAGATTTAAATATTCGGGGTTATGTTTTAAAGAATTCTTTATGCTTTATTCTTAAGATAGGGGACTTGTTTTATGCACTACATCTAATTTATCTAAAATAGAGGCATGTGTATTATGTTAGAAAAAACAACTATAGACTTCAATTATTTCTACGTAAGCTTTTTAGAAACACAGGAACGTTCAATTTATAAAGGTTGCTCTCAAACTTATTTTTATTAAAATCTAGTTTTATTTTTTGAAACTACCCATCTCCCCATATTTTATCCTTAAAAGAACATATGTCAATGGGAATAAGATTTCGTTCTGTAAACATAGGAATCCAATATTTTAAAAGATTATATGTTACGGAGTAAGAGGATAAAATTCATTACTCTTATACATATACATTGGGTTATATGAAGTTGTCCAAAAATTTACTATTGCATGTTATGGAAAATAAGACTTCGTTTTCCTAAAACATCCTTATTCAAAAAAATTTTGTTGTATTCGAGGTTTGAGAAAAAATATACCTCACCACCTCCAAAGCCCTCTTCATAAAACAAAACAATCCACTTAGCCATCTTCAATGATTCTAGACTTAATATAAATCTTTTTGAGAGCATAATTTTTAAATTGCATTATTTCCTTGGAGCTCTTAAGCTAAAGTTCCTATAATTGCAATCTATTTTTGTTATCTAACGATTACAATTTTTCTTGTTATTTGGCTACTTCAAGAAGTCTTTTTGTCCAAAACTTTTCCTCCATTTAATTCAATTTCATGATTTAGGACTTAACTCTTATACCCCTGATAATTACTTTGATCTCTCTTTTAATTAATTCAAGCAGTAGCTAAACTTAGGATTTCTTTTAATTCCTTATAAGTACATCTCCAACTTTTGCTCTGCAATAGCAAAAGCTTAAGTATGGGGGTTTTTGATGAGTTGTAAATATACGTATTTTTATGTACATTAATTAAGTTATCTTAGTTCATTTCTGTTATTTTTAGTTAATTTTGTTCAATAAAATGCTCTTTTTTATAAATTATATTCTAGCTTAAGTTTATTTTATTTTTCTGAAATTTTTTAGAAAATGACAAATTTTGCCAAGTACGCGCCCGTGTACTGAAGGTACACGCCCGTGACAAGGGAGTTTGACTTGGATTCAAAATGAGTTCAGCCAAAATCGAAGATTTGCTAGACACGCCCTCTGACACGCCCGTGTCAAATATGACACGGCCATGCCAGAGCCCCGTGTCACCTGATCAACTAACCACACCCGAAGATCGTCGACAAGACCCGACATGCCCGTGTCAAGATGCGACACGGGCGTGTACTCCTCCACCTGGCCCGACAAGACCCCGTCGGTGACTTTTACACAACCTGTCCCCAAATCCACCAGCTGGACATGCCCTCTGACATGCCCGTGTCGACAGAGACACGGGCGTGACTTCCACGTGGACTGCCCCGAAGTCAAAGTAGCCATCAAATCGCCAGATCAGCTTAGGTATAGTGTTGACATGCCCCCTACACGCCCGTGGAAGAGGGCGTGTAATTTGAAATTTTTTTCCTATAAGTAGGCCCTTGCTGTAAGGTGTTTGGGTTCCGAATTTTGAACCATTTTGGTGATTAAGGGCTGTTGTTTGGACTTGTTTTGGGTATATGTAAGGAATCTTTCCCCCTCATTTTCAAGTTTGTTTAAGATTTTGTAATCAACGTTTTTTGTTAATAAAATTATTTTTTTATCCTTACAATGCTTTGAAATGTCTCTGAATGCCTCCTTTTCATCAATATTATGTATTTTTGTTTTCATTTTCATATGGTGTGTGTGCGTGTATGAGTTCATTTTTTGCAGAATTTATGCTTTAAAATGAAAATTTCTTTGCTTTACATTCATTTTTATCAAAATTACTAGTCGTTGTTATAGTCATTTTTCATATCATACTACTTAGAATGGTTTAGATTTAGGATTTTTATTCTTTTATATTCATTCATATGTACTTGTAAAACGATTTCAAAAGTAGTTTTCATTACTCTTAAACTTAGATTTTCCCTTTTTTTAGGTTATAAAACTTTTGCTTCTTTTTAAGTTTCTTCCACTTTTAAAACCCTTTTACAAAGATATAAGAATGGATTATGTGTTATTTTAACTTTTCAACACATTTTATTTTCGCATTACCTTAAATAGATTTTTGCTCAAATAATTTTTATTTCTACTTTTTATGCATTTCCATCAAATTCTAGTGGTAAAAGTGTAAACGTTTTAATTTTTCAAGCACCTGCTTTTCTCACATAATTTGAAAACTCTTTTGCTCAAATAATTTTTATTTTGTCTTTTTATGGAATTCTAGCACATTCTAGCGGTAGAAATACAGTTGTTTTAATTTTTCGATAACTTTGTTTTCCTTTTTTTTTCGCTTGCGTGCGTGCGTGTATGAGATAATTTTTATCGCTTTCCTTCATTTTTGTCGAGTGTGTGAGTGTGTTTTTATTTTCTGTAGAGTGGGCATGTTTTCATTTCAAGTAGAGTGCGTTGGTGTATTTCATTTCATGTAGAGTGTGTGTGTGTGTGTGTGTGTGTGTGTGTGTGCATTTTTCATTTATGCAAGTGTGAGTGCATTTTAATTTCAGCAAATGTGTGTGTGTGTGTGTGTTTTTATTTTTGTAGAGTGTGTGCGTGTGTACATTTATTTTCTCCTACTCGTTTGAGTAGGACTCGCTTTAATTTTCCACCTAATCATTTGAGTAGGATTTGTGTGTGAGAGTATTTCATTTTAGTAGAGTGTGTGTGTTTGTGTGTGTGTGTTTGTGTGTGTGTGCGTTCTAATTTCTACATTGTGTGTGTGTGTGTGTGTTTTACATTCTGCAGTGTGTGTGTGTGTTTTGCTTTCTGCAGTGTGTGTGCATTTTCATTTCTGTCCAGTGGGTGCGTGTGTGTTTTATTTTCAGTAGATTGCGTACGTGTATGCATTAATTTCCTCTTACTCGTTTGAGTAGGACTAACTTTCATTTACCGCCTACTAGTTTGAGTAGGACTTGCAATTTTTAGCTTTAATTTACCGCCTACTCGTTTGAGTAGGACTTGTCATTTCAATTATGCAATTATCGCTTTTTTGTAACTTAGTTTTTGTCTCTTTTTCTTTATTATGAGTTTGGTTGAGTGCGTGCGTTTTCCCTTTTTTAGTAGCTTTTCTATTTATAATATTAGGTTATCTTATTCTTTTTCTTATTTTTTTGTAGCCCTTCAGCGCTTAGTTTATAACTCATGCCTAACCAAACTCTTAAGCCATCCTCATTCTGATGAGTGGTTAATCGCTTTTAGCCATCAGTATCGAAGAGCATTGGGATATAAAATGTTTTAAATAACTAAAGGTCTTATTTTTCTACTTAATTAAAAAACTTAAGTTTTACCCCTGGTTAACGACGCATAGAACCACATATCGATGTGTGGGCTCTATTTCCATTATCCATATGCTAGCTAGCCGAGAGGCCATGCATATGGACTGATCACCCCTGGGTAAAGAGAGTTCCGCACTAACCCTCGAGAGAGGAGGCACACTAACTCTACCAGATTGGGTTCCCCAGCCAACAGCGGGGTTCTTAGCATATTGCGGGCATTAAGAGGAATCCTTCGTCAGATGAGAGCCCGATCGAATAGTCTTAATGTACATGTGAGCGATATTCCTAGAGGTAGGTGAGCTCATTCTTTTGGATCCTCCACGGGAAAGTTTCCGCTTTAATTGAATTGAAACCTAAGATCT
Organism: Platanthera guangdongensis; assembly: GCA_039583875.1. Lineage (NCBI taxonomy): Eukaryota > Viridiplantae > Streptophyta > Magnoliopsida > Asparagales > Orchidaceae > Platanthera > Platanthera guangdongensis. The sequence goes on from CM077163.1 coordinate 103,089,053, forward strand.
CCATTTATTCAAATCTATTTTAGTCCAAACATAATTCGATACCGAGTGTTATTTCCTTCATCGACTTTATTCTTAGTCTATTTCCAACCTTTTTTAGTTAAAATCGACAACTAAAATATTTCGGTAAAATAATAGTGCTTTCGGAGCAGTAGGGATAATCAACCCGTTCCCGTGAAATTTACGATCTGGATATTCTCCCGAATATCCTATATTACTTGTGATAGGTGCACTTGCCTATAATTCAACGCACGAAATCCGGACCCGCCATGCTCCCTAGATAATTTAGAGTCAGGCTTCACGTGCATCACTTGGATTACTCGAAAGACTACTTGGGCAGATCTATTCAAGGTGTTAACTTTTTATGAACAACCTCCCTCTGATACCAATTGAAAATGTTTTAATTATCTTACCTAAATCACCTAGAGGGGGTGAATAGGTGAGTTGTGCGCCTTTTTGCGGAATAAAACTTTAACGAGCTATGCATAGAAAATTAACCAAGCATTCACAAACGACATCAAGAGTTATAGTGGTTCCCCAACCTTGGGTACATCCACTTTCCACTCAACGATCTAGCAAAACACTAGACTCGGCTACTCTACTAATCTCGGATTGAAAACAATCCTACAACTCGGAACAACGTTCCTACAACTCGATCCCAAAAACTGGATCTACACTCGGAAAATAAAACTTCCGACAAAAACAACTCGGAGAACAAAGCTCCTACACTCGGAGAAAGATCTCCTACAAGAATAAATTGAAATATAACAAATACAAATAGTGTTTTATCTCTCAGATCTGAAAACTTCTACACTTTCTTCTTCTTTGAATTTAAAAGCTCTGTCAGAATAATTTTGAAGAAGAATAGGCTGGATCTCGGGATTTGAAAACTTCGGACTCAGCAAGATCAAGTATTGGATCTATAGATTATAGAATGTCTTGATCTGTGAAACACTTGCTCTGAATCGATCTGGATCGAAAGCACTTTTGGCGATGAAGGCGATGAGTGGCGGTGCTTCAGATTATGAAAAGAAAATTAGGGATTCAGAATTCTTAGAACATCTTGCTTGGGTTGGTCGAAAATGACAAGACCTTTTATATTACTTGTCTAACGGTCATAATCATAATTACTGATAGCCACGTGGACCAATCACGTGTTAATGACATTTGAAATTATGTCTGTCTGGACTTAGAAGAATTTCTGAAAAACAGTATAGCTGTTCTCGAGAAGAAGAATTGTACTCAAGAAAAGGCTTACTGGTTCTCGAGAACAACAATGAAGGTCTCGAGAAAAAGACTTACAACAAATGTGGAGGTGGAATTCAGCATTCTTGGGAATGAAGGAAAGTACTCGAGAAAAATAAGTTATTGTTCTCGAGAAGAAGTACTTTGTACTCGAGAACAAAAGACTATCTCGAGAAAATTTATAGATGGCATTGAGTCAAGCCTCGCTCTCTATGCTTTTTGACTTAGACTACCCGAGAACAGTTCCAGATGGCATTGAGTCAAGTCTCGCTCTCAATGCTTTTAGAAAAAATGTACTCGCAAACAAAAGACGACTTCTACTCGAGTACAGCAAGTCTTACTCGAGAACTGGACTTAACTTCTCAGTGCTTTCAATGCCTTAAGACTAGCATCTCGAGAATTAAATATATACTTCTTGAGAAAAATACATGGTCTTCTCGAGAAAAAGACTTAGAAAAATTTCAGTATGGAAAAGAGAATAACCCGAGAAGAAATGTCATAAAGTACTCGAGTACATAAGGCCTTCTTGAGAACAACATTATGCTTTCTCGAGAACTACTTTTGTAACTCGAAATTATGACAAGTCTAACTCGAGAATTAACTTTAGTAATTCTCGAGTACAAAACATAGTACTTGAGAAAAAGACTTAGGCAATTTCTCTGAAAATATGAAATCATAAATTCTTCAATAAAATCAGCAACCAACTTTTCTCCCTTGCCGTTAGTGCTTGAAAAAGAAGTGTGTCCCAATAAAGAGGCTTCACATGAGTCAACATCATGGATCATAAAATGAGGGATTACACTGTATGGTCTTGTGTTTGGGGACTCATTGTAGACTGACATTGGTCTTCACTTGGCAATTAAGTCCTGCAAACACTCAACTAAACAGAGCATCAAATACAAACTTAATTCATCTTAGTTAAAGGGTGACTTCATACAAATATGGGCTTTTGTGGATGCAATACCCAACATGTACCAGTCCAAATAGTTCGTCCCAGTAAGTTTCTCCTTCTCAAGGATGGTTCAGAGGGATAGGGTGGAATGAAATCCACTTGGCATAGAAATTCTACAAGAATTTAACAAAGAAAAATTCAGTACTACATTTCAAAATATATTTTTGATTTCAATTAGGACTTTAAGTAAAATTACTCCCACTATATTAATCAAATTGATTACCCTTGATATCAATTCGGAGAGTCAAAGCGAGTAACTCTCTTAGTGGAAAAGATCCATATTTCACCAACATTATGAGTCAGCTTTGGCTTTTCTCTCACAATGTTGTTTTTTAGGTAGGCAACACTTGTCGATTGCATCATTATGCAACTCTTGTATGGTTGATGAATAACACCTTATTTACATCCATCATATGGTGCATGCCAACCCTATGCCTCTAGGCACTCAACCTTTAAGGTCACCCAATTAAATTTGACCCGATGTCGATAGTGGGATACAATTATCCGCTCGCGCGCTTACTAGGATAGATTAATGCTTCATGCTTTGGCAAGCCCACACTTCATCGATCGAGGCAGGAAGAGTGTCATCCATCAGAAGGCATCTGAATACTTAATATTATAGAAGAGATTTAAGATACTTGATTAACACTTAATCATGGTTAACAATTAACCAATGTGCACATCCACAAAATAAAACTTGCAGCAATCATAATTCAAATGCATCCCAGGTGTGCACAACAAAATCATCAACACTTGATAAACTGCGCTAAATCTGAACATCTATAACCTTTCTAAATCTTCAGATTTACATGCACAGGACATGAGCAACACCAACTCCACTTATATAGTAGAGAGGCTCGTCTCTCTATGTGAGATTCAAAATCTAGCACACTTGATTTCACAAACCAACAAGAGGGACAATTACTGTTAAGGAGTAACAAAGATATCACAATGAAATCACATGCGCTCCTGGCAGGGTTCCGAGGGGTTGTTCCCCTAGCGGGTTTATTGCTGACCAATCAGCGAGTGGGGTTAAGGGGCAGAGCCCCTGCGGTGTCAAGGGACAGCTCCCCGACCAATTTTTGAAAAACTACCACCAAATCCTCATAAAATCCATCAACATTTGATGTTTCAGGAATAGATTTGGGCATTTAGAACACTTCTAAAATTTCCAGATCTATAAGCAATGGATTTAACAACTTTTGAAACAATGATCATCGCATCAACCTCACTGAAAGTGTTCAGTTGTCTACCTAAATCACCTAGATGGGAGTGAATAGGTGAGTTGTGCGTCTTTTTGCGGAATAAAAATTTTAGATCTATGCACACAATTATCTACCAAACAATCACAGACGACACAAGATTTATAGTGGTTCCCCAACCTTGGGTATATCCACTTTCTCTCACCGATCTAGCAATACACTAGACTCGGCTACTCCACTATCTCAGATTGAAAACTAATCCTATGCCTCGGAACAAAGTTCCTACAATCTCGATCCACAAAATGGATCTACACTCGGAAGATAAAACTTCCTACAACTCGGATACAAAAGCTCCTACCCTCGGAGAAAATTCTCCTACTAGAATGAAATTGAAAGTATGTAGAAATACAAACAGTAAAACTTTATCAGATCTGCAAACAGTTGGCATGAATCTTCTTCTTTAATCCTTGCGTCTTTATCAGGGAAATTGAAGAAGAATCTCAGCAAAGGCTAGATCTGAAATTTCTTGGCTTCACACGATCAGATAGATGATGAAGAATTGAACGACAATCTCGATCTGTGAATCTTCTTGACCTGAATCTCCTGGAATCGAAAACCCTAGCCGGATGTGCACGATGAAGGTCTGCGGCAGCGGCTTCCAATTTTTGAGAGAGAGAGAATGAGATTCAGATTTCCTTAGAACAATATTCGACAGCCTTGGTTAGGGTTTGTCGGTTTCTGACAATACTTTATATAAGATCTTCAATAACGGTCATAATTAGTCTTAATGACGTACACGTGGACCAATCACGTCAAGTCTGTTTGAAATTTCTGTCAAATCTGTACTTAATGAATTTTCTGAAAAAGAATGACTGACATACTCGAGTGAAGATTAACCTACTCGAGTACTAGATAAGACTACTCGAGTGAATAGAAGAAAACTACTCGAGTAAATGACTTAGAGAAAATCCAGAAATAGAGAGCAACTACTCGAGTACACAAAGACATACTCGAGTGCTAAAATAGTTACTCGAGATGTGGAGTTTAACTACACGAGTACAAGAAGTACTACTCAAGTGAAGAGAAATTGACTACTCAAGAGGTAGAGAAGCTACTCGAGTAAAGGACTTAGAATGTTTTCTGAAAGAGAAATCTGGGTTACTCGAGTAGTGAAACTGAACTACTCGAGAGGATATAAACTACTTGAGTATGTAGATATAGCTACTCGAGTAATGGACTTAGAAAAATTTGAGGGAAGAAAATCTTGTTACTCGAGTATTTACTCTGGACTACTCGAGTAGTAGATGGATTAGTCGAGTACATGAATTTGACTACTCGAGTGGGGAAAAATAACACGAAGTCCAGTCTTCTGTAACTCGAGACAAAATACAAAACTACTCGAGCAATTATATGACTACTCGAGTATTTTTACTTAGAAAAATTTCTGGAGAAGAAATTCTGTTAACTCGAGAATGAGAAAGGATCTACTCGAGTAGTTGACTTAGCTACTCGAGAGCTATAATTTAGCTACTCGAGAGCTAATTCCATTACTCGAGTACAAAGAGTCTTTCTCGAGTATTGACTAAATATTTCACTCGAGTATGTTGGTATCTACTCGATTAAAGTACTTAGCAAAATTCTTTCAACAGAATTTTCTTCCTCTTTGGTGAATTCAGCAACAAGCCTTTCTCAAATTAGTCCTAGTGTTTGAATATGAAGTGTATCTCAATAGAGAGGCTACACATGAGTCAACACCATGGATCCCACAATGAGGGATTACATTGTATGTGTCACAACCCACATTTTCACCGCGCAAAAGGTTTATTAGAGTAAGGGAAAATGCACGACATGATGCCACGTCAGCAGGGGATAACTGCAGACGCTCCGGTAGACACCCAACTAAACATAAAGAAAGTTTCTTTATAAGTTATCTTAAGGAAAAAAAATCAGTTAATTGCAGAAGTTAGATGTATCCCTCGGCTTAGTGGCTCACCTAGTCCACGAATTAAAATATATTATACACTGCGGAAAAATACTTGATTAGACTGACCCAAACATCCTACATGAGTATAAACGTCCCCGAAGGACAAATCATGCTATGCAAGACTCTAAATTTATTATAATAGGAAAGATAGCTTTTACGGTCGCTAAAGATAACATGTTAGAGCTTCAAATTATGCAATGCATGAAGTAATAGTAGTAGATTTTATAGTTGAAAATACCTAACATGCATTCCTAACATAAATCCTCCCAGAGAACAAGCAATCCACATCCACATTTAAAGAAATAAAGCAGCTAGCAAGTATCAAGCAACTAACAAATCAGTGGGCGCCAACAAACTGACACGAACCCACGAACAAAAGTATGTCTGAACTAGCAAAACTAAACAAACAACAAACTACCTCGCTGAGACGAGGCAACAAACACGGCCAACGCTGCCACCCAGAAAACTCCAAAACCAGCACTGCTAACCGCTACAGCTCTGCACCTGAGGGATTCCAAAAACAGAACACCTCAACAAGAAAGTATACGTAGTGAGCGGAAAAGTAATAAGCTGAAATAAGCAAAGGTCAACAGGGGTACCAACCCAAGACCAAAAACACTGAAGTAAAGTACGAAAGAAAATAAGGCATCAACAGGAAAAGAACTCCTACGTGACTGGTCACGTTCCACAAGGGCACACCAGACGCACAAGGCTATAAGGTGGCTACATGATTATTTCACCAGAAGAGAAAAAAACCTTTATTAGGCACCTGTGGTCGACTTTACCCAAACACACGGGCGAAGTGGTCACTCTTGGACACACCACCCAAAAACACTGGCGAAGTGGTCGCTCTTGGACACACCCCCCAAATATACAGACGAAGTGGTCGCTCTTGGACACACCCCACAAAAAAGAACAAAACGGATATATAATCCGTCTAATTGCGAGGGAGTCTCATACTCTCCACCATACACTATAGACATCCAAAAAAACAGGTAGACTTCCACAGGGCACTAATGAAGGTGGCAAACACTGCAGAGGTGGAATCATCCACTAACTCCCGCATTCAAGAACCCAAAGAAAACACAACACAAATATCTCGAGATTTGGCTCGACAGATTCTACTTGACATTACCGAAACCACGAAGCAGTTGATCAACCTCTAGGAGCAATTTACAGTCCTAGGTAAATTCTAACGCGCTAAATAACGAAAGCTAAAACATGCATAGCGATCAATAAAACATACCGGGAACAATTAACAAAAACCAGACAAAATCGGGCTTTCCAAGACAACACCTTACAACAACAAAGGATCATTGAAATGATTAAGCATAACAGTGATTTGGAAGAATAAGTGCAGAGAATTTAAAGAACATGAAAGTGTAGTCGTTACCATCAGTTCGAACAAAGAGAAACGAGGGGAAAACCACCACTTGCCTTGGTTTTACCGGAAAAGTCCTCTGAATCGCTCTACGTCGAAGATTGGGGCAAAAGACTGCGGGAGAAGTTGAAATCTAGACAAAAAGGGTCGAAAAGGGGATTAGGGCTGAAAAACTCTAACGAGAAAATCTCAAGAAACGGGGAAGAAATTACCACGAGGGCGCAGCTCTCGACGAGAGCTTTCCAGATCTACGATCGGTTTGAAATTCCGAGCACCGAAGCACCGTCAACAGCCACCGGAAGAATAAGACAGACAACTTCTATTTCGCTCACGCCGCTCTGGTTCAGGAGGAAAAAGAATCAGAGAAGAAGTTGAAGAAGACATTTATACTAAAGGTGATAACAGGAAAACTGCAAAATAGACCGGGTTCGGCTAAACCGGTTTTCCCAAAGCAGAGGGAAAGGGGGATGGATTACTCGAGTATCAGACAAAACCTACCCGAGTAGATCAATACCACCACTCGAGTCACAGAAGACCTACTCGAGTAGTTCAATACAACTACTCGAGTAACGGGGGAGGAGTACTCGAGCACTAAGGGAATCGCACGAGTAAGGCACTGGGATTACTCGAGTATAAGGGAATTACACGAGTATAAGGCAATAGCATTACTCGAGTATACGGTTGTTACTCGAGTACTGCACGGGAAAGCTACTCGAGTACAAGGGTTACTCGAGTTCAGCAAGAGAAAATAACTAGAGTACAACGGACTTACTCGAGTACAAAGGAGGATCCACTCGACGAAATCTGCTCGAAAATCATCGAACGCAGAAAGCAGGGCCCGATCGTCAAACTCAGCTTCAAAATCGTCGAACTCAACACGGAGATCCGCTAGACCTACAGCAAGCTCCGCTCGACGAATTCGTCGAGCCCAGAAGAATGACAATCGTCGAGCTTCACTCGACGATCATCGACCTCTAGACAACGCCCAAAAAAATGACAAATCGTCGAGCTCTGCTCGATGATTGTAGAACTCGAAGCAGCGCCCAGGAAAAAATGACAATCGTCGAGCTCCACTCGACGATCGTCGAACCCGACACATCGCTCGGGAAAAAGGAACACAATCGTCGAGCTCCGCTCGACGATCGTCGAACCCGACACATCGCCAAGAAAAACCAAAGAAAAACTCGGTTAGACGAAAACCCACACCTTAGGAGGGCTTCCCGAGAAATCAACACAAGCCCAAGGCATTAAAATAGAAATTAAAGTGTTCAGATAGTTGAAGAGGGAACTATGAGATCAAAACAAAGGCTCAAACACACCGAAATAAACGAAACTCACGTCGTAGGCGAAAACTACTGCTACGGACACAACGACAAAATCAAAATCAAGATCCTACGAGCCATTCCCGAGATATTAACTGCCAAAACATGCGGCGAACAAAAACAAAACCCAAAACTTCGATCGCGCGCCGAGACTTCAAAAATGCTCGGGTTGCGACGAAATTGGACGAGCACGACCAAAACTACTCAAATCCAACACTCGACATTAAAAGTAATGCCACGACATCATAAATCTGATGTTGCCCAAACAAATAAATCAACAAAAAAATCGGGGGCGTTACAGTCACTCCCCCTAAAAAGAAGTTTCGTCCCGAAACTTATCACAACTCCAAAACCAAACCAAAAACGACAAAATCCAATATACTGAAAACATAGCAACGAACCCAAAGCTAAAAGAAGAGGTGCGGATGAGATTCCCTCATCGCCGATTCCAATTCCCACGTCGCGCTCTCGACGTCTTGATTTCTCCAAAGGACCTTGACCATAGGGATGGTCTTTCTCCGCAACACACGCTCTTGAGAATCCAGAACACGAATAGGTTCTTCCATATAAGTAAGGTTGGGCTGAATCTGGGGTATCGAGTCGAGGACTTGACAATCACTACGAACACACTTCCGCAACTGGCTCACATGGAACACATCATGGACACCAGGGAAGGTCGCAGGCAATTCCAGCCTATAAGCTGACACTCTGATGCGCTCAAGAATCTGGAAAGGTCCTACATACCGGGGTCTAACTTGTGGTTAATTCCAAACCTTTTAACGCCAGACATCGGGGAAACTTTCAAAAAAACTAAGTTTCCAACAGCAAACTACAGATCGACACTTCGAAGATTAGCATACTTCTCATAGCGCTCTTGAGCCACATGAAGCTTTTCCCGAATATGAGTCACGGCACAATTCATCTCTTCAAGGGCTTCCGGACCTAACAACAGTCTCTCACCAACTTCAGCCCAAAATGATGGAGTTCTACAATGCCTCTCATACAAAGCCTCAAACGGAGCCATCTGCAGACTCTCTTGATAGCCATTATTGTATGAAAAATTCCATGAGTCTGAGATGCTCATCCCAAGCACCACCATGATCTAAAATATAACACCTGATCATATCTTCTACGATCTGATTTACTCCTTCCGTCTGACCAAAAGTCTGCGGATGATAGGCGGTGGAATACCTTAAATCGGTATCCAACCCCACCTATAAACTCTTCCAAAAACGAGACGTAAATCTAGAGTCCCGATCCGATACGATGCTAACGGGCACACCATATAACCTGATGACCTCTTCAAGATATAACTCAGCTATCTTCTTCATCGAGTACCCAATCTTAAATGGAACAAAGTGAGCACACTTTGTCAATCTGTCGACTACCACCCAAACGGATTCGTGCCCACGGGGAGATTTTGGCAGACCGGTGATGAAATCCATTAAAATACTCTCCCATTTCCGACTTGGAATAACAAGCTGTGTCAAATTACCACTAGGCCTTCTATGATCAGCCTTAACACGCTGACACGTATAACATTCTGATAAAAACTTTGCAATATCATTCTTCATCCCCGACCACTAAACAATTTGTTTTAGATCCCTATACCTCTTAGTGGAACTAGGGCGGTAGGCTACACTGGAACCATAAGCTTCAGCACAAATCTTAACTCGAATATCTCCAAAGGCGGGGGCGCAAAATCTACCCCGATACTTCAATGTATTCAACTCGTCCACAGAGAAATCAGGTAGCTCTCCCCTCACAGTTCTATTCCGAAGGTGTGACAAATCTGAATCATCCTTCTGATGTGCTCGAGTAAGGGAAATCTAAGAGGGTTCTTCTGCTTCGAGACTAGCAGGCACAGTACTACTCCCAACCTCAATATCCATCGACAAAAATTCTTCTACCAAGGACTGCACCGAAAAATTAAAAATCTTAGCAGTCTTTCAACTCAAGGCATCGGCTACTACATTAGCCTTTTCCTGGATGATAAGGAATTTCCACTTCATAATCCACCACATATTCTAACCAACGAGGATGGCGCAGATTTAGTTCTTTCTGAGTGAAGACGTACTTCAAACTCTTATGGTCCGTATAAATCTTGCACGATGCGCCATGTAATAGGTGTCTCCAAAGCTTCAGCGCATAAATTACGGCAACAACTTTCAAATCACGCGTAGGATAGTTTCTCTCGTGGATCTTTAGCTGCCTCGGTGCATACGCGATCACCTTACCATCTTGCATTTAAACACAACTAAGTCCGATGTGTGACGCGTCAACATACACAGCATACTCAACCCCTTCCGTAGGTAAGGTTAAAATCGGAGTAGTACATAATCACTTCTTCAACTCTTGAAAGGCCTCTTCGCACTTATCGCTCCAAATGAAAGCAGTATTCTTCTGAGTAAGTCTAGTTAGAGGAGCAGACAACATCGAAAACCGCTCCACGAATCTTCTATAATTGCCAGCCATGCCCAAGAAACTCCTAATCTCCTTGGGTGTAGAAGGTCTCTCCCATTCCATCACAAAAGATATCTTGGTCGGATCTACCGAAATACCGTCCTTGCTTACAACACTTTCTTGACTAAGAAAGGACACCTGGGGTAGCCACAAATCACACTTGCTCAACTTCACATATAACTTATGCTCCCTCAGGGTCGATAAAATCAAACTCAAATGCTGAGTATGATCCTCGGCATTGCGGGAATACACCAAGACAACATCCTCCATAAATAAAATCACAAAACGGTCCAGACCTAGGATGAACTCTATGTTCCTCATAGGAGGAAGACTAAGAAGATTAGCTAGGAAAACATCCGAACACTCACGCACCATACAGATCTCCTCTAGACACGGTAAACCCACCCTGGTTTCCAGAACTGAAACCAAATAAGAAAAACACCCAGAAACTAAAAGCTTCCGAGCACATACCGCAGAAATAACAGCAGAAGCCTGACGCGGATAACCATAACCACTCCTGGGTTGAAAGTCGTCCATCTTGAAGTAGAAGCGCTTAATCTTACACAGGGTAACAGAGTCATGCCTAGACAACCAGTACAGACACAATACTACACAAAACCTTCCAGGTCTATCACCTTTAAATTAGCAACCACTAGAAAAACAAATAACCGAATCGGACAACCCTGAATATCTTCGTCCGATACCACAGAATCACCAGAAGGAAACTTGACACAAAACACGTCACCAACCTGATCGAGGGTCAAACCATGATGCTCTACAAAGGGCCTAGACATGAACGGTGGGTAGCGACATAATCAAAAAGAACACGCGTCCAACGTTTCTTTACCTTAATTTACTTATAACATCGTATACATAACTTATTCAATCAATAACAAAACCAGGTAGAACCTAACCTGAGATCACTTGGGTTGAAGACTGAGTTTCTTCTTCGGTCGTCGCGATCAGTTAACCTTTTCCTTTGTCCTGGTTTGGTGGCAGTAGTAGAGCCCGAGGCGGGGCAGGCCGCAGTGGGGACTGAGCCTGGGGACACGAAGTCTTCAGGTGTCCCTTCTGACCGCAATGGAAGCAAGTCTTTTCCTTCAACCAGCAATGACTCACGCCATGTCCCTTCTTTGAAAAAAACGTGCACACCCGTTCTCCCTTGGGTACTCGTTGGATGGCGAGCACCCGCTGTTTCTTTTGAGTGGCTCTTCTCTTGAAACACCTTTCGAAAAGGTTGTCAGGTCGACCACAGAAGCTACATATTTCTCCACTTTTCTTCTTCGAAGAACGGACCGATGCCCTAGAGCTTCCATGCTCAACACCCTTCCTCTTCTCTTTACTTGATATCATACAACGATCCTTAGCATATCCAATGGTCTCAACTTCAAGAGTAACTTCTACTGTCCTCGCATTAGTCTCGGACTGGTAAGTATTGGCAAACTGTTGTATGTCATTTTGGAGACCGCCCAAGAAACCTTTAACCCTGCGCTCCTCAGCAGCTCTCAACTCAGAAGCAAACTTATTAAATTTACTGATCTCACTCTCATACCCAATCACTACGGGGGTTTGCTCACCAGGATGGTGTCCTAAGGTGGTAGCCAACAATGCCTGCAACTGTGCTTGCATTGTCACGATCTGACCTGCCAGGGTCTCCATGCTCTGGCGTAGTTCAACAATCATCGCCTCACCCTGCGTACCTGATGACTCGCCCTCAGATTGGAGAGTCGACCTGATCGTAACACGCTCATGCGACATTCTAAAAACAAACGAACAACTCATCAAAATCCTAGCTTACAAAAAAGCCACACAACTAGTTCAGACCATACTTAAAAGACACTTGTATATGCTGCAACTTGCTCTGGGATTTTATAATGATGTTATGTCCTACTTAGGATGATATCCTCTCATCCTAATGACTCTTGTGCCTATGACATGAATGCATGTATTCTTTATTCTTTTTCTGATTTAAAACCATGTGTGTAGATATGTCATCCCGCAAATCTTTAGCTTGGCACGTTGTGCTTATGCAATGTTATGCTATGCATGATTGTTCTATGCATTCTAAAAAGGCCCTAATGTATGTTATCAGCGGCGTACACATGAAAATGTTATGCATCCCATACTACATGACATTCTCATGCAACGAAAAAGAAACGTGCTAGTCGCATTCATGTGGTGAGGTTATGCATCTCATACTACATAACCCTCACATGTTGCCCCTATGGTGGATCCATATACAGACACATTATGCATCCCATACTACATAATATGCCCCGTATACTTCATGTTATGCTATGAGTGTAGTGCTCGTGCTTCAGCCAAGACGTGCTGATGACATATCAGTGTGTGTATGATATGATGTTAAACACCCAATACAAACAAGGAAAGGTTACCCGACAAATTGTCAAGCAACCTCCCTCTGATACCAACTGTCATAACCCGCATTTTCACCGCGTAAAAGGTTTATCAGAGTAAGGGAAAATGCACGTCATGATGCCACGTCAGCAGGGGATAACTGCGGACGCTCAGGCAGACGCCCAACTAAACATGAAGAAAGGTTCTTTTTAAGTTATCTTAAGGAAAAAAATCAGTTAAGTGCAGAAGTTATCCGTATCCCTCGGCTTAGTGGCTCACCAAGTCCACGAATTAAAATATATTATACGCTGCGGAAAAATACTTGATTAAACAGACCCAAACATCCAACATGAGTATACACGTCCCCGAATGGCAACTCATGTTATGCAAGACTCTAAATTTATTATAATTGGAAAGATAGCTTTTACGATCGCTAAAGATAATGAAAGGGGAAACTAGATCTGATATACTCTAAAGGGGGGGTGAATAGAGTATATGGTGCTTTTTAAAACACAAAGACAACTTTTGCAAAGCTTTACAACAATTGTTGTAGTGAGTGTAAGCAGGGAAGCAGAATTAAAATAAACCACAAAACTAATCTATGCAGAAACTAAGCACTGGAAAATCTAGGCCAGAAACAAAAGAAAAATATGCACAACCAGAAAACACAAGGAACTATAGTGGTTCCCCAACTTGGGTACATCCACTCTTCTACCACCCTAGGTAGGAATCCACTGCAGGATGAGTTGATCAGGTGTCCTGGGCACCAATGAGCTTTTGATAAGGTGCTCAAAAACCAAAACAGATTTTTTGATCAGGTGTCTTGCCACCAATGAGCTTTTGACAAGGTGCTCAAAAACCAACTTCAAACTTTTGAAGGGAGTTTGAAAAACCCTTTACAGAGAGATGGGGTTGAGAGAGTTATGGCAGTCTTCTCTTTCTCAAGCAGCTGAGAAGACTATGTGGATTCAGTGATGTTGTCAAAGCTCCCCCTGAGTCCTTGAAGTCTTCAGGAAGATGAGCTTTGCTGAGGGTGATAGGCCTTCAAAGATAGATCTCCAGCAGATGATGATTTCAGCAAGCTGAAATGTTGAGTGTCTGGAGTCTTGAGAAGATGTTGGCCTTGAACACTTGAGAGCTAAAGAGAGATGGAGAGATGTCCTATTCTTGTTAATCTGTATTAACTGTATTTCTGGTTCAAAAACATTCTCTCTTTTATTCTCTGAATCTCAATAGGAAGAAGCTCTGTCCAAGATAGCCGTTGGTCTGAATTAATTACAGCCTTAATTGCATAAAATGTTCTGAAGGAAAGTCCATTGAATTATTCCTTGAAAAATCCCTTGAAACTTGCTCCAGAATTAAATGAAAACGGCTGGCAGATCTTTTGACTTAAATGCAGAATAATTTCTATCTTGATTTGAATTTGAATTCTGAAGAACAACTGAAATCGTCGAACTGAGCTCTGCTATCGTCGAGCTGAGCTCAGCGAACTGGGAAAAGCAAGCAGCAATGGAATCGTCGATCTGAGCTCAAAGATCGTCGAACTGAGCTCAGAGATAAAGATCTAGTACAGAGTCAAAATCGTCGACCTGAGCTCAGCGATCGTCGAATGGAGTTCGACGATATTGAGAAGCTTGAGCTCAGCGATCGTCGAATGGAGCTCGACGATCTGCCAAAGTTTGAGCTGGACGATCGTCGACCGGAGTTCGACGAAACGTCGAGCTGAGCTCGACGATTTGGACTTAGTCTCCAGAACGACTTGGGTCTTCAGAGCAGCTTTCAAACCTAGACTCCTGATCCCTTAGACTCAATTCTAATTGACCTATAATCTATACAGAAGGTCAAGACATAGAATCCTAGAGACATAGTGATCCTGACCCAAATTAGTAATAGGGTGTTCCAACAATCTCCCCCTATTTGGGTTAGGAAAACTATTTACAAACTTTTGAAAAACAAACAACATCATTCAGACAGAAAAACATAAAACAACAATAACAAGACACAGAGCAGAACCATCACAGAGATATATTATATATGTGATATCCAGAGGGCAGTCACAGAAGTCAAGAATAATCACCTTACAGAGTTATTCCTTTTCCTTGCCTTTTACCATCTTGATTTCCCTGTTAGGATTTAATGCTTGTTGTTTTGATCTGGTATCATCAGCTGCACCCAAATAGATTTGCTTTGAAGCCCTGGGAACCACTGCAGCTGGATGCAACTCCATGTATCTGTCTGCATCAAAAAATTTACTGGAGGCATACCTTTCTAGCTCTTTCTGTCTTTGCTCTGACATAGTGGATATGTTGGAGGTGTCTAGCCCTTGTTCCTTTGCTTTCTTTATTTGATCCAAAGCAGCCAGTTCTTTCATCCTTGCAGTCCAGGCCATAGGATTTTTCTCAGGGTCCTCAAAAGGAACAGGTGGCTCATACCTGTTGGAAGAAGTTTCCTGAGGAGTCCTGACAGTCACACTTTCTCTAAGCTTATAAGGGAATGGACCTGAAGATGTATCAGAAGAAACATGTCCACCCCTGGAATAAGGGTGCTGCCTGGAGTGTCCTTTGGAGTAAACCTGAGTTTCTCTTTGGTTTCCCCTGTATCCTCCCCTTCTAGAGTAGGACCCCCTAGATTGGCTTTCCCTTTGATATGTTCTTGCATGAGGCTGGTAGGGAGCCTGGCTTCTAGCAGGGCCTGATCTTGCAGAGCTGCCACCTGCACCTGCATCAGGTGGAGGTGGTGGAGGAGGATGAGGGTGCTTGGACTGGGAAGAGTCTTTATCAAACTTCCTCTTCTTCTTCATTGCCTTTAACTGGTTCCTGGAGAATTGCATCCAATGCTCAGTGATTGGGCAATTATGCAGAATGTAGTATGGAACATCATTATCATCTCTGACTTTGGCAGGAGGAACTCTCTTCAAGGCCTTACTTCTTGCCTTTCTTTTCCTTGCAATTGTAGCAGATGAGTCATCAGAAGCAGTAGTATAATCCTCAGAATCAGAGCTTTGTTCATCATACAATGCATCAAGCTTCTTCATCAAATCCTCTTTTAACTGGACAGCAGCTGAAGGGGCAGAAGAGACAGAAACAGGAGGAACAACAGGAGCAGCAGCAGATGTTACATCAATTACAGGAGTAGCAGCAGCTTCAGAGATAATAACTTCTACAGCAGTAGCAACTTCAGAGATAGCAACTTCAACAGCAGGCTCAACATCAACAGCCTCTGTCATCAGAAAATCCTGTGAGAAGGGCTCAACAGCAGCAGAGATTACTTCAGAGGTGGTCACAGTATTGTCTTCAGCAGCAGCAGCAGCAGCATCATAGGCAGCAGTCACTGACTGAATAAAGTCAGAGAGGATTCTGGGGTCACAGCAGGAGAAGGGCACTAGAGCCCTGGACAAGTCTTCTGGCTGGGCAGCAGGGACCTCTGGGGGCTGGATAGCATATGGCTCTGGGAGGCAGCAGAAGTGAGCAGAATCAAAAGTAGACAGCAAAGACCTTAGGTCTATTGCTATTACTGGTGTAGCAGCAGCAACAGAAGCAGACACAGCAGGGGCAGCAGCAGGAGGAGCAGCAGCAGCAACAGCTTCATAAGGCATCTCCCCCTGCCTGGATGCAGAAATAGGTGCATCAAGGCACACTGCTGGGGGTGCTGCTGCAGGGAGAAGGAAGGAGGACAGCCTGGCAGAGAGAGCTGCCACTGATTGTTGCAGAGGAGCTAAGCTGGCTTCCATAAGAAGGGAAAGCCGAGGAGCAAGGAGCTCATACAACAGATCAGCAAGGGCTGGGAGATCTACATGCTCAAGGGGAGCAGAGGTAGAGGGGACAGGGGTGACGGAGGGAGCAGGAGGAGGTTGGCTGAAGGGTGGAAGAGTGGGCTCAGGGGATGGTATGGTAGAAATGGAGGGGACAGGAATGGAAATGGAGGGAGTGAAGGTGGGTTGATCAATAAGTTGATGGAGAAGGTCTTGGAAAGTGGTTGAGGTGGTGGGGAAATCTGGAGGAGAGGAGGGGGAATCATCCATGTAGGATTCATCTGGAGGTGGATAGGAGAAAAGGGGATGGAAGATGTCTGCTGGAGGAGATGAAATTGGTGCTGGGGATGGAATGGAGGTTGGAGATGGGCTGGAAATGGTAATGGTGGAGGTTGCTGGAGAGGTGGATGGAGCTGGAGGAGGGGAAGCAGCAGCACTGGCAGCAGGCAGGTCTTCTGCAGGGGCAGAGACCTGGGGTGGAATGACTCTAAGAGTCCTTGTGCCTGAAGGGCCAGAGGAGGAGGGCCTGCTGGGCTTGGAGATTTGCCTGTCCCATTTCCCAAAAAGGGCACAGGTGAGTCTCTTGGAGGCATTGATGTGCACTCCAGAGGAGACTAGCAGGGCAGGGCACTTAGCCTGGAGGAAGATTCCCAGAATTCTTCCAAAGTTGACAAAGGTCTTGTTGATCTTTTTCTTCAGCAGATCAAAGAACACTTCTCCCCAGTTCAGGCTTTTTCTGTCTACCAGAGCTCCCATAAGGCAGAGCTGGAATCTGGAGATAGTATCATGAGCAGAATGCTTGGCTAAAAGAACCTTGCCTACAACATCAGCCAAAAACCTGTATTCCACAGACAGGTTTCTTTTAAACAGTTTGCTAGGGTTCCCCTCAGGATGACCCATCCTGGCAAGAACAGCAGCAAACTCTTCTCCAGACAGGTCAGCAGAGTCTTCACCATTCCTGAAGCCAAATACCTCTGTGAGTATTGTTGGAGTCAGAGGTACCTGGGTGCCACTGATGGAGCCAACTATTGTGTTGTTGTCCAGGTTGTGAGCAGTATAAACCCATTCTTTAATCTCATCTGATGCTAGTTTGATTCTGGTGGACATCAAGGCAGTTAATTGCTGATCTTTGAATAAGTTGAGAATGTCTTGGAAGATTTGATCTGTGGTGTTGAAGGCATCGAAATCGATGTCAAAGCCGGCATCAAATTTCATTGCAGAGAGTACAGCAACTGAAACGGCCATGGTACCTGCAGAAAATCAACAAACAAAACGACCAAGGTAGAACTGTTTGGAGGGAAGAAAAGTTTGCAGAGAAATTGAAAGCGCAAGAGAGAACGACGGCGAAAAAAGAGTTTTATATTAGGGTTCGACGCAGAAAAGGAAAGATCGTTGAACTCAGTTCGACGATCGAGGCTCCTAAAGGAATCTGAAGAGACTCCAAAATCGTCGATCTCCGTTCGACGATTTGGAAAGGCGTCGAGCTCCGTTCGACGATCGTTCAGTGAACAAAATCGTCGAGCGCCGTTCGACGATCGTTGACCAGAGGAGATAGTCCATACTATCAGAGGGGCGCTGAACTCAGTTCGACGATTCTGGAAATCGTCGAACTCCGTTCGACGATCTTTGGGGAAATCGTCGAGCGCAGTTCAGAGATCAGAGAATGTCTAGATACTAAGAAAAATCAGAAATTTTGCCTAGTCTTGGTCAATTTTTAGCTTTCAAAATCTTGGGTTTTATTTAAGACTTCCTCCATCTAACATTCCTAACTGATTTAGGAAGAAGGTATGTTTCTTTTCATCCAAGGGCTTGGTGAAAATATCTCCCCTTTGTAAATCAGTTGGGATATACTGCAATTCAATTTTATTCTTCTCAACATTATCCCTTAAGAAATGATGCCTAATTTCTATATGTTTTGTCCTACTATGGAGGACTGGATTTTGAGCTATGGAGATAGCACTTGTATTGTCACAAAATATTTTTGACTTCTCTAAGTTGTAACCATAGTCTAGGAGTTGATTTTGAATCCACAATATTTGTGAACAACAACTGCCTGCAGCCATGTATTCAGCTTCAGCAGTGGAAGTTGACACAGATGTTTGTTTCTTGCAAAACCAGGAGACAAGTCTATCACCAAGGAACTGACAAGTTCCACTGGTGCTTTTCCTGTCAATTCTGCATCCAGCATAATCAGCATCAGAGAATCCAGTTAACTCAAATGCTGAATCTTTTGGATACCAGAGTCCTAGATTTGGACAACTCTTCACATACCTGAGAATCCTCTTTACTAATGTGAGGTGTGACTCTCTAGGGCTAACTTGGAATCTAGCACATATACATGTAGCAAACATTATATCTGGTCTACTGGCTGTAAGATACAGTAAGGAGCCAATCATTGCTCTATATGTTGTCTGATCAACAGGTTTCCCATGTTCATCAGCATCCAATACAGCATTGGTAGGCATGGGTGTTTTCATGCAAGATGCCTCAGACATGCCAAATTTCTTAACCAGCTCATTAGCATATTTGGTTTGAGAAATAAAGATGCCTTCAGCATGTTGTTTGACTTGCAATCCTAGGAAGAAGGATAGCTCACCCATGCTACTCATCTCAAATTTAGAATGCATTAAATTAGAAAATCTTCTGCACAATTTTGAGTCAGTAGAGCCAAAAATGATATCGTCTACATAGATTTGTACTAGTAGGGTATGGGACTTATGGGTTCTAATGAAAAGAGTTTGGTCTACTCTACCCCTTATAAAATCATTTTTCAAGAGAAAGCATGCTAGGGTCTCATACCATGCTCTGGGAGCTTGCTTGAGACCATATAATGCTTTGTTCAATTTAAAAACAAAATCAGGATGAGTTGGAGAGATAAAACCTGGAGGTTGTCTGACATAGACTTCCTCTTTGATGTCTCCATTTAAGAAGGCACTCTTGACATCCATTTGATAAACTTTGAAGCCTTTGTGAGCTGCATAAGCTAAGAAAATCCTGATGGCTTCTAATCTTGCAACAGGTGCAAAGGTCTGGTCGTAGTCAATTCCTTCTTCTTGAGAATATCCTTGGGCAACTAGCCTTGCCTTGTTTCTTACTATTACTCCTTGATCATCCAGTTTGTTTCTGAATACCCATTTTGTTCCAACAATGGAATGATCCTTAGGCTTTGGCACTAGTTCCCATACTTTGTTTCTCTCAAATTGATGCAGCTCCTCTTGCATGGCAATGATCCAGTGTGGATCTTGCTCTGCATCTTGAATGGACTGAGGTTCAATTTGAGAAAGGAAGCAGGTGTGCAACAGGTTTTGGTTGACCTGATTTCTGGTTTGCACACCAGCTGAGAGTTCTCCAATTATTTGGGTAATTGGATGGTCTCTGGATGTTACTAAATCAACAGGGGTTGTTGATTGTTCATCAACCTGTGTTGTTGTTTCCTCTTGTGGTACAACAACTGGCTCTTCAAGCTGAGCTTCAATATGTTGAGCATTGCTTTCATCTTCACTGCTTTCATCCTCTTGAGCAACCTGTAGCTTGTTCATATCTTCAGCTAGAGAGTGTTCCTGTAAAGGTTCTATGGTAGAAGAAAGCTTCTCCTTGAAAGACATGTTAGTTTCATCAAAAGAGACATGAACAGATTCCTCAATTTTCAATGATGATTTATTATAAACCCTATATGCCTTGCTGATCATGGAGTATCCCAGAAACACTCCTTCATCAGCTTTGGCTTGAAATTTTGCCAGATGTTTCTTATCATTATTGTGAATATAACAAATGCAACCAAAAATTTTGAAATAGTCAACTTTAGGTTTCTTCCCTTTGAGTAATTCATAGGGAGTCTTTCCCTTCAGTTTATGTATCAGACTCCTGTTCAGCACATAGTTGGAGGTGTTTACTGCCTCTGCCCAAAAGGATAGAGGTAGATGAGCATCTGACAACAGTGTGGTGGCAGATTCAATAAGGGTTCTATTTTTCCTTTCAGCTACCCCATTTTGTTGAGGAGTTCTAGGAGCTGAGAAAGTGTGCCTGATCCCTTCACTCTGACAGAACTCTTGCATAAGAAGAGAATCAAACTCTGTCCCATGATCACTTCTGATCAGGGCAATGTGAGTATTGAACTCAATCTTTATACATTTGAGAAACTCTGTCAGACACTTAAAGTTATCAGACTTCTTCCTTAGAAAGAACACCCAAGTGAATCTGGAGAAGTCATCTACAATCACTAAAGTGTAGGATTTCCCTCCTAGGCTTTGTACTGTGATGGGTCCAAATAGATCCATGTGTAACAGATACAATATCCTAGGTGAATCACTCTTATTAAGTGACTTGAAGCTGTTTTTAGTTTGCTTGCCTAATTGACAAGCCTTGCAGAGTCCTTCCTTCTTGTAGGGACCAGAAGGTAGTCCTCTAACAAGGTTGTCCTTGGATAGCCTAGCAATAGTTCTAAGGTTTAGATGTCCTAATCTCTTATGCCATAAAACATTTGGTCTATAAACTGAATTGAATAAGCAGATGTCTACAGTAGTTGAAAGAAAATCTACTAAGTAGATGTTGCCTTTCCTTTTACCTGTTAACACAGTTGTGTTGTCCTCTGATTTGATTTTGCATGAAGTTTTGCTGAAGTTCACTTGGTAGCCTTCATCACACAGCTGACTGATGCTGATTAGGTTGTGCTTCAGTCCTTCCACATATGCTACCTTCTTGAAGGTTACAGAACCAATCTGGACTGCTCCATATCCTTTAGTTTGTCCAAAGTTGGAATCACCAAAGATAACTTTGGGTCCAAGCTTGGCTCTAAAGGAATTGAGGTTGTCCTTGTTCCCTGTCATGTGCTTGGAGCACCCACTATCCAGATACCATTGCTGGTTAGATGTTGGATAGGTCTTCATCTGCACATAAAGCAATTCACTTGTTTTTGACCCAGTTTACCTTGGGCCTAGGTTGATAACCTTTAAACTCAGAAATAAAAGATATCCCTGGCTGACTCTTATATCCTTCAGGATGATATCTCCTTGGAGGTAAAATCCATTCAGAATAAGGGTTAAATGTTTGGGATGAAGAACCCTCAGGATTCAATTTTGACTTGCCCTTGAAACCTTTTTCACTGTTCTGACCTCTGTTCGACGATCTTGGAGCTGAGTTCGACGATCTTGGGTCAGATCGTCGAGCTCCATTCGACGGTCGACTATATCTGAGGTCAGGTATTTGGGATCGTCGAGCAGCGTTCGACGATCTTGGCTGAGATCGTCGACCTGCGTTCGACGATATTTCCTGAGATCGTCGAGCTGCGTTCGGCGATCGTCGAGCTTCATTCGGCGATCGTCGATCTCCGTTCGACGATTTGTGTTGGACTTTAGTTTTCTGAGGCAGATCAGAATTCTTCCTGGCAACCTCTACAACTCCCTTTCCCTTGTCAGAAATGAACTTGATAGGGGTTGTTAGAACAATAGGTTGGCTGGATGAGGCACCCAAGCCCAGTGTACTGTTGAATCTTGAGTTCACTGTGCTTGTGATGTCCATCAGCTTGATGCTTCTCCCATTGAGAGATTCTTCAAGCTTCTTGGCCTCAGAGAGCTCACTCTTCAGTGAAGCTATCTGTTCCCTATAGTTCTCCAACTCCTGAGAGAGTTTGAGATTTTCTGATTTTAAACCACTTTGTTCAGATAATTGATTTCTGAGAGAGATGATCTCTTTCTCAGATTTTAGCAGATCTAAACATAGTGTTTTAAATTCAAGCTTAAAATCTTCTGAGGTAAAATCAAAAGAGCTGATTACCTGATCTTCTTCTGGTTGAGTCTCTGAGTCTGACTCTGACTCCTCTTCTTCTGAGTTGTTCTGTGAGGCATTGATTGCCATCATGCAAAACTCCTTTTCCTCTGCATCATCCTCATCATCACTTGAGCTGGAAGAGGTCTCTGACTCTTCTTCAGTCTCACTCCAGGATTCAGCAACAAATCCTTTCCTTGTGTGCTTATTTTTGCTGGTGGAAGGTTTGTTGTTTCCATGCCTTTTAGAGTCCTTCTCCTTTCTTCTTTCTTTTCTTTCCCTTCTGTCCTTGTTCTTATTCTCTGGACAGTCAGGAACTATATGCCCTGGTTTCCTGCAACCAAAGCAGATGATATCTTTGTTATTTCCAGTGGACTTGTCATACCTTGGCTTGTCTTGCTCCTTGTATGATCTTCTTCTGAGGTCCTTCCTGGCCATCTTATAGAATCTTTTGGCCAGTAGGCTGAGAAGTTCATCATTGCTTGTGACCTTTTCTTTAGGCAGATCCTCAGCTGCCTTGAATGCAATAGTCTTCTCCTTTCTTGTGGCTGGAGAAGCAGCCTTCTGTTCTTCTTCTCTGTTCTTGATGAGTAGCTCATAAGATTTGAGCTTTCCCAACAAGGCTTCAGTGGTAATCTCATTTAGGCTTCTGGCATCTTTAATTGGCCAGATTCTTGAATCCCAAGTGCTGGGGAAGCACATTAGGATCTTGTCATTGAGTTCTGTCAGTGAGATTTCTTTATCTAATGTCCTCAGTTCACTGACAATTAGACTCAATCTATTGTACATGTCTCCCACTGACTCAGTTTCTCCCTTCTTGAAGTTCTCATATTGGGAGATGAGATGAGATCTTCTGTCCTTTCTCTCATCAGCTGAGCCAGAGACAATTTCTGAGAGCTTGTCCCAGATCTCCTTGGCTGAATTACATTCAGCTACCTTCTGAAAAATGTCATCTGACATTGTCTGAGCTAGAATGTTCATTGCCTTGGCATCAGCTACCTTCCATCTTTTAATATCAGCATCTGTTCCTGATGGAGGTGGGACTGCATTTGTGCTTGTGCTCTCTGGAGGTCTTGGGCACACTGTCAAAATAGAATTAAAAATATCTTCGTCAATTGAATTCATGTAGAGTTTAATCCTTGCCTTCCAAAGTGCAAACTTTGATAGATTGCACACTGGAGGTCTGGTGCTAGCATAATCTTTGTTCTGGGCCATGATTTGTGCAAGCTGAATCTAATAATACAAAATAAAAGGAAGGATCTAGTTTGGGATCTTTGGGGTTCAGGTGTTAGCCTGTACAACCAAACAGATATGGTATGTTTAACCAACCTGCCTCTGATACCAATTGAAAGGGGAAACTAGATCTGATATACTCTAAAGGGGGGGTGAATAGAGTATATGGTGCTTTTTAAAACACAAAGACAACTTTTGCAAAGCTTTACAACAATTGTTGTAGTGAGTGTAAGCAGGGAAGCAGAATTAAAATAAACCACAAAACTAATCTATGCAGAAACTAAGCACTGGAAAATCTAGGCCAGAAACAAAAGAAAAATATGCACAACCAGAAAACACAAGGAACTATAGTGGTTCCCCAACTTGGGTACATCCACTCTTCTACCACCCTAGGTAGGAATCCACTGCAGGATGAGTTGATCAGGTGTCCTGGGCACCAATGAGCTTTTGATAAGGTGCTCAAAAACCAAAACAGATTTTTTGATCAGGTGTCTTGCCACCAATGAGCTTTTGACAAGGTGCTCAAAAACCAACTTCAAACTTTTGAAGGGAGTTTGAAAAACCCTTTACAGAGAGATGGGGTTGAGAGAGTTATGGCAGTCTTCTCTTTCTCAAGCAGCTGAGAAGACTATGTGGATTCAGTGATGTTGTCAAAGCTCCCCCTGAGTCCTTGAAGTCTTCAGGAAGATGAGCTTTGCTGAGGGTGATAGGCCTTCAAAGATAGATCTCCAGCAGATGATGATTTCAGCAAGCTGAAATGTTGAGTGTCTGGAGTCTTGAGAAGATGTTGGCCTTGAACACTTGAGAGCTAAAGAGAGATGGAGAGATGTCCTATTCTTGTTAATCTGTATTAACTGTATTTCTGGTTCAAAAACATTCTCTCTTTTATTCTCTGAATCTCAATAGGAAGAAGCTCTGTCCAAGATAGCCGTTGGTCTGAATTAATTACAGCCTTAATTGCATAAAATGTTCTGAAGGAAAGTCCATTGAATTATTCCTTGAAAAATCCCTTGAAACTTGCTCCAGAATTAAATGAAAACGGCTGGCAGATCTTTTGACTTAAATGCAGAATAATTTCTATCTTGATTTGAATTTGAATTCTGAAGAACAACTGAAATCGTCGAACTGAGCTCTGCTATCGTCGAGCTGAGCTCAGCGAACTGGGAAAAGCAAGCAGCAATGGAATCGTCGATCTGAGCTCAAAGATCGTCGAACTGAGCTCAGAGATAAAGATCTAGTACAGAGTCAAAATCGTCGACCTGAGCTCAGCGATCGTCGAATGGAGTTCGACGATATTGAGAAGCTTGAGCTCAGCGATCGTCGAATGGAGCTCGACGATCTGCCAAAGTTTGAGCTGGACGATCGTCGACCGGAGTTCGACGAAACGTCGAGCTGAGCTCGACGATTTGGACTTAGTCTCCAGAACGACTTGGGTCTTCAGAGCAGCTTTCAAACCTAGACTCCTGATCCCTTAGACTCAATTCTAATTGACCTATAATCTATACAGAAGGTCAAGACATATAATCCTAGAGACATAGTGATCCTGACCCAAATTAGTAATAGGGTGTTCCAACAGATAACATGTTAGAGTTTCAAATTATGCAATGCATGAAGTAATAGTAGTAGATTTTATAGTTGAAAATACCTAACATGCATTCCTAACATAAATCCTCCCAGAGAACAAGCAATGCACATCCACATTTAAAGAAATGAGCAGCTAGCAAGTATCAAGCAACCAACAAATCAGTGGGCGCCAACAAACTGACACGAACCCACGAACAAAAGTATGTCTGAACTAGCAAAACTAAACAAACAACGAACTACCTCGCTGAGACGAGACAACAAACACGGCCAACGCTGCCGCCCAGAAAACTCCAAAACCAGCACTGCTAACCGCTACAGCTCTGCACCTGAGGCATTCCAAAAACAGAACACCTCAGCAAGAAAGTACAAGTAGTGACAGGAAAAGTAATAAGCCAAAATAAGCAAGGGTCAACAAGGTTACCAACCCAAGACCAAAAACACTGAAGTAAAGTACGAAAGAAAATAGGGCATCAACAGGAAAAGAACTCCTACGTGACTCCATGATTATTTCACCAGAAGAGAAAAAAACAAAACCTTTATTAGGCACCTGTGGTCGACTTTACCCAAACACACGGGCAAAGTGGTCACTCTTGGACACACCACCTAAAAACACGGGCGAAGTGGTCGCTCTTGGACACACCCCATAAATATACGGGCAAAGTGGTCACTCTTGGACACACCCCCAAAAAAAGAACAAAACGGATATATAATCTGTCTAATTGTGAGGGAGTCTCATACTCTCCACCATACACTATAGACATCCAAAAAACAGGTAGAATTCCACGGGGCACTAATGAAGGTGGCAAACACTGCAGAGGTGGAATCGTCCACTAACTCCCGCATTTAAGAACCCAAAGAAAACACAACACAAATATCTCGAGATTTGGCTCGACAGATTCTACTTGACATTACTGAATCCACGACGCGGTTGATCAACCTCTCGGAGCAATTTACAGTGCACGCAATTTACTGCTTTCTTTACTGCTTTCATTTAACGCTTTCTTTACTGCTTTATTTTCTGCTATCACTTTATCGCTTTCTTTCCGCATGTCGTCCACATTCCGATGAGTGGCTAACCGCTCTTAGCCCTCAGTATCGAAGAGCATTAGGACAGATAGAATCGGTTTAAATAATTAATGGTCTTGTTTTTCTAATTAATTAAAAAACTTAAGTTTTGCCCGGAGTTTACGACGTGTAGAACCCCATATCGTGTATATTTTCGTAGTCTATGCGCTAGCTAGCCGAGAGGCCATGCATATGGACTAATCACCCCTTGGTAAATGGTGTTTCGCACTAACCCTCGAGAGAGGAGGCGAGGAATTCTTCCGGATTTGGTTCCTCACCCAATAGCGGAGTTCTTAGCGTAATGCAGGCATTAAAAGGAATCCTTCGTCAGACGAGAGCCCGGTCGAATTGTCTTAATGTTCAGGTGAGCGATAGTCCTAGAGATAGGTGAGCTCATTTTTGTGGAACCTCCACGGCCAAGTCTCCGCCTTAATTAATTTAAAATTTAGGATCTCTTTTATTAAAAGTTTATTTTAGTTAAATTCTTTTAGATACTGTTGCGCTAAGTTATTTGTTAACCCCAAAATCAGCGATCCTTCCCAAGGCAGCAAGCTCGCTAGTCGCGGCCTGCTCCAGGTTCCTCCTGGAGGTCGCGACGTCTCAGGATGGGCGGACAGGTTTTTCTGTTCGCTGAGGCCGCACGACTTGGGCAGTCTCAGCGGTCTGACCACCTAGGCCGGGCGTTGTTTCTCTGGTCGGTAGGGGCCACAGACTACTTCTGCAGTCCGCCCCTGCAGGTTGCGTGCCTTGTCAGCTTAAGCGCAAGTTTCTCAACAGGTCCCCCTTTGCCAGACTCAGATGTCTATCCGCCCAGACCTCCACAACGACAAGCGGCATGTCTCTAGGCCGTAGTCTTTCACCAGCGTCGACAAACATCCAGTTCGTCGTATAGCCAGATTGGCGACCTGACCCCAGGCCGCCAGCCAGCTACCCCAGTTTCCACCTCGCCAACACGCGCGGCCTGCCTCATCAGTCCAGCAGGTCGCGAATCCCTTGTCACCTAGAAGATGTGGCAAGTACCATTCAACAAAATGGCAGACTCCAGCAGCATAGGCAACCTGCTTCTTCAGTCCGCCGAGGAGCGCAAATACTCCAGCTCTCTGGCTACCTGTAAAGATCAGCGTGCATGTCCCATTCATCGTGAGCTGGGCGGACTCAAAGTGCAGTCAAACCTTTTAGTCCACCTACATTGGTGAACCATAGCTCCAGCTTCAGCAGCCAGCCGCTTCGTTCACTGCAGAGGCTGAATCATTTTATCAACTGCGGACTCTGTTCAGCAGTGGCGGACTCTGCGGATTCTTCTCGTTGTCCGCCACTTAGCCAGATTCCGCTTCTCCCCAGCAGCAGGCAGTACCAGACCGCATGTCCTAGTGCAGACTCTGCGGACTCAGCGGATATCCCTCAGCTCGCACCCTTAGCGCATGCTCGCTCACCTCAACTGGGGCAGACTCATTGCGTAGTCCGCCACTCAGCCTCTAGCACCCGCCTCCGTAGCAGAAGGCAGGCAACCTACTTAGCCCGTAATCTTGGCGCGTGCTCGATCAGCAGGCACGGACTCTTCCCAGTCTTCCAGGCAGCAAACCTCTTCCAGAAGCCAGTTCCAGTCTGCGCGGTCTCATGCAGACTCGGCGGACTCTATCCTGTTCTCGCACTAGTTACCATCTCACCGGGGGGTAACGTCACCGAAAGCCGTTACCACCTCGGGACTATAAATAGACCCCCATGCCTCTCATTCGTGGACACTCTGGACACTCAGGACAGTATGGACAGTCTCATCACTCTCACGCTCGAGGACTCCCGACGACAAGTTCAACCTTTCAACCTCCTGCAGACTCCTTTTCCCAGTCCGCATCTCCTCTTATTTTAATCGTGCGGCCTACCGACCTTAGTTATCAGTCCGCGCGGCCTCCTCTCTGACCTTAGTCGCGCAGCCTGCCGACCTTGCTCTCCAGTCCGTGTGGCCTCCCTTCTGGCACTTCTTCCTTAGCTGCAATCTTCTCCAGTGTACCCTTTATTTTATTTCTTGTAAAGATGTATTGCAAGCTATAATCTTTTTTCTTGATTAAAGGAAAAGCCCATCGTAAGAGTGGCATTTAAGCCGCGGCGGGCGAAGTCTGCTGTTGCCACTATTAGCGGCCCCCTTTCTTCTTCTCAGCTCATCTTAACTCTCTTGGCATCAACCTGCAAGCGCAACCATCAAAGTAACCTTTTGCTCGATAACTCCTGTTCAACCTCCTCCACTAATCATCAACCTTCTCTGCTGATCATCAGCCTTCCCGGTTGCTCTTAGAAAACCTCTCCTCTATCCCTAAAACCCTTGAACAAGCGCTTGCTCCACTCTCGAGCACTCTGAAGCTTTCTCTTTATCATCAACCCCACAATCCTCTTCTTCACCTAGCTTGTGAGATCGAACAACCCGTTAACTAGGCGGTGCCATTTTCACCCATCAATAGTTAACACGCGACCTTCAGATCCGAATAGACGGTGAACATCGATAGTTAGCCTTGCTAGATCATCGTTCAGCCGATAACCTTGCTGAATCAAGTCCCAGATATGATCCTCCCTAGGAGGCCTTCAAGCAATCACGCCGTGAAAATACTCAGCAGATCTAAGTGATCAATGAAATTCTTGCTACAATCACCCACCAGTTGCAGATGCATCCTGCATCAGCTCCAGTTGCTCCAGCTGCTCCGATCAATCCAGCCCCAACATTGGACCATGATTGTCTCTTAGATATCTTCAAGGAGAAAATAACCAAACTAACAATTCATCAAGGCAAGTATACCTATCGAAATGCAGCTAGGGGACACAAGTGTCGTATTGAAATCCGGGAACAGTTGAGTAAGCTTACTCACACGAAATCTATTATTTTATAGACGGAAAAATTAAGTTTTTTTTTTGAAGAAAGCTAAACGTGCTAAAGGAAGAGAACTACTTGCAATGAAAGAGAGCTACTTGCATGAAAAGTTAAAGAGAGCTAAAATAGCGATTAACTTAAGCTTAGTAACGATGAAGGGGAAAATACACTCGATCAGAAATCACCTCGGCAAGAGTGGTTAGAAAAATACGATAAATAAACCTAAGCTAATTAGGGTAAAGGTCCTTGACCGTGGAGGTTCCATGAATATTGACACGCTTCTCTCGAAGGCCGTGCCTAACTGAGTTTAGGAAGGTCTGACCGACTCTCGCCTAAATCGGAGGCCTAAAACTCGCTTTACGCGGTGAACCCCGCTATTGGATTTTACTCCAATCCGGGAGATTTGAACGTCTGCCTCTCTCGAGGGGTGCGAACAACTCCCTTTACTCTTGAGTGCTCATTTCAAACTTTCGGCCTCTCGGCTAGCCCAGAATGAAAGCAAAGGTGGAGAGTATATATCGATGATATACCTCCAACCCGTGATAAATCAAGAGTAATTCAAGGCTAAACCCTAAAAAGAAAAGGTAAGATTCAAAGCATCATAACCTAATCACTCGAACCTCGGATCATTAAGATCGAGTACATGGAGGATTAGTTAATCATGGTGAGGTGGAAGAGGGGGGATGAGTAGAAGAAGAAAATGAAAACAGAGCAGAAACGTAAAAGAAAACAACACTTTTTATTAATGGAAACAGAGATCTTATAGCTTGAAAACTAGAGATTACAAGTGCATGGAAAGGTAAACTACACTATCATTATCATTATACTACAGAACGAAGCTAGGAACTAATACAGGGAAAGCATAAAGCTAGAGCTACGAACTAAAAATGGAAAGACATGCTTAAAAAAGTTCAAGAATACAAAGGGCAGAACCTCCCCTCTCAATCCAAAAAGTGTCCCTGAACCCTTAGAGTTGGTCTCTATTTATAGAATTTTTCGGGTCGGGTCACGCCCCCCTGTCATGCCCTGGTCGGGCGTGACCCTGGGGCGTGACACATTCGGCGCGACTTTTTCGGGCTGGAATTGAATTCTGACGAAGTAGTTGCGGTACACGCCCACAAGTCACGCCCTGGTAGGGCGTGTACCTGGGGCGTGTTCTTTGCGGCGTGACTTTGTTGAGCTGAAATTGAATGCTGGAGGTGACGGGCGGAATTGCTGAAGTACACGCCCATATGTCATGCCCGGGTCAGGCGTGACCCTGGGGCGTGACACTTTCGGTGCGACGGTGGAGCGGGAAAAACGAGCGCGCTGTGGCGATTCCTCGGAACCTGGGGACACGCCTCTAGAACACGCCCGTGTCGGATGTGACACGAGCGTGACAGAGGGCGTGTACACTAAGTTTCCACGGAATGCAGTTTCGGACCAATTGCTTCATTCCTCTGGGTACACGCCCTAGGTACACGCCCGGGTAGGGCATGACCTTGGGGCGTGTCATAGCAAAATTCGGCTGAAAGCCGTGAAAACCTGCAAAAAGCAGAAAAAATGCATTAGCGACAAAAATATATACAAAGGGGAATCAAAATAAGTACTTTACAAGACATGATGTGCTTTAAAACCCCGAAAATATCCTAATAAAATTGACTACAAACCGTATTATCAAATTCCCCCAACCTTAAGTTTTGTTTGTCCCCAAGCAAAGATATAAAGACTAGCTAATCATAAAAGTGACTAATTCAAAAAGTTTTAATCATACTTACACAAGTACTATGCGAAATTCTAGGTAGGGAGAATGTAAAATGTAAATCTAAAACAATTATTTTGGTGTGGTTTAACTTTTATAAACTTTACTTAATAAAAATAAATCATCCAGAATTTTGACGAAATTCTTTAAATAGATTTAAGCAAGGCAGTGAAAATGAAAAGAACGTATTGAGTTATTACTAGATCCAAGCAACGCATTATAATTATATCAATTAAATAACAAAAATCTAAGTTTAAATCCAAAACTAAAACTGATTTACTTTTCTTCTTTTCTTAGTTGTTAAATAAAATTAAAAAAGGGCGTGAATCAAAAGGACTTAATAGGACCGAAACGTTTGGTTTAGGAATATGAATAGGAGTGGAATTCAAATATAAACATGGAGGCTTAAAAATCACACTAAACCAAAACAACGAGTTTCAAAAAAAATAAATTTATTTTAAACAAAATATGTATAAATAAATTTATTTTTCTCTTTATGATTATTTATCTCTTTTTTTTGGTATTATTTTCATTCATTTTTTTTCTCTCTTTTATTTTTCAATACATTGCTTTTGAGTACACTTTTTTCAACAATTTCTCCAAAGATAACACAAAATTTCCTATCCCAAAAAAATTAGCGTGATTAGATAGGTAGGAATTTGGGCTTTGGTGAAAATGAAATGCTGTGTGGAGTTATCAAATGAATTTGGAAAAAAGGCTCAAAAGCGGCTAACTAGTGGTAAAAGATTTTAGGTTGGCAGGAAAGCTCAAACGTAAAAAAAAGGCCTAAATCATTTTCACGCTTTTTTTTAAATTTATTTAAAACATAGAGTCGATAAATTTCAAAAAGCAAGTTCGAGATAATAATCGAAGATTGATGAAATTATCTTGAAAATAAAAATAATATGTGACTTGGATCGTTCATATCTACTACGTTATTCAAAATTTGTTCTTACAAAAATTATCTAAAGACGAAAAGGAAAATAGTGGATGATAAATTTTTAGAGAAAGTAAAGAAAATAAAGAACGAAAAACCATAATAGAAATGCACGTTTTAGAGAAATATTTTACCTTAACATGCTACCGTGAATTAGAAACACAGCATGACCAACATTTTACTTGTGAAATATGATCAAAAAAAATGATTAGAAAAATTAATATTAACTACGTTGTTTATAAAGAAGTTTGAGAAAAACAAAACATAAACATGGGGTACTTATTGAAATACCAAAATGCAGCTATATATATATATAATTTTTTTTTTTTTGAATTTTTTGGATTTTTTGGATATTTACAAAAAGCAAAAAGGAGGAACTCATCCCCCAAGCTTAAAATCTACATTGTCCTCAATGGAGAAGGAGGTCGGAGAACGAGAGAAAAGTAAAGTACAGAAAGGAAAGACAGAATTGAAAAATAGGTACTTCCCCGGTTTTATGTTGCAGGGAAAGCTGAGTGATGTCGTTCGTCCATGCGTGTGCTGTGGATCTTCAGGAAACGTCGTCTGGTGGACTTTGTCATGGAATCAGAACCGTTGGAGCAGGCGATCGCAGAAGTTTCAGCTTGCCGGAGCCATTCGGGGCAAAAATTATAAAATAAAGAAAACAGAAAAAGATAACTTGGGTTGCCTCCCAAGAGCGCCGTTTGTTTAAAGCGTCGTTTGAGCTCGACGCATCAAAATAAGATTGTCCCAAATATTGTTTAAAAATAAAGTTCGAAGAAAGTTCAAAGTTTTTGAGAAAAATAAAGTTCAGATTAATCAAATGTCAGGACCGGAAAGATAGAGTTAACAGGGTTGAGACTGACATCATCACAGAAATACAGTTTAAGACGCTGACCATTCACTTTGAAAGTACCCTTATCAGGGTGGGAAATTAAAACAGTACCATAAGAAAAAACTTCTAAAACAGTAAAAGCCCCCGACCAACGTGATTTTAATTTACCCGGGAATAAACGTAAATGAGAATTATAAAGAAGAACTTGGTCGCCCGGCTTAAAGATTTTTGGGTGCCTAAGATGTCGATCGTGTAAACGCTTCGTCCGCTCTCTATAAAGTATGTTATTTTCATATGCGTAAGAGCGCCACTCGTCGAGTTCGTTACGTTGAAAGTTTCTAAAATCGCCGACAGAGTGGTGTAGGATCTTGTGGCGCCCTTAGAGGGGGGGTGAATAAGGGCCCTTTAAAAATTTTTAACTTTTTATAAAATAAAAGACTAGCTACTATAAATGAGACAGATCAATGAAATGAATAACAAGATTATACTTCTTCAAAATGAATATGTAAAATGATTCCAATAAAGCTTGAAATCAAGGCTTACAACGATAATAGTTTTTATTTTTTTTTTCACCGATCCTTCTCCCAAGAACCGGTAGGCTATAGTCAATATCTCCCTCGATATGCCTACTAGCCTCCCCCTAGATCAAACCTATGATCTAGACGCTGCACAACTCGCTGCGATTTACTCTTAAGCCTCACACGGACCTAGACACCACACATAAGGTGGTGATTTGCCCCTAAGCCACACACGGACTTAGACACCACACACAAGGTGGTGATTTTCCCTACCCAATTACAAAGATGAGAGATGAAAATAAAAGTACAATAGTAAAACTTAAAAACTCCCTCAAAATCACGAGCTCTGAAGATGATGATGATCCAACAAGAAGATCTCCAATCTTGAACACACGGTCGTATCTCCTTCGCTCTTGAGATTTCAACGGACCAAGGGAGTTCGTCTGGAAACGGAGATAAAGGCTCTGAAAATTCTCTGGGAAAACAAAGCTCTGCCAGATCCAACGCTTCCCTGAAATTTTTGGCCGTATATATCATTTCACGCTATCGCCGGCGGTAGCGTTAACGCCCCGCGATAGTGATAACTCTCCGTTGCTTGACACGTGGCACACGTCGCGCTAATTTTCAGATCTGAGCGGAGAACGTGACGATCGTGGGATATCGCTCGGCGACATCGGTATCGCCCCGTGATATCGCTGATCGTGACTGACTTCGTACGCGGCAACGTGCGGATTAAGGCTGACGCCAGCAGGAACTGATTAGGCTATCGCCCGCGGTAGCGTTATCGCCGGTGATAGCGTGTTTTTCCTTTTCATCAATGCCATGCTCAGCCTTTATTTTGTACATAAAAATGCTGTTATCCCTGCACATTTAAAATACATACCAAGAGCAAATACATCCGGGATTTGTTATTCTCAAACTAAGAAGCGCGGAACGCATGCTCCAACAAGTGGGGATCGAAGTTTAAAAATCGTAAGGCCCAAAAGGCGCGGTGCTCTAACTCTACGGGTAAATGACACGATTTTCCATAAACCAACCTATATGGTGTACAGCCGAGGGCGGTTTTGTACGCTGTTCGGTAGGCCCATAGAGCATCGTCTAATTTGGCTGACCAGTCTTTTCTAGATGTTGAAACAGTCTTTTCTAAAATTCTTTTTATTTCTCTATTGACTACTTCGACTTGTCCGTTAGTTTGGGGGTGGTAGGCAGTGGAAAGCTTATGAGTAACGCCATATTTAGTTAGGATTTTTGAAAATTGCGCGTTACAGAAATGGGAACCCCTATCACTAACGATAGCGCGCGGCGTACCGAATCAAAAAAATAATTTTTTGAGGAAATTAACTACGACTCGGGCATCATACGTAGGAAGAGCTTGGGCTTCGGCCCAATGTGAAACATAATCAACGGCCACTAAAATGTACTTATTCCCGAAGCTAGAAGGAAAAGGGCCGACAAAATCAATCCCCCAGAGGTCGAAAACTTCGCACTCTAGGAAATAATTTTGTGGCAGTTCATTTTTATTCGAAATATTCCTCGACCGTTGGCAACTATCACACCTACTCACAAAGGCATGCGCGTCTTTAAATAGGGTGGGCCAGTAAAAACCCGCGCTTAACACTTTATGAGCGGTGCGAGCAGCTTGATAGTGCCCACCTGTCGGTCCTTCATGCAAATGTTTAATAATATCTAATCCTTCATCAAAAGAAACACACCTCCTGATCACTTGGTCGGCACAAATTCTGAAAAGATGCGGGTCCTCCCAAAAATAGTTTTTCAGCTCAGAAAAGAATTTCTTCTTTTGCTGAGATGAAAACTCTTTTGGGAGCACACGGGCCAATAGATAGTTGGCGATGCGGGCAAACCAAGGAGAAGTAGATGTGTTAATTATGAACAGCTTCTCATCAGGGAAATAGTAATGAAAAGAATTTTCGTCTAATTATTCTATAAACGGGTTGTCTAGGCGCGAAAGGTGGTCGGCGGCCAAGTTCTCGGCACCTCGCTTATCACGGATCTCTAAGTCAAACTCCTGGAGGAGTAAGACCCAGCGAATCAAGCGAGGCTTGGCATCTGTTTTAGAGAGAAGATATTTGAGGGCCGAGTGGTCCGTAAAAACAATAATTTTCGAAAGAGTAATATAAGGGCGAAATTTGTCAAAAGCGAATACTACAGCTAAGAGCTCCTTCGCGGTTGTGGTGTAATTTTCCTGTGCAGATGTGAGTGTTTTACTAGCGTAATAAATGAGGTGGAAGTTTTTGGAAATACGTTGACCTAGTACGGCTCCCACCGCATAACTACTCGCATCACACATTATCTCAAATGGAAGATCCCACACCGGAGCTATCATGATTGGGGCATTAACTAGTTTTTCTTTTATTAAATTGAAGGCAGCTAGACAGAGGTCATCAAAGATGAATGGGGCGTCTTTTTCTAAGAGATGGGTAAGGGGCTTGGTGATTTTGGAAAAGTCCTTTATGAAGCGGCGGTAGAAACCCGCATGACCCAGGAAACTTCTTATAGCTTTTATGTTCGTCGGTGGCGGCAGCTTCTCGATAACTTCTATTTTCGCAACGTCTACTTCAATACCCCTTTCAGAAATTTGGGCTATCTTGCTGACCACGTTGAGAAAATTTAACATGGTATCAAAGCCAGGTTTCTGAGGTTGCGGAGGTTCAGTTGCGTGAGCGGAGGTCAGCCAGTGTTGTTACTCAGTGATTGAGTGGTGATCAACCTGTGTTGTTGCTCTGAGCTGCGGAAGGGTACCAACAGGTGGTTGCAATGGAAGGAAGCTTAGCAAGAGGTCTTGGCATTGAACTCTTAACGCCGACTAACTATAAAAAGTGGAAGTCGTGCATGAAGAGTTATCTTCTGGGCGAGGAGCTGTGGGAAGTTATCGGTGGAGATGACAGACAGGAAGTTACTGCTGCTTTCGGTACTGCTGAACAGGTGAGGCTCTGGAGAAGAACTAATGCTAAGGCAGAGTTCGTTCTGAAGAGAGCTGTCTCTCCGGAACTGTTTGATCACATCATTGGATGTGAGTCGGCTGCTGATATTTGGACAACCATTGATGAGTTGTTCAATAGGAAGAATGTGGCGCGGCTTCAGTTCCTGGAGAATGAGTTGGCCAGGGCAACTCAGGGAGACCTTTCCATCTCCAGGTACTTCTTAAAGATGAAGAGCTTGTGTGCTGAGCTGTCGGCACTGGATCCTGATGAGCCTATCTCTGAGGCAAAGATGAAAAGGCACATTTTCCGCGGCTTGCGGAAGGAGTATGTGGCCTTTGTTACGTCTGTTCAAGGGTAGGCTACTCAGCCGTCTCTGCTGGAGCTGGAGAATCTGCTTGCCTCGCAGGAGAGCTTAGCAAGGCAGATGGCTGGAGTGAATCTGAATCAGGAAGGCAGCGAGGCTCTCTTCTCAGGCAAGAAGAAGGGATGGGAAGGGAAGAAGAAGAAGAAGGTGCAGGCCGCTGTTGAGAAGGAGACTTCAACTTCATATCCGCCGGAGAGGAGCAATGCTCCTAAGGACTGGAAGAAGAATCTGAAGTGCTACCGGTGTCATCAGCGAGGGCACTTCAAGCGGGACTGCAAGGTCAAACTGCAGCCTGGGCATGCTGCGGGAAAGGAGGAAGCTTGCTCGCGAAGTGAAGAAGCAGAATGGGGAGGAGCTTTCATGACGGGCACTTGTGTCCGGGCCTTATCTGCTGAGGACTTCAACAGCGAGTGGATCATCGACTCTGGGTGTGGTCATCACCTCACCGGAGACAAGTCGAAGTTCACCTCCATGCAGGCTTACTCAGGTAATGAAGCTATTATCACTGCTGATAATACTGTTTATGCAGTAGAGAAGGAGGGGGTCGTGTCTTTGGGTAGTGATCAGGGGCCACTCACGTTAAGGAGTGTGTATCACATGCCGGGCATGAAGAAGAACCTCTTCTCGGTGACCAACGCGGTGGACGCTGGGTATCATGTTCTGTTTGGGCCAACAGACGTGAGGTTCCTTCGCAATGTATCAGCGGTAAAGGCTGATGTTGCTCATGTTGGGAGGAGGGTGAAGAACTTGTTTGTTCTTTCCACCAGTGCCTATGTTGATAGGATGAGAGCCAATGATAGTGCGGCTATCTGGCATGAGAGGCTGGGGCATGTTGGCATGGATAAGCTAAAGGCAATGGCGAGTAGAAGTCTGGTGAGGGGGTTGCCGATGTTGTCCTCCTTTGGTGATGGGCATGTTTGTGTGGGCTGTCAATACGGTAAGGCACATCGCCTTCCGTTTGATAAATCTCAAACAAGGAGCAAGAAACCATTGGAGTGTATTCATGGAGACCTGATGGGACCGACTATTACTGCCAGCCTTGGTGGAAGCAAATACATGCTTGTCTTGGTTGATGACTACTCAAGGTATACTTGGGTGTACTTCTTAAAGGAGAAGTCGGAAGCCTTCCATTTGTTCGTGGAGTTCAAGGAGTTGGTAGAAGGTCGGCTTGGCTTGCGGATTAAGAAGTTTAGAACTGATAACGGGGGGGAGTTTGTCTCTTCCGAGTTTTCTAACTTCTGCAGCAAGCACGGGATCCAACGGGAGCTTACTTGTTCTCACACTCCACAACAAAATGGGGTAGCGAAGCGGAAGATCCGTCATTTGACGGAAACCTGCAAATGCTGGCTGCATGCGAAAGATATCCCGAGGTCCTTTTGGGCGGAGGGAATGTCTTGTGCTACTTATGTTATCAACCGGATGCCACTCAGCCCTATCAACATGAAGACTCCTATTGAGCTATTGCTGAAGGAGAAGCCGAGTGTTGGACACCTTCGGGTGTTCGGTTCAACTTGCTACGTGCATGTCCCGGATGCTTCACGGACAAAGCTGGATGCGAAGGCAAGGAAACTTGTCTTTGTTGGCTATGATGAGCGGAAGAAGGGATGGAAGTGCATGGACCCTGTGACGAAGAAGTTCGTGGTGTCAAGAGACGTTGTCTTTGACGAGCTGACGTCATACGGAGGTGGCTCGGTGGAGCCTACCGGAAGTAGCAAGGTTGAGGAAGCACCGGTGGAGGCTGCTGAAGGCTTGGAAGAGGAGCTTGCTGTTTCACCAGCAGCTCCTGTTGCTTCGAACTCCGAGGCTGAGCCTTCTGGCTCAGGAAGCAGGGGGAGCACTGCTCAATGCTTTCCCCAAGTAGGAGTGGAGCCTGAAGAAGCAACGGAAGCCGTGAGCAAGGAGCCATGTCTTCGGAGATCGAAGAGGGTGGTTAAGCCACCGGCTCGGTACTGTGATGGTAATGCAGTGAGCTTTGTCTCCTGTTTCTTTGCAGGTCCTCTGGATGAGCGAGAGCCTGCAAACTTCAACGAGGCCACTGGAGTGAAGGAGTGGGATGATGCCATGAAGGAAGAGATTGATGCTCTGAAGAAGAATGAAACCTGGGACCTTGTGCCCAAGGTTGATGGCGTTACTCCGGTTACTTGCAAGTGGGTGTATAAGTTGAAGAAGAAGGCTGATGGGAGCATTGATCGGTTCAAGGCTCGCCTGGTCGCAAGAGGATTCTCACAGCAGTATGGAGAAGACTATGAGGAGATATTCAGTCCTGTTGCGAAGATGACATCTGTAAGAGTGGTGATCGCCTTGGCTGCTAGCAAGGGATGGAGGTTGTGGCAACTTGATGTGAAGAATGCTTTTCTTTACGGAGAGATTGACAAGGACATCTTCATGGATCAGCCGCTTGGTTTTGTCTCTGAAAAGCATCCGGACTATGTCTGCAAACTCAGGAAGGCTCTCTATGGGTTGAAGCAAGCTCCTCGAGCGTGGTATGGGAAGATTGCAGAGTACCTGCAGTTCTGTGGATACCTGGCTTCTAACTCGGACTCAAGCTTGTTCGTCAAGAAGAAGGGAGAGCTAAGAGTCTTAGTCCTGCTGTATGTGGATGATATGATCATCACAGGGAATTCGGAGAAGGAAGTAGCAAGGCTCAGGGCTGAGCTTGCTATACGCTTCGAGATGAAGGACTTGGGAGAGTTGCATCACTTTCTTGGTCTGGAAGTGGAGAGGAAGGAGTGCGGGATTCTCATTAGACAAAAAGTGTATGCTGATCGTATTGTGAAGCGGTTTGGCATGGGCGAAGGGAAGAAGTGCTCTACTCCACTGGAATCTGGGCTGAAGCTTCAACGGGATGAGGGAAGGGTTCTTAATGATCCCTTGGTGTTCAGGGCTCTTGTTGGGAGCTTGATCTATCTGACGATTACAAGGCCGGATATAGCTTATGCTGTTGGCCGAGTAAGTCGATATATGGCTGAACCAAGGAAATCTCATCTGTTGGCGGCAAAGGGAATTCTGAAGTATGTCAAGGTGACTTCTGAGATGGGACTCCTCTATGGAAGGGATGCGGAGTTTGCGTTGCTCGGGTACACGGATGCTGACTATGGCGGTGATTCGGATGATCGGAGGTCTACTTCAGGTTATGTGTTCACTTGCGGTTCAGCTAGCATCTCGTGGTGTAGCAAGAAGCAGGACTCGGTGTCGGTTTCAACCACGGAGGCGGAGTATAAGGCTTCGGCCTTGGCTGCTCGGGAAGCCGTTTGGTTGAGGAGGCTTATAGAGGATGTTCATGAAGAAGTGCAAGGGCCTACTTTACTCCGAGGTGACAATGAGAGTGCTCTCAAGCTGGTTAACAATCCAGTGTGTCACGCCAGGACCAAGCATATAGAGATTGATCACCACTTCATCAGGGAGAAGGTGTTGGAGGGGTCTCTGCTGGTCGGGCATGTTCGGAGTGAAGATAATCTTGCTGACATCTTCACGAAGCCGCTGTCGAAGGGGCCTTTTGAACGCTTGCGCAGCTTGCTGGGCTTGGTCACCACTTCTCACTTCAAGGGGGAGTGTTGAAATTGTGAAGTGGAAGTGGGTGACGGGACAGGCCGCGCGGCCTGTGCGGACAGCTTTGGCGGACTGGGCGGACTGGGCGGACTGTGGGTTGCGGCCTGGTGAGAAGTCTGGTGGAAGCCGGCTGTGTTCTGAGCGGGTTGTTGCATGGTGTCCGCGGTTTGGTGCGGCCTGGTATCTGCGGATAGAGAGGCTTGCGGACTGGTGCTTTGCTCAGTGGTCGCGGGTGCAAGTTTGCGCTGTTGGCGGGTTGGTTCAAGTTCGCGGGAAGCCTTGCGGACTGGTGTGTCTGCGGTTTGGGCTGTTGCGGACTGGGCCTTGAGCTTGGCTGAGGCCTTGTCGAGCTCAGGTTTTACAGCAGGTCTTGCTGTGGAGACCGGTTGGCGGACTGGTGTTTGGAGTCCGGGAAGTAGCTGCTGTGTTGGACAAGTGCGAGGAGCTCGCGGACTGGTTGCGGTCTGTGCTAGGGTGTTTGGCGGACGGGTCTTTGTGTCCGCCATGCTCGCACTGGCCCTTGATGGTTTTGGACTTGGTCACACATTGTGCCAAGTTCATGGTGTCCGCCGTATCCGCCAAGTCCGCTGTGACCGGGCGGACTGTTGCTGTTTGCCTTTGGTCGTGGACTTGTGGCGGATTGAGGTGTGGGTCTTGCGGACTGCCTCGGGTTGGTGCGGACTGCCATTGAAGAGGGTGCTGTCCTGAAGCAGTTGGAGCTTTGCGGGCTGGTGCCTTGTTCGCTTAGCTTGGGCGGACTGGAGAGGGTTCTTCAATGGTTGCCTTGCTCCTGGCGGTTTCCCTTGGTGACTGGCTAAGTCCTCGCGGACTGAGCGGACGGTCGTTTGTATTCGCGCGGGCTGGGGCGGTGTCGCTATCTCATGGGCGGTGACCACACTCCTCACCTGGCCTATAAATAGGACCCCCCTGGCACATCTACAGTAACCTAAGTAACGTGAGTGAACAGTGAATTGGGTTGGGCGAGTGCTGCAGTCTGTGTTTTCCAGTCCGCGCGGTTTGTTTCAGGCTGACGGTTTGCTGTGTGCAGGTCGCGCGGATAACTTCAAGGAGCCAGGAGTTTGGCTGTGACTTCGGTCAGTGCTTGGAAGTGTGCGGTCTCTGCGGACTCAGCAGGAGGTCGCTCTGCGGCTTGTCAGTTCTGTTTCAACTTTCCCAGCTTCAATTACCTGTCCGCCGGCTTCAAGCGGGTAGGGGAGTTCCTCGGTTCGGGTTCAGCAGGAGGCGAATAACGGTCTGTCCGCGCGGCCTCGCGGTCTCGGCGGACTCCGTGATATTCGGCGGATTGCAGCATAGCTTGGGCGAGCTCAGCGGTCTCGGCGGTCTCGGCGACCTCGCGGTCTCGGCGGACTGGAGTGCTGTCCGCCCGGCTTGTTTTTTGGTTCTTTCTGTTTACAGCTGTAATACTAGCGAAATCATGTCTCGCTATGTATGCCTCGGATTGTAAAGAAGTTAATGCATATTAAGATCTTCTTGTGCTTCCATTGTTTTGTTGGGTGCAACCTCTAGTCCTTGGGTTTTCCGCAGGTTCAGCGTGCGAACTGGGTAGTTCCGAAGATATTAATTTGGTGTTTGGGCTATCTTGCTGACCACGTTGAGAAAATTTAACATGGGGCGTCTTTTTCTAAGAGATGGGTAAGGGGCTTGGTGATTTTGGAAAAGTCCTTTATGAAGCGGCGGTAGAAACCCGCATGACCCAGGAAACTTCTTATAGCTTTTATGTTCGTCGGTGGCGGCAGCTTCTCGATAACTTCTATTTTCGCAACGTCTACTTCAATACCCCTTTCAGAAATTTTATGTCCCAAAACTAACCCTTCCCTTACCATAAAATGACATTTTTCCCAATTTAAGGCAAGTTTAGTTTCTTCGCATCGCTCTAATACTTTTTCAAGGTTCTCTAAGCAACTATCGAAGGAATTCCCGAAGACGGAGAAATCATCCATGAAAACTTCCAAAATGCTTTCTACGTACTTGTCAAAGATGGCGAGCATACATCGTTGGAATGTATCCGGCGCATTGCACAATCCAAACGGCATTCTTCGGTAGGCGAAGGTGCCGAAGGGACAAGTAAACGTAGTTTTCTCCTGGTCGTCGGGGGAGATGGGGATTTGAAGATACCCCGAGAGGCCATCGAGAAAACAATAAAAGCTATGTCCGGAAA
The DNA here is from genome assembly GCA_039583875.1 of Platanthera guangdongensis. Lineage (NCBI taxonomy): Eukaryota > Viridiplantae > Streptophyta > Magnoliopsida > Asparagales > Orchidaceae > Platanthera > Platanthera guangdongensis. The sequence goes on from CM077163.1 coordinate 103,131,275, forward strand.
GTCGTTCTAAAATCTAATCAATGAACGGCAAGGGGAAGTGATCCTTGCGGGTGGCGTCATTCAACTTACGGTAATCTATACACATTCGCCATCCGGTCACCATCCGAGTCGGGATTAATTCATTATTTTCATTACTTACGACCGTTATCCCTCCCTTCTTTGGTACTACCTGTACTGGGCTAACCCACTTACTGTCGGATATAGGATAGATAATTCCTGCGTCTAACAATTTCATAACCTCACCCTTAACTACGTCTTTCATGTTTGGGTTTATACGGCGCTGAGGTTGTATAGAGTTACGTGAATTATCTTCCATTAAGATTTTATGAGTGCAGAAAGATGGGCTTATGCCCTTGATATCAGATATCTGCCAAGTAATAGCTTGGCGATGCTTTTGTAAAATTGAAAGAAGTTTATCCTTTTGTGCTTCCGTGAGGTAGGCCGAAATTATGACAGGCAGCTTGGAGTCCTTTTCTAAGAAAGCGTATCTAAGGTGCTCTGGTAGTTCTTTCAGTTCCAAGGTAGGGGGGTCATCATACGAGGTTTTGGAAATTTGTTCTTTTTCAAAAACTATGTCCTCGTACACTTTTTTATATGTAAAATTAAAAGGGGTGTTGCTAGAGGCCATGGCGGCTTCGTGCAGCGATTCAGTTGGAAAAGTAGAAGAGGAACAGAAATCAAAAAATTCTTTTTCAAAATCAGAAAGGCGAGTGGAGGATTCTTCACTTAGGTGTAGAGATTCAGTTGGAGGAGTAGGAGAGGAACAAAAATTGGAAAATTCTTCTTCAAAAGCAGAGGTGTGAGAGAAGGATTCTTCACTTACGGTATCCATGAAAAAACAGGAGTCATCATTAGCTAGTGTGTTCTTCATTGAGGGGGTGATAGAGAAAGTTACCTCATCGTCGCCCACTCGAAGGAAGAGCTTACCATTGCTTACGTCAATGATGGCTCGGGAGGTGGCAAGGAAGGGTCGGCCAAGGATTAGGGGAACCTCGACGTCTTCTTCGATGTCCAAAATAACAAATTCCACCGGGAAGATGAACTTGTCAACTTTGACTAGGACGTCCTCCACTATTCCTAACGGGTATTTGACTGACCGGTCGGCGAGCTGGATACTCATGCGTGTGGGGTTGAGACTACCAATTCCTAACTTTTTAAACAACGATAGGGGCATAAGATTAATACTCGCACCTAAGTCGGCTAAAGCGTGTTTCATAAAGAGATCACCAAAGACACACGGGATAGAGAAACTACCCGGGTCACTGATTTTCTTCGGTAATCCGTTTGTCAAAACCCCCGAGCACGCGACATTTAATGTGACATGAGAAAGGTTCTCTAACTTCTTCTTGTTGGTTAGGAGGTCATTAAGGTACTTTGCGTACTTAGGCATCCGGGATATGGCTTCGTGGAAAGGCAGATTTATGTGGATTTGTTTAAACATTTCTAAAAAACAGGTGTATTGATCATCCTGTCGTTGTTTATTAAGTTCGGAAGGGTATGGCGGGGATGGATTGTTTTTAAAGGTGGGTGGTGGAGTGAGTTGTTGTTCTAAAATAGGAGTGATACTTTGTTCGGCAGAGGGTGGAATTTTTAAAACGAGAACGGAGCTTTGATTTTTTAAAGCGGAAGCGGAGATTGCCTCGGGCTCTTCACTTATCATACCGGGAACTTTCTTCCCACTCTGAAGAGTTATAGCTTTCGCTTGCTCTCTCGGGTTGGGCTTAGTATTGGAAGGAAGAGACCCTACGGGTCGCTCAGAAATCATTTTAGCGAGTTGTCCTACCTGATTTTCTAAATTTTTAACACTTCGGGTTAAGGTCCTAATCGTAGCGTCATTAGCATTCATATATTTTGAAAACACTTCCTCCAAATTTGGAGGTTTTGGAAAACTTTGAGGAGGTGGTGGTGGAGAAAAATCACTTTGCGGTGGCGGGCGCACAGCATTCGATGGATTGCTCCACGAAAAATTCGGATGATTTCTTAACGCAGGATTATAACTATTCGGAAAATTAAAACCAGGAGGATGATAATTCGCAGCAGAAAAATTATTAAAAGCAGTTCTAGGCATATTATTTACATAATCCAAATGTTCGGCGGGAGGAGTTACAGATTCCCATACCTGAGGGGCGGAGGCAGCAGTCATCTCCGTAATTTTTTTTGCTTAATATTTCAACTTGCAGTGCGAGTTGGGATATGTTGTCCACTTCAAAGAGACCTGCAGGTTTGTTTGGGCGGGACCTAGGCACATTCCACTGGTAAGTGTTCATGGCCATGTCTTCAAACAGCTCAAGAGCTGCTTCCGGGGTCTTATGGTTTAAAGTACCGCCAGAAGCTGCGTCTATTATTTGCTTCGTGCTTTGATTTAGCCCATTATAGAACGTCTGCACCTGCAACAATACAGGCAGAGCGTGATGTGGGCATCGTCTTAATAATTTTTTAAATCTTTCCCAGGTTTCGTAAAGGGTCTCAGAGTCTATTTGTCCAAAGGCAGAAATGTCATTCCTAAGTTTTGCAGTTTTAGCAGGCGGAAAATACTTGGCCAAAAATTTTTCAGTTAATTGCGTCCAAGTAGTTATGCTATTTTTAGGAAGGGTGTTCAGCCACTGCTTAGCCTTAATTCTAAGAGAGAAAGGAAATAATCTTAGCCTAATAGCATCATTTGTGACATCATTTATCTGGAAGGTGTCACAAATCTCAAGAAAGCTGGCTATGTGTGCGTTCGGATCTTCATCTTGAAGCCCGTCAAATTGCACATACTGCTACACCATTTGAATTATGCTAGGCTTCAGTTCGAAATTATTATTATTTATTGCAGGGCGAACTATATTAGATTCTGTACCCTCGAGATTCGGTCGTGCATAATAGGACATAGGCCTTTGCACGCCTTCCTCCATGTTGGGTTCTGCCATTCTTAAGGTATAAAATGACTCGGAATCCTCAACCGGAACTTGGGTAGTAGGGCCTTGAAATCGTGATCTTCTCCGAAGAGTACGCTCAATTTCGTGGTCCAGGTCCAAAGTAACCGACGGACTTCCGCGGGTCATACACTAGAAGAAGAGAGGAGAAGAAAGACTAGAAAATAAAAGAGCTAATGAAGTTCGAATTTTTTTTTTTGAAATAGATTTTTTATGTTTTAACTCCCGAACTTCCCAAGGGCTACCCGGTGAAGGGTTCGCAAGGTACTAGACAAGATAGTGGCATTTAGAGCCACTTTGCCCTTTTCGAGAGAGTTAGGTGGTGTAGAAAAATTTGTGATGTGGGTTTCTATTAAGTAGGCGGTAATTAAAATCCAGCCATTTAACTCCGAGCGAGTAGGCGGAAAAGAAAAGCTACACTCACGCACTCGACAGAAAATTAAAACACACCCACTCTACAGAAAGTAAACACACTCTACTGAAATAAAGCCTGCCAATTAACTCAAGTGAGTAGGCGGAAAAATAAAATACGCACACTTGCTTGAAATAAATCCAGCCAATTAACTCAAGTGAGTAGGCGGAAAAAATAAAATACGCACACTTGCTTGAAGAAAATCCAGCCAATTAACTCAAGTGAGTAGGCGGAAACAATTTTAAGAAGGATGGTGAGAAAGAGAAGTGATAAAATTAATATATTCGCGTTTTTAATTTATCAACGAGCGTTGCTTCCCCGGCAACGGCGCCAAAAACTTGATTGTCTCTTAGATATCTGCAAGGAGAAAATAACCAAACTAACAATTCATCAAGGCAAGTATACCTATCGAAATGCAGCTAGGGGACACAAGTGTCGTATTGAAATCCGGGAACAGTTGAGTAAGCTTACTCACACGAAATCTATTATTTTATCGACGGAAAAATTAAGTTTTTTTTTGAAGAAAGCTAAACGTGCTAAAGGAAGAGAACTACTTGCAATGAAAGAGAGCTACTTGCATGAAAAGTTAAAGAGAGCTAAAAGAGCAATTAACTTAAGCTTAGTAACGATGAAGGGGAAAATGCACTCGATCAGAAATCACCTCGGCAAGAGTGGTTAGAAAAATACGATAAATAAACCTAAGCTAATTAGGGTAAAGGTCCTTGACCGTGGAGGTTCCATGAATATTGACACGCTTCTCTCGAAGGCCGTGCCTAACTGAGTTTAGGAAGGTCCGACCGACTCTCGCCTAAATCGGAGGCCTAAAACTCGCTTTACGCGGTGAACCCCGCTATTGGATTTTACTCCAATCCGGGAGATTTGAACGTCTGCCTCTATCGAGGGGTGCGAACAACTCCCTTTACTCTTGAGTGCTCATTTCAAACTTTCGTCCTCTCGGCTAGCCCAGAATGAAAGCAAAGGTGGAGAGTATATATCGATGATATACCTCCAACCCGTGATAAATCAAGAGTAATTCAAGGCTAAACCCTAAAAAGAAAAGGTAAGATTCAAAGCATCATAACCTAATCACTCGAACCTCGGATCATTAAGATCGAGTACATGGAGGATTAGTTAATCATGGTGAGGTGGAAGAGGGGGGATGAGTAGAAGAAGAAAATGAAAATAGAGCAGAAACGTAAAAGAAAACAACACTTTTTATTAATGGAAACAGAGATCTTACAGCTTGAAAACTAGAGATTACAAGTGCATGGAAAGGTAAACTACACTATCATTATCATTATACTACAGAACAAAGCTAGGAACTAATACAGGGAAAGCATAAAGCTAGAGCTACGAACTAAAAATGGAAAGACATGCTTAAAAAAGTTCAAGAATACAAAGGGCAGAACCTCCCCTCTTAATCCAAAAAGTGTCCCTAAACCCTTAGAGTTGGGGTCTATTTATAGAATTTTTCGGGTCGGGTCACGCCCCCCTGTCACGCCCTGGTCGGGCGTGACCCTGGGGCGTGACACATTCAGCGCGACTTTTTCGGGCCGGAATTGAATTCTGACGAAGTAGTTGCGGTACACGCCCACAAGTCACGCCCTGGTAGGGCGTGTACCTGGGGCGTGTTCTTTGCGGCGTGACTTTGTTGAGCTGAAATTGAATGCTGGAGGTGACGGGCGGAATTGCTGAAGTACACGCCCATATGTCACGCCCGGGTCAGGCGTGACCCTGGGGCGTGACACTTTCGGTGCGACGGTGGAGCGGGAAAAACGAGCGCGCTGCGGCGATTCCTCGGAACCTGGGGACACGCCTCTAGAACACGCCCGTGTCGGATGTGACACGGGCGTGACAGAGGGCGTGTACACTAAGTTTCCACGGAATGCAGTTTCGGACCAATTGCTTCATTCCTCTGGGTACACGCCCTAGGTACACGCCCGGGTAGGGCGTGGCCTTGGGGCGTGTCACAGCAAAATTCGGCTGAAAGCCGTGAAAACCTGCAAAAAGCAGAAAAAATGCATTAGCGACAAAAATATATACAAAGGGAAATCAAAATAAGTACTTTACAAGACATGATGTGCTTTAAAACCCCGAAAATATCCTAATAAAATTGACTGCAAACCGTATTATCAGAGCATCAACAAGCTTATCCTCTAGCTTGCCCGCCAGTCTATCCTCCTTACACAACAACCTATCCGCAAGGGCCTGCAGCCCCTATGCAACCTCAATATGAAGAGTTTGCAGCTCGTCAAAACTTCTTTCGGGAAGCAGACCGGGGAAGTCCTGCAATATTTCTCAACTTTCAGCGAAGTCATCCTTACCCATCAGCTCCTGTCTTTGCTCCTCATGCATCAACTTTTCCCTTTTATCCTCCTGCTTCCTTTGCAACTGCAGCTTATGCTCCCTTTTATACTTATGTTGTAGGAGAACAGGAAGAGTCGTCACCATTTTCAGATAACGTTCGGCAAGAACCAACTCTAGCTAATTTCAGAGAGCCACAGTTACCAATTTACACTGGAGAGATTGATCCAGTAAAGCATCTTCAAGCCTTTGAATCAGCCATTGCTCTCAAAACTCTTTCAGATGCAACCAAGTGCAAGCTCCTTGTCACAACCTTTGATGGGCAAGTGAGGGATTGGTTCTATGGTCTTCGCCGTCACTCCATCACTTACTTTGCTGATATGCGAAGGGAGTTCTTGCTCAGATTTTCTACTTCAACTAAGGGAAAGGGCGGTCCAGAAGCCCTCTTTGAGATCAAGCAACGTGAGAATGAGACTTGGTCTCAGTTCGTTGATCGATTCTAGAGAGAAATCTTGGACATCGAGATTATTGGTCAAGAAATTTACCGAGTGGCTCTTATCCACGGTCTTCGTGAAGGGCCGCTTAAGTTTGAAGCTAATGTCTGAGCACCAAGAACGTACCAAGAGTTGATTGCCTTAGACAACTCATACATCCGAGGAGAAAAGAGCAACCCAGGCTTCATCTCCAAGCTTATATTAGAGAAAGATCCTTCTCACAATTAGTGTCTGAGATCTCCTCAGAAAGATTTCCCGACTCACTCAAGGAAGGGAAAAAGGTTTCAGCATCATCGATATCCCTTCCAGGACCATGATTGTACTCGATATCCATTGCTGCCACCAGCTCCATCTTCACAAATAGTTGCGGTCCATAAACAACAAGAGGATGACTTGTATGAGTCTGAACTAGATGAAGCCATGCAAGAAGAAAGACAGATCATGAAAGATAAGGCTAACTACAAAAGGCCTTATCGACCAGCTGATAAAAGATCTAAAGACTTAGAACCATATTACGAATTCCACAAAGAGCCAGGCCACCTGACAGAGAACTGCCGAGCACTCCGCCAACTAGTGCAAAAGATGCTACGGCAGGGTAAGATGCGTGACCTGCTTCCCAAAGATGATCACCCTGATCCAGCAACCTCAATGGGCAAAGAAGTTGCAGACATTCCTTGCTGCTCAAGAGGAGTGAGCCTAGTCGAAGAGCACCCTCTCCTTGTTGTTAACAATACTGTTGAATGCTTCGATGTCGATGACGAGGGCATTCTTAGAAGACTATTCTAAGCCGACGAAGGACTTTATAGTTCTTCAAAGTTTTTTTCACAACCATGACGCGTTATCTCTACTCTAACTCTTTGAATATTTTCATCTCGAAACACTTCTAAGTGTTCCTTCTTGCATTTCATTAAAGTTTACTTCAGGGATCCTCTCACACATTCCCCTTTTTGAAGTGCTTCTTCTTCTATTTTCTCTTTGCCAAAGAGATCACTGAACCACTGAGATATCGCCGAGTCTTGCTATAGGCCCCCTCGAGATTGGATTCCGACGTAAGGCCACAATGACCACATATCGCGGGGAGTTTTCTCATATGTGTAGTGGGGGCTATCCATCTCTCATGTGGAGGAATACAGGACTTTAGATCCTAGCCAGTATCTGACACATAGTGTGCGTCGGGAAGGCCCATGTGTTAGCTCTGTTGTGCTTTGTTAAGGATACATTATAGTTATGATGATCTTTGCTTGACAAGCAGTGGCAATCAAGCGTAGCCTTGTCTCTTCGATCATCTCACAACTGTGATGGCCGAACACTCTATGGTAATCCCAATCTGTGCCTTCGCGGGATCCACAACTCCACTGATCGTTCCACAAACAAGCAATGTTATAGGCCACTTGGCGTAACTAGTCTCATTGATCAGTAATGTTGTAACCAGAGGCATGAGAGCAGTGTATCTAGCGATCATTCTAAGGATTTCACGTGCTTTTCTCTTTTGTGCCCTTCTTAAGGATTTCCCGTGCTTTTGTAGCAGTATCCATTGGTAATTCAGTGAGGTTCTCCCCCTCAATTTGTTCTTTTACAGGAATGTTCTCCACCTGCACCTGCTCACTAGTTCCTGGTGAGTGTCTTGGAGATCTTCTTGGTTCTTCCTCAACATCTTTATCTAAGCTAAACTCTACATGTTCTTGAGAATCACTTGTGGATTCTACTTCTTCTATCACTGCTTTCTTTCCTTTTACCTCTTTTGTCCTTTTAGGTTTTGGAGTGTCCTTAGACAAGAACCTTTCCCATCTGGACAAAATTCGCAGGTACATTCTCCTCATATAATTTATCTTTGATCCAATCTTTTGATTGATACTATCTTCAATTGCCTTTACAAGATAGAGACCAATAATTCTGCCCATATTAGGATTCTGAATCTCGTTTGCTATTCTATCAAAGACTATCTTGTTCCAATCAGTCTTGATTCTGAAGATGATCCTAGTCATCAAGCTAAACATATGGGTTGAAATTCTGTCATGTGCTCCAGTCTTGCAAAGGAGCACCTTTCCAATTACTTCAGATAAAACTTTCCCTTGGGAATTCATTCCCTTCCAGTTCAAAGAACTTCCAGTCCTAGTGGTTGGAGCCAGTCCTCACCACTCTAAAGCCTCTACAGTCTTGCTAGAATCCAGGTTATCTTCTCGAGCAATAGTTGGAATCTGAAAGACTTTAGCCAGTCTTTTTGTTGTGACCTTTACTCTTGCTCCATTAACACTGGATTTGATATTACCCGACTTAGGGTTTAGTGAGGCATTGGAATAGAATTCAGATAATTATCTCATCCAAATCTTAGTGGGTTATGAAAGTAGATATTCAAGACCTGCCTCAGTAACAACGTCAATCACTTTCCTTATTTCTTCAGGTGTGGAGATGAAGGAATGTCGCACAAGTTCGTAACCCTCATTAATTTTGTCGTCCATCTTGGGTGCCATTCTAGTTGAAAGAGTTTCATATTTAGAGGTGTCGACTAAGAATTTCTAGGTGTCGACACCCAGCGATCACACTCTCAAGATTTCCTATAAGCGTAGACGACAATTTCTTTCTCCTCCTATTTATAGTAACTGTATATTTGAAGGTGAAAAGGCATGCTGCACTTAGTAATTTTCTCAATATTGGGAAATTTCTAGTGTTGACATGGAAAAATTTGTTTTGTCGAGTTGTGTTGTCTTAAGTCGACACAAGGTTCATGTCTCTCGACACAAACCTCAAGGTCTCGAAAACCATATGTCTCGACACTAAATTATAGTGTCTCGACACACTATCGCTAATCAGTGTCGACACACTGTCAGGTGTCTCGACACACGACTAATTAATGTGTCGACACACGTTCTGATGTCTCGATATAATACTACCTATAGTGTCGACACACACTGTGGTGTCTCGACATAATTATTTGACTTTAGACAAAATTTGTATTCTGAATATAATTTCTTGATTTTGTTACTATTAATTGAAAAGATCTATTCAATGTTTAACATGACTAGTTCAAACTTAAAATAATTGAACTTGCTTTCATCTAGGGGTTTTGTAAAGATGTCGGCAACTTGTCTATCTATTGGAGTATACTATAGACTAATATTTTCTTTTTCAACATTCTCTAAGAAAGTGATATCTAATTTCTATATGTTTAGTTCTACTATGTGAAACAGGATTATTAGAAATAGAAATTGCACTAGTAGAATAATAAAACATAACAGATTTACTTAGTTGTACACTGTAATCCAGTAATTGATGTTGAATCCATAACAACTGTGCACAACATCTCCCATCAGATATATACTCAGATTCTACTGTAGAAATTACAACACTTGTTTGCTTCTTGCTACTCCAACTCATTAGTCTTTTTCCAAGAAACTGACAAGTTCTAGAAGTACTTTTTCTATCCTCTTTACACCATACAAAATCTATTTTTGTGTAGCATGTAAGTTCAAAATCACTATCCCTAGGATACCAAAGCCTAAGATTGGGTGTCCCCTAAAGATAACTCAATATTCGCTTCACAGTAGTGTAATGAGACTCATTGTGGCTTGCTTGGTATCTTGCATAGACACATGTTAAGAACATAATATCTGGCCTACTAGCAGTTGAATATAGGAGTGGTCCAATTATGCCTCTATACAAGGTTTCATCAACTGGTTTCCCATATTCATCCTTGTGGAGTGACACTATTGAACACATTGTAGTTCTCATGGTAGAGGAATTCTCGATACCATATCTCTTAATCAACTCCTTGGTGAGCTTAGATTGATAAATAGATATACCATCCTCAGATTGTCTAACTTGGAATCCCAATAATAACTTTAGATCACCCATGCTGCTCATTTCAAACTTGCCTTGCATAAGCCTGATAAATTTTCTACACAGCTTCTCATTAGTAGTCCCAAATATTATGTCATCTACATAAATCTGGACTAGGATGCTTGGACCTTTGATATCCTTAAGGAATAATATCTTGTCTATCATTCCTCTAGAGAACTTGTTCTCTATAAGAAGGTAGATAGGGTCTCATATCAGGCCCTAGGTGCATGTTTTAACCCATATAAAGCTTTGTGCAATTTGAAGACATAAATGTTGTGTTTAGGGTTGACAAAATCTAGTGGTTGCTCTACATAGACTTCCTCCTTCAATGTACCATTAAGGAATACTGACTTTACATCCATCTTATAGACCTTGTTTCCTTTGTATGCTGCATAAGCTAAAAATAACCATATGGCTTCTAGCCTAGCTACAGGTGCAAAGGTTTGATCAAAGTTTATCCCTTCCTCTTGTCTATATCCTTCAGCTACTAATCTAGATTTATTCCTAACAATAACCCCATGCTCATCTAGTTTATTCCTATAAATACACTTAGTTCCTATGACATCGTGATCACTAGGTCTAGGAACTAGACTCCATACTTTGTATCTATAAAATTGATTGAGCTCTTCTTGCATAGCCATAATCCAGTTGGGGTCTAAATTGGCTTCTTCAAACCTTTTAGGTTCTACCTGGGAGAGAAAACTAGAGTATAGAACCTCATTATGATGTCTACTTCTAGTTGTTACTCCTAGCCTGACATCACCTATTATTTGGTCAATTGGTTGATCTTTAAGATGCCTAACTGCTACTGACAGGTGTCTACCATTACCTTGTTCTGTAGGAGGATTAGGATGATTCTCTTCCTCCCCCTGGGCAGTTACTGTATCTTCTATAAGAATTTCTACATTATCTCTAGTATGTAACTCTAAGTCTGGTGAACCATCTATATTTAACTTTTCCATCCTAGAGACTATATCACCTAGACTAGAGTTGTTAGAATTCTCATTATATAACACAGAAGTTTCATCAAAAACTACATTAATTGATTCTTCTACAACTTGATGTTTCAAATTGTAGATTCTGTTTGCTTTGCTATGTTCACTATATCCTGTAAAGATTCCTTCATAGAATTTTTCTGAGAACTTAGTTAGATAAGTTTTCCTATTGTCCAAAACATAACACTTACTACCAAAAATCTTGAAGTAGGCAGATTTGGTTTTTTTTCCTTTCATTAGTTCATAGGGAGTCTTCTTGTGATTCTTGTTGATCAATGCTCTATTCTGAACATAGCATGTTCTGTTTACAACCTCAGCCCAAAAATATTCTGGAAGACATGTATCACTCATCATTGTTCTAGCTACCTTAATGAGAGTTCTATTTTTCCTCTCAGCAACTCCATTTTGCTGTGGTGTTCTTGGTGAGGAGAACTCCTGAAAGATCCCTAGTTCCTTACAGAAATTTGCCATCTTTTCAGATTGAAATTCTATACCATGGTCACTTATCAGTTTGACCATAGAACATCTCATCTCATTCTGAATTTGTTAGACAAAATTAGTAAAGATATCTAGTGTCTTAGTCTTTATCCTTAAGAACAATACCCAAGAAAACCTAGAGTGATCATCCACAACCACATAGGTATAGAACTTCCTACCCAAACTAAGAACTTGCATAGGACTAAATAGATCCATATGTAGTAAGTACAGACACCTCTCAGTGTCTTTGGACTGTATGCTCTTAAATAAGACACTTGTCTATTTGCATTTTTGACATGCATGACATAAGCCTTCTTTTGAGCATATGAGTTGTGGAGTGTTTCTAACTATGTCCATAGAGAATAGTTTGTTCATTGCATTATAATTTATGTGAGTCAGCCTCTTATGCCATTGAACACATAATGAGTCTTTCTCACTAGCTACTAGGCATATAGGTGATTTTTCATTTATACTTAAGAAGTTTAGAAAATAAATGTTCCCACTCCTAGTTCCTTACATGATGATCTTTTGATCACTTGAATTCCTTTTTAGACACTTGTAATTGCGAAAAATAATTTCATAACCTATATCATAAAGCTGACTTATGCTTATAAGATTGTGGTCCAATCCTTCCACAAAAGCCACTTTAGTGATGGTAACTAGGCCCTTAGAAATGTTACCATATCCCTTGGTTTGTCCTTTTTATGACCCTCCAAATATGACTTTAGGACCATTCCTTACTGGAGTATAATCCCTTAGCAAACTCCTTATTCCAGTCATGTGCCTAGAACAGCCACTATCCAAGTACCATATTGGCCTTCCTGTGGTACTTGGTTCCACCTGCAAACACAGAATTAATTTACCTTAGGCACCTAAATAGTTTTGGGGCCTTGGTTCCTGTTAGGCTTTGCAGTGTGAAACACAGCATGCTTTCTTAATAACCTTGGTTGACTCTTAAATGAAGGTGTTGTTGGATTATACTAACAATCTAGTGCAAAATGTCCAACCTTCCCACAGCACCAACACTCAAATCGATTATATATTTTCTTTGGTTGCACATTTGAAGTTGTTCTTTTGTGAACACAGAACTGTCATCCAAATTCTAAGGTAGTGGTGCAAAATTCACACCCTTACCTTTCAGATTTAGGTGAGGTGTACTGGGATCAGCTCCAAGAATTCCTTGGCTTCTTGGATTGATCACCCTTTGTGGTGGTTTTAGGCCTATATTACCTTTAGATGTCTGTCCCTTCCAGCAAGGCTCTTTATTGACCTTCCTGGTAGAGCACTCAGACTTCATGTGCCCAGGAACACATGATCTCAAGAATCTGTTAAAAGGAAGATACTTGACTGGTTGCCTATCTGGACCAATTAGGGCTTTACCCTTAGGTACTGATTTCTTTTTGAACTTTTTCTTCTTTTCATACCCTACACCACTTCTAAATAGTGCAGAGAAGGTGTCTATGATATGTAGCACTGACTTGGGTTCTAAGAATTGAGTCAGGAGCAGTCTTTCCTGGGTTAGCTTTGCTTCCAGGTCTTTGACAGTCTTGGCCTATTCTACTATTACCTCTGTCTGGCTATCTATCTTATTGGTCAGTTCAATAAGCTTCATTTTTTGCAGGTCCAACTTTATGTTGTATCTTTCCAACTGAAAAGATACACCCCTTAGAGATTCTAATTCTCTAGCCTGATCCTTAGCAAGTTGTTTTCTTGCAATCAATGCCTTGAGTATCTTCCCATATCTGTTGATAAGGGAGTTAAAATTAGCCTCAATGTCTGAATCATGTTCTCTATCATTAGATGAGTGTGAACATGATTCAATATCTGATGTAGAGAAATAATCTGAGGCTAAACTGTGAGATATTGATTATACCTTTGCAGGATCTAAACATTCCTGATCTCCTTCTCCTGATTGGGTCTCCTCAATAGCCATCAGGCCCATGAGAGCCTCCTCCTTTTCTGATTCTGATGAGTCAGATTAACTGTCAGTTAGTGTAGACTATTTCTTTTCCAAGGGGCTTTTGTCATCCATCTTATATTGTCCATCCTTCCAGTTCTCTGACATTTTCTCCTTTCTTTTTGTAGGGCAATTAGCTATGACATGCCCTTTCCTATTGCAATTATAACAAACAATATTAGTCTTGATATATATGTTCTGTGAAGAACCGTACCTATCCCCAGATTCCATTTTCCTGGGCTTATCTAGATGATTGGTCTTCTTGAGAGAAGAGTGTCCAGCTGGTCCATTTCAGCTGCCTTTCTTTCTTCTCCTAAACATCTTCTTGAACTGTCTAGAGAAGAGAGACAGTTCCTCCTTAGTTAGGTCTCCTCCTGAAGAGGATGATTTTGTACACTCGGATGTTGTTTCTTGTTTCTCTGAGAGTGATGACTTTTCTCTTGCCATCCTAGAAGTCTCTGCCTTTAGGGCCAAAGACTTTTCTCTATTGTGTACTCTAACTAAATCTTCTTCAGACTTTTTGAGGTTGAGCTATAACTCATGGGACATCAGCTTGGCAAATAGAACCCAAGGGTCTATATTGGCTAAATTGCCCATTTCTCTTATAACATGGATCTTGATGTCACATTCCTTGTTCAGGGACCTCAAGAACTTGTCATTAAGTTCATAATTAGTAAAGCTCCTTCCATAAGTCCTCAGGTTTTTTACAATTCTGAAGAATTTTTCAAAGTAGTCAGCCACTGAATCTTTCTTGTCTTATGTGAAGGCTTCATATTATTGGTTTGGCAAAGATTTTCTATCATCTCTGACCTCTTCAATTCCTTCCATGTAGACTATCAGTGACACCCAAATTTCTTTTGATGTTTTGCAATGAATCAGATTTTGAAAAGCGGAATCATCTATTACACTCACTATAATATTTTGATCCCTCTTGTCCACAGAGGCCAGAATGATTTCATCCTTATCCATCTCCATATAAGTCTTGGGTGTCTTGATGATTGCATCAAGAACTGATACCTTCATGGAAATGAAAGGTCCTTCAATCATTGTGATATAAATTCATGCATCTGCTGCTTCCATAAATAATCTAAATCTCTCCTTCCATGTTCCAAAATTTTCTTTGGACCAGACATAGAGCTTGATGGAAATATTTTCCCTCTGAGCCATGATAAATCTTTCTTACAATCCTCAAAATTCTCACTAGGCTGTTATGCCTTTTTCAATCAACCTCCCACTGATACCACTTGTAAATATTTATTTAAGGATTGAGAGTGACCTAGAGGGGGTGAATATGTCCAATTTGAATTTTGGCTACCCCTTTTTAATTCAGAGATATATTTTCTTCAGTTAGATGAACACAGCAAATAAGTAAATTAAATTTACCAGCAATCTAGAACTATCATAGCAGATCAAACACAGCATACATGCACAACACATATAGTTTTATAGTGGTTCTCTAGTTTATGGGTACATCCTTTTCCCCCTTCGCCTATCTAGTAATGAACTAGATTCGGCCAAACTCCTTCTTCTTCCTTTTCTCAGATCCTAAGATCTTACAGCTCAGTGCCCAGCTGGCTCCTACAACTTATACTTTACAAGTCTTATCACTCAGATCACAAAGATCCTACTCCTCAAGTTCTTCCCAAGAACTCTACCTCAGAATGTATCCACGCTCCTACATCTCAGGAAAATGCTGCTCTACAACTCAGAGAAATTTCCTCTTCTCCTACCTCAGGCAATCCCTGCCTTACCTCAGCCTTTATAACAAAGGCTTACAATCTCTAAGAAAAAGTTTCTCCTACACTTAGATCTACTGATAGATCTTACAATTCAATAAAAGAGAAAGAAATTGATTGAGATAAAGTCACCCTGCAAGAAAGGAATGGTTGATTGCTTTTTGATCTGATCCTGGTCGGTTTACCTCCTTTGATCTTGAAGTAATAGATTTGATCCTGCCCTTCTTAACTTTTCAAAGCTTCTTGAAGTTGAAATTAGGGTAGATCTAGGCTGGAGGATGTTGAAGACGATTCTTGATTCAGATTCTCTCCACCTTCTGAATTTTAGAAGATAACTCCTTAGATCTAGACTTGCCAAATTTCTCTCTCTTCTTCTTCCTTTTGAAGTGTTTGATACCTTTATATAGGCTCTGTCAAAGGTAACCAGCTGATCCGGTTAATAACTAACATCTGACAATTTTGACAGTTCTGACCGTTGTCAGACCCTCTGATTTGATTTTTGTACTTAGGAAACAAATCTGCTTGAAGTGTTGAAACTTGACTGTTGGATGTGTCGACACCAGTCCTGGGTGTCGACACTTCTCTTGTAGTGGTGTCAACAAACTTTTGAATGTGTCACACAACCTTCATCTTGTCTCAACATAGCTGATGTTGAATGTGTCGACACTTGTCCCGAGTGTTGACACTACTTGCTTCAGGACTTGACTGAGCATGTGAAGTGTATCGATATTTTTTTTGAGTGTCGACACATTTGTCTTAATTCTCGACATTGCATGTATAGAGTGTGTCGACACTTGTCCTTAGTGTCGACACAGCTTTTCTTTGTCTCGACACAACTTGTGCAGTGTGTGTCGACACAAATCCCGAGTGTCGACACAGTTGTTTTCTTGTATCATATTGTCGACGCAAGTCCTGGGTGTCGACATAACTTTCTCTTTGACTCAGCACTTCTTGTTTAAGTGTGTCGACACTAGTCCTGAGTGTCGACATAACTTTCTTCTTGTCTCAACACATCCTTGACAAAGGTGTCGACACATGTCTAGTATCTTGACACTTTTGTACTTAGCTTTTTTTGGCTGCACACATGAACTTAACATTCATCAAATACAACTATGTGTATATCATTGAACTGAAAGGGCTTCTTTAAATCAAGCACATTGTGACCAATGGACCCAATAGAGTGTTTATGGTTATCCGTGCCAGAGTTCTCCTGTTATTTCTGCGATATGTGCACGAAAGCTTTTAGATTACGGCTGTTTTGCTTGTTTGGTTTCAGTTTTGGAAACAAAGGTTGTTTTGCTACTTTTAGAGGAGATCCCATGGTGTGTGAGTTTCCTGATGTATTTCCTGATAATCTTCCTAGTCTACCACCTGAGAGAGATGTGGAGTTCATCATAGATCTGGAGTCGGGTAGCCATCCTATTGCTAAGGTGTCGTACAGAATGGACCAGTGTGAGTTGGATGAGTTGCATACCCAGTTGGATGAGTTGCTTCAGAATGGTTTTTTTAGGCCGAGTTCTTCTCCCTAGGGTGCACCCATTTTGTTTGTAAAGAAAAAGGATGGATCAATGAGGCGGTGCATTGATTATAAAGAACTGAACATGGTGACTATCAAGAATAGGTATCCCCTGTCGAGAATTGATGATTTTCTTGACCAGTTGCATGGTAGTTCTGTATTTTCTAAGATTAACCTTCATTCTGGCTACCACCAGTTGAGGATTCGTGAGATGGATATCCAATGGACTGCCTTTCATTCCCGACACACACATTTTGAGTTCTTGGTGATGTCTTTTGGTTTGACTAATTCACCCTCTGCCTTTATGGATTTGATGAATAGAGTGTTCAAGGATTTTCTTGACCGTTTCGTGGTCATATTTATAGACTATGTTTTGGTATACTCCCGCAGTGCTGAAGAGCATGCACAACACTTGAATTTAGTTTTGGCTACCTTAAGGGAGCATAAGTTGTATGCCAAGCTAAGTAAGTGCGCGTTTTAGCTTCCTCAGGTTTCTTTTCTGGGCCATGTGGTTAATAAGGACGGAATTTCTGTTGACCCGTAGAAGATAGTTGTTGTTATGGATTGGAATAGGCCTGCCAATCCCAAAGAGATAAGGAGCTTCTTAGGGCTAGCTGGCTATTATAGGAGGTTTGTTGAGGGTTTCTCTACATTGTCTTTTTCATTGACTAAATTGACGTAGAAGAACACAACTTTTATGTGCAGCGATAAGTGCGAGGAATCTTTCCTAAAATTGAAGAGGAGATTGTGCACTTATCCGATTTTGGCCTTGCCTACTGAAGTTATAGTGTATTCTATTTACGTGGATGCATCACATGTGATACATGGTTGTGTGTTGATGCAAGAGGGCAAATTGATAACGTATAGGTTGAGGTTGTTAATGATTCATTAAAGGAATTACCATACGCATGATTTAGAGTTCTCAGCTATGATTTATGCCCTGAAGCTATGGAGACACCCATTATATGGCACATTGTGTAAGATTTATATGGATCATAAAAGCTTGAAGTATGTGTTCACTCAAAAGGACTTGTATTTGTGCCAGCGGAGATGGTTAGAGTATGTTGTAGACTATGATGTTGAGATTCAGTACCATCCGGTCAAAGCTAACATGGTAGTCGATGCCTTGAGTAGGAAGATAGCTAAAATCTTTAATCTTTCTGTGGATTCTTCGGTTGAGGAATTTTTCCTAATGGATATTTTGGTTGGTGGTTGTGACTCGCCTTGTAGTTTGGTGGTAGCAGAGCCTTCATGGATTACACTCACAAAACTGCATCAGAAGGGAGACCCTGATTTGTTGCACCTTTATAATAGAACTGAGAAAGGGGAGTTTTCGGACTTTTTGATCGATGACGTGGGTACTTTGAAGTACCATGGTAGATTTTGTATCCCCAATGTTGAGAATATTCGAGTTAAGTTTGTAGTGAGGCTCATGGTTCTAGTGTTGCCTACCACCCTGGTTCTACTAAGATGTATCAAGATCTGAGGCAGGTTGCCTGGTGGTATGGAATGAAGGGTGATATAACTATATTTGTATCAGAATGCTTCACGTACAAGAGAGTTAAGGCTGATCATGGAAGGCCTGTGGGCAAGTTAACGCCCTTAGAGATTTCAAGCTTGAAGTGGTAGAGTATTTCCATAGACTTTATTACTGGCTTGTCGAGATCTCCCCAACGGCATGATTCTGTTTGGGTTATAGTGGATAGATTGACGAAGTGTCCTGAATTTGTGCCCTTTAAGATTGATTACCCCATGAATAAGATAGCTGAGTTATATTTTGATGAAGTCATTATGTTACATTGAGTGCCTGTTGAAAGTCTTCATTTTCAAGGATACCTACATTACGTAGCGGGGGGTGAATAGGTTTCTTAGTCCTTAGTGACTATCTTATATTTTCCTTGAGTTGGATGCTTTATTAGTTGATTAAATTCTGCTTTCAAGATATGCAACCTGCAATAAAGCCAACACAGAGAAAACACACAAGGCTCACACAAAATTTATAGTGGTTCTCCTAGTAAGGGTACATCCAGTTTTCCTCTCGCCAATCCAACTACCTTGTTAGACTAGGAACTTCTCCAAAACTCTTCTCCTAAGAGCTTACACCTCGATCCCACAGGATCTCTTAGTCTCCTCCAAGACTTACAACTCAAGCACAAGGCCCTACAACTCAGTGATCCAAAGATCACCTACCTCAGGCCCAAAGGCCGTACAACTCAGGCTGGGAGGACAACCCTACCTCAGATCCACAAGGGATCATACCTCAGAGAGAATGACTCTCCTACAGCTCAGACCCAAAGGTCCTACCTCAGATCCAAAGGATCCTATAGCTTAGGCACAAGTGCCCTACCACTCAGTGAGAATGACTCACCTACCTCAGGATCAAGAGCCCTATAGCTCGGTGATCAACTGATCACCTACCTTAGGTCCAAACTAGAGACTACAACTCAGGCTAAACAGCCCTGCAACTCAGATCCACTTCTGGATCCTACCTTAGAGCAAATTTGCTCCTACCACTCAGATCCAAGAGGATCCGACATGATGGAAATGCGCTGGTGAGTCTTGATTGGATACAAGAGAAATTTCTTTGTGCCAATCTACCATGAATGAGATAGACTCAGCCCAGCTTTGAATCCAGGAATGTATTTCCTGAGTCTACCTTTACTTGAACTGAGATATACTCAGACCTAACTTCTTCTTCACAGCAACAGGGATTTTTCCTACTGTAGCTGAGAAGTGACTGCATCAAAACTACCGGCTAACGGAGCTGAATAATTCTCAGCTCAACTTCTTCATAGTAACAAGAATGAAGAGACTTGTGCTGGAAGCAACTTGCAGATAACAGTTCTGCTTCAACTTTATTTCCTTGGCTGAGGATATTCGTCCCTACTTTCTTCTTCACAGCCTCCAATAAATGTTCTTCAGAGTTGTACATCTGGGCCTTTGATGATCTTGATGGTGTAGATGGGAAATGGCACCAGCTATAATGAATTCTTTCTTCTAAGCTTTAGAAGAAGATCTTCAGATTTGAGCTTGCTGAACTGAGAAGCTACATGATCTTCAGAAACTTATTCTTTATTTTTGCTTCTCCTTCAGAAGGAAGACCTTCTGAACTTGCTGGGTCAGGCGAAGATGACAGTAGCTAACTTACCATCTTTTCTTCAGAGGTTTGCTCTGATCTTGTTGATGACAATGAAGAAGACAATCAGCTAACTTGCTAAGCCTTCAGGCTTGCTATCTTGAGCTTCCTGTTCTTAAATCATAGCATCAATGGCAATTTTGAAGATTAACTGTGACAGCCCCCGTTTCTGTAAAGTTCTTCTCCTTTTATTTATTGCAACCCAATGACTCTTTTAGTAGTGGGTCCCACTCTATTAATGGCTAGCTGCAATCTTGCTTCAACTCCTACTGTCGTACAGTAGTTGTGCGGCACCATTTAGCTTATACTGTAGCTTTGCCGCCATCAATTTGAATAATGTTGACTTGTTGACATGCTGACGTCACTAGCTATGGACTTACTCAAAAAATCAAGAATTAGTAGAATATATGTTGAGTGAATGAGCTTCACTCAATGCCAAAGTACTTAGCTAATTTTGTCTATCTAAGCGTTGACAGCGTTGAGTGAACAAGTCTCATTCAATGCTTTTTGCCGTAACCATTTCTGCAGCCTTTTCTACATGCCTGGCGTTGAGAGCATTGAGTGAGCACACCTCACTCAACGCATTGTGCCTTAGCCATACTTTCTATTATTTAGGCGTTGAGAGCATTGAGTGAGCATGCCTCACTCAATGCTTCCTACCTTAACCTTTTCTGCTTCTTCAGCATCTTATGCGTTGAGAGCGTTGAGTGACCACACCTCACTCAACGCTTTCTGTCTTGACCATTTCTGCATTATGGTGTTGAGAGCGTTGAGTGACCTCGCCTCACTCAATGCTTTCTTCCTTAGCTAGATTTTTCTACTCTGTGTAGTTGAGTGAGTGAGCTCTACTTAACACCAAATAACTTAACAAATTTTATTCTGTTATATTGCGTTGAGTGAAAAAACTACACTCAACGCATTTGAACTTAGCCAAATTTCTGTGTTTGAGAAACAACAATGACTTTGAGATTTAGTCAACTCATTATTACATGGCGTTGAGTGAGCTTGCCTCACTCAATGCTTGTGGACTTGGTAAATATTCATAGTTTTTAAATGCGGTGATTGCTTTTACTTTCGCCGAGCTTAGCTTTGAGTCCGTCGAACTGAGCTCTGAGTTCGTCGAACTGAGCTTTCACTTTTCGTCGAGCTGAGCTCTGAGTTCGTCAAATTGGGTTCTGAGTTCGTCGAATTGTATGGCGTTAAGAGAGTTGATTTCACTCAATGCCTGTGGACTTAGCCACATTCTTAGCTTGCCTCTTCATGGCTTTGACTGTATGGGCTTCACTCAGTGCTATAAGTCATCTGTCGTTGAGTGAATGACCATCACTCAATGCCTGTGGACTTAGATAGTTTTTTATCTTTCCACACCCTTAGGTAAGTGTTTAACTAACATAACCAGTTAGGCTACCTGTCCAATCATTATTGCTAGGGCATCCTGCATGCATGAACTTAAGCATACATCAAATACAACTATGCTCTTAGTGTTGATGGTAATGCCTCTTCAAATCCAATATAGGTAATATTGTGGGCAATGGACCCAACAATCTCCCCCTATTTGAAGAAGGTGGAACACCCATCAATACTAAGAGGCGTTAATATAATAAACAGATTAATTTCATGTAGCTATAGGTTATATCTACTACATTTGTTAGCTTATGCTATATGAATTTTCAACATATCAATATAATGTACTCCATTTAACTATATTGACTCGACATGTCAAGTCACTGCATCCTCATATCACTTGAAAAATTGCTCAAGTAATATGCACATAGCTTATTTTACTTAACGCCTAAATGGAGAACAGCTAGAAGCACTTCCTCATAATATGCAACATGGCGTAGTATGTAGTCATTACATACCTCATATTACTTGACTCTTTCCAAGTAATATGCATTACTCAGTAATATGCATCTCCCCTTAGGCATGTGTTACACATCATCTCCTCTTTGATATACCACAATACCTGCTGAGTTTTGCAATTGCTCTACTCAGTATTGGTCTACATTTCTTTAAGTATTTCACATATAAGCCCTTTAGGAGTGTATTGCTCACATCTCCCCCTTTCTGGCTTCTTCAACCACTTCCTAGCTAGATAATTTATCTCTCTATCCTAGCCATAACTTTGTGTTAATACCACTTGAGGAATTATCCTGGTGATTAAATTATTGGGCTAGGAGGCATACCTTTTGAGTTGATACCAGAGATTATAGTCCACTTGCTGATGTTGTATCGGCAGAATCAGCATCCACTTGTGGTGATATCATTGATACACCACATCACTGTAGCCCCTTGATACTTTAGTGGACCATGGATCCACTTGAGCTAGCTATTAGCTGTTCCTCTTCTCCTGCATTAACACTGTTTTCTCAATAGCAACAGTCTATCAGACTTAGAGAAGATTATGACTATGTCATAAATTATCTCCCCCTTAGTCTATCCATTGTTCTTAGGACAAACTGATTAGCAGTGAATGATCTTTGATCCACTATAGTAGCTGCTTGTTCCTTCTCAACAGGAGACTGATCCTGTTCCAGCAAGTGCAGGACATGCTCCCCCTAGAGCATTTCCTATCATCATTTCTACAGGTGCTGAGCTTTCTCCCCCTCAACAGGGCATCACTGACATTCCCTTTGGTCATGTCAAGTATTGGTACCACTTAATGGTCTTTATGATCTTGATGTCACATCTAACACTTATCTACCTAATCTCAACCTAGAGGATGTTGAACTTGACTCTATCTAGTGGCATGATAAGAATGTCAGCCACTTGACAGTGAGGACAAACTCAGGGTTGAGTTCTTCCTTATGCTCCCAAATTTATTGATACTTAATCTACATATGCATAGTCCATGGAGCTGATACTAGATTTACAGTATTTGCGCACAACAACTCCCTTGACCTTGCACAGTCTCTTCTTGCAGAGCAAGATCTTCTCCTTTTCTTTAGCTACAGACTTGCCTTTGGCTTCAGCTTTCTAATCAATAGCACAAGAGTGTTCAGCCCGCTGAGTACTATCTTGATCATCACATTGATCTGCCCTCTTGATCATCACACTGGGTACCATATAGTCCTTCTTGAATAGGAGGAATGTTGCTTGCATGTTGTTCTAGTCCCAATGTACTTCTGATTTCATTGGAAACCCAGACAGCCTACTCCCCCTTGATCATTGCCTTCTTGGTTTGATACCACTCCAATAGAGTTCATATCACTGACCCAACTCTCATATGTCACTTGATACCACTTGATCAATCCTTGAACCATCCTTTCATTCTGGTACCAAGTCTTTCTTTACACTTCTATTCCCATAGGAATATGCTGACTTAAATTAACAATGGCTAGAGAAATCCAGCAGTTCTTATGATCTTGTTCACTTACTACAGTTGCAATCATCTGGATTGTCTTCTTCTCGTCCTCAGCATTGTCCATAGGGACAGTCTGAACTTTAGAAGTATTCTTCTGCTCTCTTTGGAGCTGGTGATTTTCAGATACCAATTCTTTAGACTAGACTCTATACTTTCCAAGCTGAACTAGACTGTATTGGCTCCCCCTTAATAATTGCATAGATTCAGTCCACACTGCCCATTGACTTGGACAACATGTGCTACAGGTTCAGATGATGCTAAAACCTGAGCACACTCCTTTTTAAGTTTCCTCTAAAGAGTCTACTAGAGTCTATCAGTGCTCCTTCAACTGTAGATCTTAGGTCTTTCCCACATTGGAGTATGATCCATGAGATAACATTCTCATTCCAGTCCAAGTTTTGGAACATCCTTTGTCCAAGTACCACAGGGTAAAATGGGCACTTGGACCAACCTGCAAAACAGAGTTCATCCTACCTTAGGTCCCCAATAGGTATTGGGTCCTAGGTTCTGATTAGTCCGAAATCTAACTTTCCTACCAACAACATTTCTGACAAGTAGGAAACCTCTTGCTCTGGGCACAGAAGGATTATGCCAGCAATCTAAGACAAAATGCCCCACCTTGCCACATCACCAACACTCATGGATATTATACCTTCTCTTCTTAGCAGGTCTGGCAGTTTGGTTAACTGCTGACTGTACAGAAGGAGGAGGAGCAGCAGTTTTCTTTAGGTTCCTTTCAGCAAGGATCTGACTGAAGGATAATCTTCCAGCGGGCTTCCTTTACTTGCTCTGAATGTTATTTACAGCAATCTTCTTTATAAATGACATGCTGTTAATATCATCAAAAATAGCCAAGTCAGGCATACTGGTAGACTGATCCTTGGTCTGAGTCTTTGCTGGATAGACTTGAGTGAAAGCCACGGCCTTGACCTTGAGATTTGGGGTTGAGGCATCAAATACAAATGGTCCAGAATGGGCCATTTGTACTTCTTCAAGTGGAGCCTTAAAAGCACTCAATCCCCTACCCTTTCTTTTCTCATTGTGAGATACACTTGTATTCTTACAAGAAGAATTCTCATTCTTACAGTGACCATACTTGCAATCCTGGTCATGCCTGTTAGAAGGGAGGATTACCTTGTGAAAGGTTGACTGTGGTACTATTGGGGCTTTGCCTTTCTCTTTGGAAAGGTCAAATATTGTGCTTCCCTTGGCTGCCAACTCCTTCTTACCCTTTTGAGAGGAGAAGGAATCTATCAAGGGCAACACTGTACATGGCTTAGAGAAAGTAGCCACTATCCCTCCCTTCTTAAGGAGCTCCTCTTCAAGATCCAAAATGATCATGTCCTTCTATCTTATAGTCTCAAGTTGGATAATAGAGATAGCCTTTAGTTGGTTGTCTTCCTTCACTTTTTGCGCTAGCAAATATGCTGAATCAGATTGCTGAGATGCAGCAAGCTATAGGGAGATAATCTCCTTAGTCTACTCCTTTGCCAACTTCTTGCTTCTTCTCAAAGCATCCAATATTTGACCTTACTTGTCATTCAATTGATTGACATCTACCTCATATTTAGACTCATCTTCGTCACTAGATGAGGATGTATTAGAATCTGGACTAGTCATATGACCTGAGCAATAAGAAGAGCTAGACAGATACTGTACCTGATCGGGACCATGCTGATCCTGACAGGATACTTCTTCTGTCATGGAAATTACCCCATAACAACTGCAGTCATCTTATTCTTCATCATCCTCCTCTGAATCACTTTCTGGATATGATAGAGGGCCCCTGATCTTTAGACTAACATCTGGATTGCCTTCTACTTCATCTGCAATGGCAGCAAGTATCCCAATGAAGGCTTCTTCTTCTTCAGACTCTGAATCACTATCAGAAAGACTGACTTTCTCTGTCCCTTCCATATAGACAGTAAGAGAATCCAACATCTCTTTGGTTGTCTTGTAGTGGACCAAGATCTAGAGGGTGGAGTCATCCATGGCACTTACCATGATGTGTTGTTCTCTCTTGTCCATAGCATCCAGGATGACTTCATCCTCAATCATTTCGCCATAACTATTTGGGGTCAGGATACTTGCATCTGATGTAGAGACCTTCATGGGAATGAAGGGTCCTTTTTGAATTGAAGCCAAGATTCTAGGATCAATGGCTTCCATAATCTGAACGATTATTTCTTTCCACCTCCCAAAGTTTTCCTTGTTGCAGACTTGAATCTCCATTTCTTATGGATCTCTTCTGCACCCACAAGCACAAACATTTTAGCTATCCTTTGAGGTCAACTCAAACAGTTAAGTCCTTTCTATGTAACCTCCCTCTAATACCACTTGAAAGTGTTTGTTTTCAAGGATAGCTAAATCACCAAGAGGGGGTGAATAGGTTTCTTAGTCCTTAGTGACTATCTTTTATTTTCCTTGAGTTGGATGCTTTATTAGTTGATTAAATTCTGATTTCAAGATATGCAACCTATAATAAAGCCAACACAGATAAAACACAAAAGGCACACATAGAATTTATAGTGGTTCCCTAACAAGGGTACATCCACTTTCCCTCCAGCCTATCCAACTATCTTGTTTGACCAGGCACTTCTTTAAAAATTTGCTCCTGAGTGCTTACACCTCGATCCTGTAGGATCTCTCAGTGTCCTCCAAGACATACAACTCAGGCACAAGGCCCTACAACTCAGTGATCCAAAGATCACCTACCTTAGGCCCAAAGTCCCTACAACTCAGGCTGGGAGGACAGCCCTACCTCAAATCCAAAAGGGATCCTACCTCAGAGAGATTGAGTCTCCTACAGCTCAGACCCAAAGGTCCTACCTTAGATCCAAAGGATCCTACATCTCAGGCACAAGTTCCCCACCACTCAGTGAGAATGTCTCACATACCTTAAGCTAAAGAGCCCTACAGCTGAGTGATCAACTGATCATCTACCTTAGATCCAAACTAGATCCTACAGCTCAGGATAAAGAGGCCTACAAGTGAGATCCACTTTTGGATCCTACCTCAGAGCAAATTTGCTCCTACCACTCAGATCTAAGTGGATCCTACAAGATGGAAATGGGATGGTGAGTCTTGATTGGATACAAGAGAAATTTTTCTGTGCTAATCTACCTTGACTGAGATAGACTCAGCCTAGCTTTGACTCCAGGAATGTATTTCTTGAGACTACTTTACTTGAACTGAGATATACTCAGTCCTAACTTTTTCTTCACAGCTCTAAGGATTTTTCCTACTAGAGCTGAGAAGTGGCTCCATCAAAACTAGTTGCTAACTAAGCTGAATAATTCTCAGCTCAACTTCTTCACAGTAATAAGAGTAAGGAAACTTATGCTGGAAGCAACTTTCAGACAATAGTTCTGCTTCCACTTTATTTCCTAGGCTGAGGATATTCAGCCCTACTTTATACTTCACAGCCTCCAAAAAATGTTCTTCAGAGTTATATAGCTGGATCTGTGAAGATCATGCTGGTGCAGATGGAAAATGGCACTAGCTATCCTGCTTTCTTTCTTCTAAGCTTCAAAAGAAGATCTTCAGATTTGAGCTTGCTGAAATGAGAAGCTACTTGATCTTCAAAAACTTGTTCTCTATTTCTGCTTCTCCCTCAAAAGGAAGACCTTCTGAACTTGCTGGTGCAGGTGAAGATGGCACCAGCTAACTTGTTGTCTTTTCTTTAGAGTTTTGCTCTTATATTGCTGATGTCGATGAAGAGACTGAAACATATGGTACCTAAACACCTAGATGGGGGGTGAATAGGTGACCTAATCCTTTTCTAACTTTGTTGGCAGCCAAACAGTTATATCACAGATTTCTAACTACTTTTGCATAGCAAACAGTAATAACAATACATACACAGCTAATCCACAGCACAATCACAGCACAGCACACAGTGTTTTATAGTGGTTCCCCAAGATATGGGTACATCCACTTTCCCCCTTCGCCTATCTAGCAGTGAACTAGATTCGGCCAAACTTCTCCACTGTCTCAGAACCTAAATTGGTTCCTACACCTCAGGCCCAAAGCCTTACAACTCAGCTTTATCCCAAAGCCTACACTCAGCCAATCAAGGCCTACACTCAGCCAACCAAGGCCTACACTCAGCCAACAAGGCCTACACTCAGAGATCTCTATCTCCTACACTTAGGCTAACAAGCCCTACCCTCAGTCTTTATAAATATAGGCTTACAATTCACTCAGATCCAATGGATCCTACAAGATAAAAATGTTTTATAAATAATAACTTTGCAACTCAGAATTAAAGGAGGGGAGTTGAGAGATTCTTGATGAGTTCTTGGAAGAACTCAGCTGGATTCACCCTGACTTAGCTTTCTTCAAAGCTTCTTGAGTAGAACTGAATAAGACTGAATCCTCTGCAGTTGTTCCTTGACCTCTGCTACTTAAGATCCAGAATTGAATCTGAATCCTTCTTCTCAGCCTAGTTCCAGAGGCTGATTTCTTGGATGGAGCCCTCTCTCTCCAACTTCTTAGATCTGCACTTGAACTGCTAGATCTTCTTATGTTGATACTCTTTGTACCACTTTAATAATTACCTCAACAAGGTGATCAACCTTAACAATAATCTGATCAACAACCTCAACAACAGTTTCTGTAAACTGTGGGTGCCTATTTATAGGCCTTCTTCATGATAACCGGCTAGTCCGGTTCATAACTGACTTCTGACATCTCTCACAGTTGCTGTAGACCGGCTGGAACGGCAGCTGTCAAGTCACAGTCATTTCTTGAAAATCTCTAACTATCTGTAAGTGTCGAGACTTTCTATCTTTAAGTGTCGACACTTATAGTCCAAGTGTCGACACATGTTGTGTAAGTGTCGACACAAGTCTACAAGGTGTCGACACAACTCCTTGTATGTCTCGACACAGATTCTTCTGCATGTGTCGACACTGAAATTGAGTGTCGACACAAGTACTTGTTCTTCTAGCTTTTGCTGAATTCTTCTATGTGTCGACACATCTCCTTTGTGTCGACACATCTTCTTGTGTTGAATCTATCAAGTGTCGACACTGCTTCTTGGTGTCGACACATAGTCTTCTATGTTGATTCTTGCTGAGTGTCGACACAGCTCCTTGTGTCGACACAAGTCTTCAATATTGAGACTTCAGCTGAGTGTCGACACATTCCTTTAGTGTCGACACTTGTACTTTGAATATTTTGTTGTTCTTTCTGTTCTTTGCTAAGTGTCGACACAGCTCCATGTGTCGACACTTTCTTCCAGTGTTGAGTCTTCAGCTGTGTGTCGACACATTGTTCTGGGTGTCGACACATACTTCAAATGCTGACTCTTCTATTGAGTGTCGACACATTGTGCTGGGTGTCGACACTTACTTCAAATGCTGACTCTTCTATTGAGTGTCGACACATTGTGTTGAGTGTCGACACATGTACTTAGTCTCTGCAGACTTTTGCTGAGTGTCGACACAGCTCCAAGTGTCGACACTTTCTGGTGTAGACTCAGCTTCACTGGGTGTCGACACAGCTCCTTGTGTCGACACTTGTTGTCTGTACTTTTCTTCACTGAGTGTCGACACAGCTCCAAGTTTCGACACTTTCTGTCTGGTGTCGACTCTGCATCCCAGGTGTCGACACAATGACTCCAAGTGTCGACACTACTTGTCTGGGTGTCGACACAAGCTTTCTCAAGTGTCGACACTTTCCCTCTGGGTGTCGACACATGTACTTAGAAATTTTTTGCTTCAGTCCAGTACTTTCTTAACCTGCACAAGTAACTCAAACATACATCAAATACATTATGATGTATATCATTGAGTTGGGTGAGACTTCTTCAAATCAGGTACATTTGACCAATGTACCCAACAATCTCCCCCTATTTGGAGAAGTCATAACCCTTAGTCAATGATATACACCATCCATAATTAAAATTACAAAATGATGTACAGCAAATTATATTCAGCAGGGTAAACATAAACATGTAGAAATTCACACATGTATACACATTCATCATTGCAGAACAGTCAAGAAATAGACACATTTACAGAACAATCATGAAATATATTTATCATATATTGTTCTAACATTGTTCCTTATACATTTTCAGCAGTTTACAAAAATGTTTAACATTCAAAAGATTACAACAATCTTCAAGTCAATTCCTAATCTATTTCTGATCTGGTTCTTTGATAACAATTCCCTTGCCAGATTGGACTTGAGCTTTGACAGTGGCTTCAGCAGTTGCAGCATCAGCAGGCTTCTTGCCTTTTAAGTCCTTCTTCAGCTCTTCTGCTTTGATTTTCTGCCTCTCAAAATAATGATATGGCTTAGGAAAGTACTTGCTAGGCTCCACTGCAGTAGGAGGTAGCTTTCCCATCTTTGCCTTCCTTCTATACTGAACTATGGCTTCTTGTCTGATCTCATGTTTCCTCCATTCAGCTTCAGAAAACCATTTGTTCCTGTCATTCATGTTGTCTTTGGCAGCTTTCCAGGCAGTTAAAATTATATTTCTAGAGGTAGGGCTCCACTGTTCAAAGTCTGGCCTTTGTTCTGCTTGTTCCCTAAACCTCTTCTTTGACAACCTTGCCTCTTCTTCTTTCTCTAATGCCTCTTGCATAGCTGCAGAAATAGGTTGAACAACCTTTTCCAGAACAACATTTGACTTCCCTGCAGTTGGGCTATACATCTAGTGAATATCTGGTGGAGGATATATGACCTGAGCTACCTCTGGTTGCTCAACTCCAAGATATGCACTTTGAATCCCAGATTCAGCAACATTGTCATCATCACAGAGTGGAGGATAGCCCAGTGTAGCTCTGATGGAATTAGATATCCATTTTGCATGGTCAGAGCTAGCTTTGACTAAAACTCTCTCCCCCTTTATGACTTCTCTAGCCATATGGTCTCTGACATCATCCTTTTGAAATCTTATTTGACTATCCAAATACCTGATGCCCTCTTTAAAGAATGGTTTCAGCTTTGTAAGTTGTTCAGAGATGACTTTCTGGGAATCTTTAATAGCAGACTTAACAGCAGTAAGTTCTTCCTGGAATACTTTATCAAAATCAGCTTTGGCAGCAGCAGTAGATGTTGAAGGTTCAGCAGCCTTGTTCTTTATTTCAGTGACAATAGCATTGTGTGAAGCAGTCAAGTTGTCATTCATCCTTAACTGATTTTCCAGTACATACCCTTGCTTCAATGCTATATCATCTACCTATGCTTTGATCTTCTCCTGGTGTGTTGCCAAATACACCACTGCATTCCCACCCTTGTGGAAGCAGTCTGTCATCTCTTTCATGTTGAGATTCATCTCAAATCTTATAGACTTTATTTCCTGGGCCAGATCAAATTGAAGTGATTTCTGCCCTTCATCTACATACTTCTCTATTGCCTGCCTTTGCTCATCCAATTTTATCTGTAGGGCAACCATTAATGCACTATAATCAGCAGTTGGAGCTTGCTGAACTATAGGCTGTGGGGCAATGGATTGCAAAGCTTTCTTATAACTCTGGCTTCTCCTCTTGAAGACATAGAGTTTCTTCTTCTTGGCCCTAGCACTCTCCTCATCTTCAGAGGCAGAAGTGCTGGCAATATCAACCCTGTCCTTAGGGCTTTGAGGTTTTTCAGCTTGCACATTTAGTGCCTTCTCAGTTTCTTGCCTTAAAGGCTCTTCCAGAACTGTCAGTTGCTCCCCCTCAGCAGCAGCACTCTTATCTTCAGCAGCAGCATCCTTGTCCATGTTAAAATCTTCTTGATCTAGATTTAGAAACAAATCTTCCATTGTATATTCAGGTGGAGACTGTGCTGGAGAAGTTCTTGGTTCTTCAACCACTTGAGAAGTATCATCTTGAACTATAGCAGATGTGTCTTCTAAAACAACATCTGGAACTTGACTGTCTAGCTGAGTTTGCTGATGTACATCAGACAAATCAGAATCTACTATAGAAAAATTCAATGTATTTAGTTCAATGAGTACCTCTTGTATGATGTTAGTGGCTTGTTCACTCTCTAGTGTAGAGGGTTCTTCTACACCTGGAAGCTCCCCCTGGCTGTGATCCCTATGGATGGGGCTAGCTTGTGGTAGCTCCCCCTGGATCTCAGCAATATCTTGAGCAGCAAGGGTCTTCTCTGCAGCCACTTCCTCTTGGTCATCAGGAGTGAAGACAACCTGTTCTTCACTATCAGAACCACTAGTGGACTCTTGTGCCACTTGTACAGTCTTTCTCTTCTTCTTTGGAGGAATTTCTTTTTCAGACACTGGCTTCTCAGGGGTTGGCAGTTCCTTGGACAACACCCTGTCCCATCTAGAAAATATCCTTTGATCCATTTTCCTCATATGGTTTATCTTGCTGCCTGCAGCAGTATTCATTACCTCTGGTATGGTACCAAATAGGTAAAGACTAATGATCCTGCCCAGGTTGGGCTTCTTCAGACTCTCCTTGATCTTGTCAAACACTATCATTGACCAATCAGTTTTAATAGTGAAGATGATTCTTGTCATGATTTCAAACATGTAGGCAGACACTCTGTCATGCCCTCCAGTCTTGCTGAGTAAGACTTTTCCTACAATTTCAGACATGAACTTCCCTTGGTTATTCATTCCTTTTTTGTTGAATACAGATCCTATCTTCATCTTAGGATCAAGTCCACACCAGGTTAATGCTTCCCTGGTCTTTGAAGCAGTAACCTCTTCTTCATCTTGAATTTTGGGTAGCTGGAGCACCTTCCTCAGATTCTTTGGTGAAACCTTGACCTTAGTCCCATGAACTCTGGATTTGATTCTGAATCCAGATTCATCGACTGCAGCTCCATTAAGGAATTCAAGTACTTCCTTCTTCCAAATCTTGGTAGGTTCTGACAGGAGATATTCTAGTCCAGAATCGGCGACTAGGGTTACCACTGCCTGAATTTCTTGATCAGCATCGTCGAACGCGCCGCGCACTAGCTCATAGCCCTAATTAACGTTCTCCTTAAGCTTAGGTTCCATTAGGGTTTGTAGAATTTGTCTTTAGAAAAGAGAGGTGTCGACACAGGAGTTTTGGTCTCGAAACTTTGAAAGCGTGTCGACAAACAAAGACAGAACCTTATTTATACCTTTCTGATTTTGAAGATGAACAGGCGGGACAGCTAACTTAAAATGTGTCGACACTGGCAATAAGTGTCGACACTGACTTATAATGTCTCGACACATATGTGTCGACACAAGTTTATTCAACAGATATTATGTGTCGACACTTGTTTATGTGTCGACACAACATAACTCGACACATTGTCGAGACTTTACTTAGAAAAATTCTGAGTAAAACTTAAGTCTCGACACCATATTGGATGTGTCGACACCTACTTGACATGTGTCGACACTAACATTCTGAAGTGTCGACACCAACATCCTAGATGTGTCGACACCTTTTTCCTGAAGTGTCGACACCACTATTCTGTGTCGACATAGACTTGTCTATGTGTCGACACCTTTTGACTTAGTCATTTTCAAATCTGTAAACTTACTCTAAGTTTATCATTCCTAGTTCAATTTTGAATCTATTGAACTTAGCTTCTTCTATTGGCTTAGTAAACATATCAGCTACTTGTTCATCTGTTTTAACATATTCTAATAAAATATCTTCTCTTTCTACATGATCCCTAAGAAAATGATATTTAATCTCAATATGTTTTGTCCTACTATGGGATACAGGGTTATTAGCTATTGAAATAGCACTAGTAGAATCACAGAAAAGTGGAGTTCTACTTACCTGAAATCCATAGTCCTCTAGCTGATGTTGAATCCACAGAAGTTGAGCACAGCAACTTCCTGCAGCCACATACTCTGACTCAGCTAAGGAGATAGCCACACTGGTTTGCTTCTTGCTACTCCATGAAATTAGTCTCCCACCTAGGAATTGACAGGTTCCAGTAGTGCTCTTTCTATCCTCTTTGCATCCTGCAAAGTCTGCATCTGAATAACCTGTTAGATCAAAATCTCCATTCCTAGGGTACCAGAGGCCTAGATAGGGAGTGCCCTTTAGATATCTCAATATTCTTTTGACTGCAGTCAAATGAGACTCTTTAGGGCAGGCTTGATACCTTGCACAAACACATGTAGCATACATGATGTCTGGTCTACTAGCAGTCAAGTATAATAGGGAGCCAACTATCCCTCTATACAAGGTTTCATCTACAGGTTTCCCTGCATCATCCTTGCTAAGAGACATACTTGACCCCATAGGAGTCTTCATGGTACTGGATGAATCCATACCATACTTCCTTATGAGTTCTAGGGTGAACTTTGACTGACAAATGGACAAACCACTATCAGTCTGTTTAACTTGGAGACCCAAGAAAAACTTCAGCTCTCCCATACTACTCATCTCAAACTGACCTTGCATAAGTTTTGCAAACTTTTTGCAAAGGCTGCTTTCAGTAGACCCAAATATAATATCATCTACATATATTTGGACTAGTATGACTTTGCCTCTAGATTCCCTAAGGAATAGAGTCTTATCTATTTTCCCCCTTGAGAACTTGTTCTCAATGAGGAAACTAGATAGGGTTTCATACCAAACCCTAGGGGCTTGCTTTAACCCATATAAAGCTTTCCTAAGTCTATAGACATAATGAGGTAGAGTTGGATCAACAAAACCTGAAGGCTGCTACACATAGACTTCTTCTTTCAAATTACCATTTAGGAATGCTGACTTGACATCCATTTGGTATACCTTGAATCCTTGATAGGTTGCATAGGCCAAGAACATCCTTATGGCTTCCAGTCTGGCTACTGGAGCAAAGGTTTGATCAAAGTCAATACCTTCTTCTTGCCTATATCCTTTAGCAACCAGTCTAGCTTTATTCTTAATGATGACCCCTTGTTCATCCATCTTATTCCTGTAGATCCACTTAACTCCTATTACATTGTGGTCTTTAGGTTTAGGAACCAATTCCCAGACCTTGCACCTCTTGAACTGATTAAGCTCTTCTTGCATTGCTTCAGTCCATTGTGGATCTTGTATTGCTTCTTCAAATTTCTTAGGTTCAACTTGTGACAGAAAGCTGGAATAGATTGCAGCATTCTGATTTCTGCTCCTTGTTTGAACTCCTTGTCTTGGATCTCCAATAATCAGCTCTACTGGATGATCTCTAAGATGCCTGTGGGCTGGAGGCATCCTCACTTCAGGTTGAACCACTTCAGTATCTGCATCATGCTATATACCTTGGATTTCTTCAGCAATTGGCACATGTAGTTCTCCCCCTGGACAGCAGCTACTCTCCTCTCCTTGCTGTCTTGCAGCAGGCACTTCTTCTATAGTAAGCTTGTCCATTTTATTTGTCAAACCTGTGGCGCTGCATACATTGCTAGACAACTCATTATTAATAAGTTTAGTCTCATCAAAAACTACATGCACTGATTCTTCTACAACTTGTGTAGTCAAGTTGTAGACTCTATAAGCCTTACTATTATTGCTGTACCCAACAAAAATTCCCTCTTGGGACTTGGCAGCAAACTTATTTAAGTAAGACTTCCCATTGTTAAGTATGAAGCATTTGCAACCAAAGATCTTGAAGTAGGATAGGTTTGGTTTCCTGCCTTTCACAACTTCATAGGGGGTCTTGTTTAGCCCTTTAGTGATGGTAGCCCTATTTATAACATGGCATGCAGTGTTAACTGCTTCAGCCCAGAAATACTCTAGCAGTGATGTATCACTTAATAGGGTCCTACCAGCCTCTATCAAGGTCCTATTTTTCCTCTCAGCAATGCCATTTTGCTGAGGTGTTCTAGGTGAAGAGAATTCTTGAAATATCTCAAAGTCTTCACATTGTTTTGTCATGCTTTCAGACTGAAACTCAGTACCATGGTCACTTCTAATCTTGACCACAGTACTATTTAGTTCATTCTGAATTTGCTTGACAAAGCTGTAGAAGACACTAGGTGTTTCAGATTTCTGTCTTAAGAAGAACACCCAGGAAAACCTTGAGTAGTCATCTACAACTACAAAGGTATAGACCTTCCTACCTAAGCTGTGAACAGGCATTGGACCAAAGAGATCCATATGCAAGAGGTATAGACACCTCACAGCATCTTTGTTATCTATGCTTCTAAAGGTGGATTTAGTCTGCTTGCCCTTTTGACAAGCTGAGCAAATGCCATCTTTAACACACTTAACTTGAGGACCATTCCTCACTAACTCTTTACTAAAGAGTTTGCTAATTGTCTTGTAGTTAAGATGGGCTAGCCTCTTGTGCCATTTGACACAATGAGAGACTGTCTCATCAGCTATAAGACAAACTGGAGAACCATTGTTCTCAATCATAATGTCTAGGCAGTAGACATTCCTCTTCCTATATCCTGTCAAAATGATCTCTTGATCACTTGACCTCTTGATATGACAACCATTTTTAACAAATGAGATGTCATACCCTACATCACTTAATTGACTTATACTTATTAGGTTGTGTTTCAACCCTTTAACATAAGCCACTTGAGTAATGGTAACTAAGTTTGAAGAAATGTTACCAAACCCTTTGATGATTCCTTTTTCAGAACCACCAAAGGTCACTTTAGGACCATTTTTGATTGGAATGTAGTCCTTCAGTAGTCCCCTAGTTCCAGTCATATGTCTGGAACATCCACTGTCCAAGTACCATGTAGGGGTATGGCCACTTGGACTCACCTGCAAAACAAATTAATGAACCTTAGAACCCAAAGTATTCTTGGGTCCTTGGTGATTGTTAGTTTGCAATTTGACAAACCTACCTACTGGCTTTCCAACAGGTAGTTTGGAACTCACTTTGGCACTGGCATTGTGCCAACAGTCCACTGCAAAGTGGCCAATTTTGCCACAGCACCAACATTCAAACTTGTTGTACCTTTGCTTAGGTACAGCCTTTGCTGTATTATCTACAGCAGTCTTGTTGAATGCTGGGGCTTTGCCCTTGGACTTAGACTTGGACTGCTCAGTCCTTGCAGGTCTAATAAAGCACAGTCCAGCCTTGCCTTTTTGATGAACAAATTCATCAATTAAAGGTAACACTGACTTAGGTTTAGAAAACCTAGCATTTAAGTCCTTCTCCTTCTGAAGATTGATCTCCAGACTCTTAATTTGATCATTCTTAAATGATATAGTACCCATCTGAATCACAGTAATGTGTTTTAGCCTGGCTATCTCATTCAGTTTTTGATCAAATTGCTTCTCAAAATCTGTTGCAGCAGCTTTAAGATCAGCAATTTCCTTTGCCTGACTTTTGGCAAGGGACTTGCTTTTCTTGTAAGCTTGCAACAGCACTCTATATTCATCTATAAGTTGATGAATATCATCCTCAGACTCAGATACATTCTCATCACTTGATGAAGAAGAATCTGAATTTGAACTAGAACAAGAAACTGAATTTAAACTTGAACTTTGTACCTGACTGGGTCCTGGCTGCTCCAGGATTTTGGCACTGTCTGTCAAAGCCATTAGTCCTTGGCATTGACTGTCTTCTTGTTCATAAATAGACTCCATGATCTGCATGAATTCTTCCTCTTCTTCTCCAGCAAACAGCCCTATGTAGGCTTCAGCCTCAGACTCAGTTTCTGAAGAAGAAATGTCTGATAGAGACTTCTCCTTCTTAGCAACAAAAGACTTTTCTTTCTTCCCTTTGAAGTGAGTCTTTTTCCTGTCACCAGATTCCTTTCTCTTCTCTGGACAATCTGCAATAACATGGCCCTGTCTATTGCAGCAATAGCAAACAATCTTTGAACCAGTTGCCTTGCTTGATTTTGTCCTTATCTTGTCATTCTTTGAAGACCTCTTTTTCTGATAAGAGTCTTCCTTTCCTTGTGATGTAGAAGGCTTTGACCTCCACTGTTTCTTTTTCAAAAACTTCTGAAAGTGTCTAGTGAAAGCAGCAAAGTCTTCATCACTTTCACTGCTCTTAGACTTTGTGCTGACAGACTCATCAGACTCTGATTCAACTACCTCTGGAGGTGGAGTTGAGGACTTATTCCTGCACTTTCTGGGAACTTCTGTCTTGAAAGCAACAGTTCTTTCTTTGTGCTCAGTCCTTGTTGATTTCTCCTCCTCTTTTCTCACTGTTAACTGCATTTCATAAGACAATAACTTGCCAAACAGTGTAGGGGGAGGAATTTCCCCCAACTTAGCCATTTCTCTTATGGCACAGATCTTGGTGTCCCAATCTTTGGTTAGGGACCTTAAGAACTTGTCATTTAGTTCATAGTTACTGAACTCTCTTCCATAAGACATGAGTTCATTAACTATTCTGTAAAATTTCTTATAGCACTCAGTGATGCTATCACCCTTTCCTTGCCTAAAGCTTTCATACTCCTGATTTAGCAAGGACTTCCTATCTTGCCTAACTTCTTCAGAACCTTCCATATAAACAATGAGAGTATCCCACATCTCTTTTGCTGTTTTACAGTGAATTAAGTTCTGAAAAGTTGCATCATCAATGGCACTCACTATTATGTTCTGTGCCCTCTTGTCCATGGTGGCCAGGACAATTTCATCCTTAGTCATCTCAGAGAAATCCTTTGGAGTTCTCTGGTTTGCATCTAGAACTGAAATCTTCATGGGCACATAAGGCCCTTCCTTTACTGTGATGTAGATTCTAGGGTATGAGGCCTCCATAAATAGCCTTACCCTTTCTTTCCAGATCCCAAAGATCTCCTTCCTGCATATGGGTAATTTCATGGAACTCAATTCCTTGTGATTCTCATAGGAACCCATGTTTCTTGATTTTCTTGAATTTCTTGAATCTGTGTTTTGTCTTACACTGAATCTGCCAAACAGGATCTCCTCAGACTGTTAGTCCTTATTTTGAGGAACCTCGCTTTGATACCACTTGAAAGATATGGTACCTAAACACCTAGAGGGGGGTGAATAGGTGACCTAATCCTTTTCCAACTTTGTTGGCAGCCAAACAGTTATATCACAGATTTCTAACTACTTTTGCACAGCAAACAGCAATTACAATACATACACAGCTAATCCACAGCACAATCACAGCACATCACACAGTATTTTATAGTGGTTCCCCAAGATATGGGTACATCCACTTTCCCCCTTCGCCTATCTAGCAGTGAACTAGATTCGGCCAAACTTTTCCACTGTCTCAGAACCCAAATTGGTTCCTACACCTCAGGCCCAAAGCCTTACAACTCAGCTTTGTCCCAAAGCCTACACTCAGCCAATCAAGGCCTACACTCAGCCAACCAAGGCCTACACTCAGCCAACAAGGCCTACACTCAGAGATCTCTATCTCCTACACTCAGGCTAACAAGCCCTACCCTCAGCCTTTATAAATATAGGCTTACAATTCACTCAGATCCAATGGATCCTACAAGATAAAAATGTTTTACAAATAATAACTCTGCAACTCAGAATTAAAGGAGGGGAGTTGAGAGATTCTTGATGAGTTCTTGGAAGAACTCAGCTGGATTCACCCTGACTTAGCTTTCTTCAAAGCTTCTTGAGTAGAACTGAATAAGACTGAATCCTCTGCAGTTGTTCCTTGACCTCTGCTACTTAAGATCCAGAATTGAATCTGAATCCTTCTTCTCAGCCTAGTTCCAGAGGCTGATTTCTTGGATGGAGCCCTCTCTCTCCAACTTCTTAGATCTGCACTTGAACTGCTAGATCTTCTTGTGTTGATACTCTTTGTACCACTTTTATAATTACTTCAACAAGGTGATCAACCTTAACAATAATCTGGTCAACAACCTCAACAACAGTTTCTGTAAACTGTGGGTGCCTATTTATAGGCCTTCTTCATGGTAACCGGCTGGTCCGGTTCATAACTGACTTCTGACATCTCTGACAGTTGTTGTAGACCGGCTGGAATGGCAGCTGTCAAGTCATCCAGTCATTTCTTGAAAATCTCTAACTGTCTGTAAGTGTCGAGACTTTCTGTCTTTAAGTGTCGACACTTATAGTCCAAGTGTCGACACATGTTGTGTAAGTGTCGACACAACTCCTTGTATG
Source organism: Platanthera guangdongensis (assembly GCA_039583875.1). NCBI lineage: Eukaryota > Viridiplantae > Streptophyta > Magnoliopsida > Asparagales > Orchidaceae > Platanthera > Platanthera guangdongensis. The sequence goes on from CM077163.1 coordinate 103,170,368, forward strand.
TCTCGACACAGATTCTTCTGCATGTGTCGACACTGAAATTGAGTGTCGACACAAGTACTTATTCTTCTAGCTTTTGCTGAATTCTTCTATGTGTCGACACATCTCCTTTGTGTCGACACATCTTCTTGTGTTGAATCTGTCAAGTGTCGACACTACTTATTGGTGTCGACACATAGTCTTCTATGTTGATTCTTGCTGAGTGTCGACACAGCTCCTTGTGTCGACACAAGTCTTCAATGTTGAGACTTCAGCTGAGTGTCGACACATTCCTTTAGTGTCGACACTTGTACTTTGAATATTTTGTTGTTCTTTCTGTTCTTTGCTAAGTGTCGACACAGCTCCATGTGTCGACACTTTCTTCCAGTGTTGAGTCTTGAGCTGTGTGTCGACACATTATTCTGGGTGTCGACACATACTTCAAATGCTGACTCTTCTGTTGAGTGTCGACACATTGTGCTGGGTGTCGACACTTACTTCAAATGCTGACTCTTCTGTTGAGTGTCGACACATTGTGTTGAGTGTCGACACATGTACTTAGTCTCTGCAGACTTTTGCTGAGTGTCGACATAGCTCCAAGTGTCGACACTTTCTGGTGTAGACTCAGCTTCACTGGGTGTCGACACAGCTCCTTGTGTCGACACTTGCTGTCTGCACTTTTCTTCACTGAGTGTCGACACAACTCCAAGTGTCGACACTTTCTGTCTGGTGTCGACTCTGCATCCCAGGTGTCGACACAATGACTCCAAGTGTCGACACTGCTTGTCTTAGTGTCAACACAAGCTTTCTCAAGTGTCGACACTTTCCCTCTGGGTGTCGACACATGGACTTAGAAATTTTTTGCTTCAGTGCAGTACTTTCTTAACCTGCACAAGTAACTCAAACATACATCAAATACAATATGATGTATATCATTGAGTTGGGTGAGGCTTCTTCAAATCAGGTACATTTGACCAATGTACCCAACAGAGACAATCAGCTAACTTGCTAAGTCTTCAGGCTTGCTATCTTGAGCTTACTATTCTTCAGTCATAGAAATAATGTCGATTTCGAAGAACAACTGTGACAACCCCCTTTTCTGTAAAGAGCTTCTCCTTTTATTTATTGCAGCCCAACGGCTCTTTTAGCAGTGGGTCCACTCCATTAATGGCTAGCTGCAATCTTACTTTAATGCCAAATGTCGTACAGTAGCTGTGCGGAGCCATTTGGCTTGTACTGTAGCTTTGTCGCAATCAATTTGAATAATGTTGACTTGATGACGTCACCAGCTATGGAATTAGTCAAAAATGAAGCATCAGTTGAATAGGCGTTGAATGAATGAGCTTTACTCAACGCTAAAGTGCTTAGACAATTATGTCTATCTAGGCATTGACAGCATTGAGTGAGCAAGCCTCACTCAATGCTTTTTACCTTAACCATTTCTGCAGCCTTTTCTACATGCCTGGCATTGATAGTGTTGAGTGAGTACACCTCAAATAAAACCTTATGACATAGCCATACTTTCTATTATTTAGGCGCTGAGAGTGTTGAGTGAGCATGCCTCACTCAATGCTTTCTGCCTTAACCTTTTCTGCTTCTTCAGCATCTTAAGCATTGATAGTGTTGAGTGACCATACCTCACCCAACACTTTCTGTCTTCACCATTTCTGCATCATCGCGTTGAGAGCGTTGAGTGACCATGCCTCACTCAACTCTTTCTTCCTTAGCCAGATTTTTCTGCTCCATGGCATTGAGTGAGTGAGCTCTACTCAACGCCAAAAAACTTAACAGAGTTTCTTCTATTATCTTGCATTGAGTGAATAAACTACACTGAACGCATTTGGATTTGGCTAAATTTCTGTGTCTAAGAAACAACACTGACTTTGAGATTTAGTCAACACATTATCACATGGCGTTGAGTGAACTTGCCTCACTCAATACTTGTGGACTTGGTAAATATTCATAGTTTTCAAATGCTTCTATTGCTTTTATTTTCGTCCAGCTTAGCTCGGAGTTCGTCGAACTGAGCGCTGAGTTCGTCGAAATGAGCTTTCACTTTTCGTCGAGCTGAGCTCTGAGTTCGTCGAATTGGGTTCTGAGTTCGTCGATTTGTATGGCGTTGAGAGAGTTGACTTCACTCAATGCCTGTGGACTTAGCCACATTCTCATCTTGCTTCTTCATGCCTTTGATTGTATGGGCTTCACTCAGCGCTATAAGTCATTTGGCATTGAGTGAATGACCTTCACTCAATGGCTGTGGACTTAGAGAGTTTTCTATCTTTCCACACCCTTAGGTAAGTGTTTACCTGACCTAACCAGTTAGGCTACCTATCCCATCATTGTTGTTAGGGCATCCTACATGCATGAACTTAAGCATACATCAAATACAACTATGCTCTTAGTGTTGATGGTGATGCCTCTTCAAATCCAATCTAGGTAACATTATGGGCAATGGACCGAACACCTGTCAGTATTATATTAGATCGAGACTACAAGTTTACGTCTCGCTTTTGGAAAATCCTACAGGAAGGTTTGGGCACCAATTTGAGTTATTCTACAGCTTATCATTCGTAGACTAATGATCAAACTGAGAGAGTAAATCAGATCGTGGAAGATATTATCAGATGTTATATTTTAGAGCACGATGGAGTTTGGGACGAGCATTTGATATTGATGGAGTTTGCATATAATAACAGTGATCAAGAAAGCCTACAGATGGCCTCGTTTGAGGCTTTGTATGTGAGTCGTTGCAGAACTCAGTTATTTTGGGCCGAGGTTGGTGACCGACCGTTGTTGGGTCCTGAAGTGTTAAAAGAGATGGATTTTTCTGTAAAGCTTATTCGAGAGAAGCTTCAGATAGCTCAATAGCGATATGAGAAGAACGCCAATCGACGTTGGTCTGATTTGGAGTTTGCTGTAGGGGACATGGTATTTCTTAAAGTTTCCCTGATGACTAGTATTAAAAGGTTCGGGAATGACCATAAGTTGGACCCGACGTATGTGGGACCGTTTGGTGTTGTTGAGTAGATTGGTGTCTCAGCGTATAGGCTGGATTTGCCCGCAAGTTTTCCCGATGTGTACGATGTTTTTTCACGTGAGCCAATTGCGGAAGTGTGTGCTAAGCGACAGGAAAGTCCTTGATTCTGTGCCCCAGTTGGAGCCCAACCTTTCTTTTGTGGAAGTGCTTGTTCGCATTTTGGATACTTAAGATCCCGAGCACCATTAAACACTAGTCAACCCAACAGCCTACGTCCATCCTACATGTTATCATAATAGATGTAGTATTATTATTAGGGGTCTATCATGATAGATTTAGACTAACTCTAGAAACTTGTAATTTTCCAAATTAATTTAGCATTTATTAAATTTTTCCCAAAATTCGGCTATGGGTGATTTTGAACATGAAGTACTATATTTCCTTAAATTATGGCCAACCAAACATTATGCACACTATATGATGCTAAAATATTATAGAATGTCAGGTTTCACAAATTTTCATAAATGTATTAGCCCCAAATTAATTAATTCAATATAATCGTAATAAATAGAGGTAAAGAGTGAAGTACCACCAAACATTATCCAAATATTACACAACAATTATCAAAGCTTTAATATAATCATAAAACATCACTGACTAAGGTTCATACAATTCCAAGGTCAGTAATATATATAGAAAAATACTTCAAATAAATCCCTAATAGGGCACTTTGTGAAGAAACATACTTGTAATCTCTTCCAAACAACATGTAATAATTTTTCAAGCATTAATATGCCCTAAAAGGTTCTTTGGCTAAGAAACTTAATTCTTCGGCAAGATGTAGTATTTTTTATCTATTTATCAAGACAAGGTGCACTAGTTCACTTAACACATGAAGTACTATGAGATAATGTCCAATCCTTCCAAATTACTGACTAGTGCATATAAATGATATTTAATCAGTACTGCCAGAGTTTCACAACATTCTAAGTTAATTTAACCATGATTAATTCAAAATCATAAAAAAGGGGCATCTTGAAGGTTATAACTATAAGTATGAGCTACTCTCTTCTAAACATCCTATAATAAATTCCAAAGGTTCATATCGATATAAAAACTCATCTACCAAAATTTCATAAAGATCCAAGGTCATATGACCTTTCAACTTTTCCATAAAGTGGTATAGGCCTAAACAATTTCTAATTGATTAAAGTTGTGTTCATGTGTTTAAATGTCACCAAATTTCTTCCTAAAGCAATTTACCACCCTAAGGTCACTTGGACTAAACCCAAGTCCATATAAGGACATATCACCCTATGTCATTCACAAACCCCCAAAGTTCAACCTTAGGGTTTGAACTAGGGTCCTAGGGCAAATCGACTCCAATCCACCCTAAACTCCATATGAGGTTATTTTAACTGACCTTGGGTCTCTGACCAAAGTCCCAACCCTTTTGGGTGAGAGTTGGTCCCTCTATGCCCCAAATACCTTTTGTCTTACAACACCCTTGAGGGACCAAACTTTGGACACATAAATACTTAAACAAATCAACCCCCAAATGGGCTGCAATTTTTACCAGTGTCATATCATGACTCTATTGGACACCCACTAAAGGTTTGTGGAGTTATGATGCCATTAGATCCTTAAATTTAATCATAAATTATTTATTAAATTTTTACCAAAACTATAGAAAAGTTTTCTCCAAAAATTCCCATTTTTTATATATTACATGTACGGGAAAGACTAATTCGCAGTCCAAATTTTAAGTATTTTGGACAAGTGGTTTAGTGGGGGCACTCAATTTAATCTCTGACTAGCCCTATGTATAGACTACACCACTTTGAGTGATGTGGTCAGACCACAGAACCAAATGAGTTGAAATTAATTTTAAAATAAAGTATACTTCAAGGGATACAATTTTGATGTTGGTCACTTTTCAAGGTTCAGCCCCTAAGGGCCTTATTTATTTGATTTAAAGGGTGCACAGTAAAGGGAATAAATAACACTTTTATAATAATTATTATTATGAGCAATCTAACGGCTCTGAAGTCGTCTTATTTCTCCAGCCAGTGGCCAAGATCCACCCGACTTGGAGCATTTTCTAGCAGCTTTTGCCAGCGATCCAGTCCCCACCCCGGCAGGCCCCCAACACCACCACCTCCGTTGAGGTGGTGGCTATCGTCGGAGGGCGGCACGGCCGCCGGAGGGGCAGTTTTCGACGAACCCGCAAGGTATAAAAACCATGAAAATTCATGGATTCCAAAAATGGAAATCAGTCCAATTGGGTTCGATTTCAAATCCTATTGATCTAGGATGCTAGCACAAGGGGAGAGGAGGATTATCAGGAAATACATAAGGAAACTCACGCACCATGGGGATCTCCTCTAAACGTGACAAAACAAACTTGGTTTCCAAAACTGAAACAAAACAAGCAAAACAGCTAGAATCTAAAAGCTTCCGAGCACATACTGCAGAAATAATCGGAGAACTTTGGCGTGGATAGCCATAAACACTCCTGGGTTGGTTGTTGTCCATCTTGAAGTCCAAACGCTTGACTTTGCACTGGATAACCACATCATATTTGGACAACCAGTCCATTCCCGAAATCACATCAAAATCTTCCAAGTCTATCACCTTTAAATCAATAACGACTAGAAAATCTCCTAACTGAATCAAACAACTCTGAATGTCCTGGTCCGACACCACCGAATCACAGGAGAAAAACTTGACATGAAATGCATCGCCGACTTGATTGAGAGTCAAACGATGACGCTCAACAAAGGCCCTAGCCACAAACGAGCGGGTAGCATTGGAATCAAAAAGAACATGTGCCGAATAGTAAGTTACTTTAAATTTCCCTATAAAAACACTTTCATAACTAATCGAACTACATTGAAACTACAACTACGCACTAAATAGAAAAAAAACCAGGTTAGAAACTGACCTGAAATCAATTGGGTAGATGTCTGGTCCTTCTCTAGAGACACCACATTTAGCTTTCCCTTTCCCTTGTCCAATCACTGCGGCGGCAACAAATCTTGTAGTGGAACTGGCTGCAGCGTGGGCTGAAGCTCGGTGCAATTTGGCTTCACGTGACCATTCTATCCACACTGGTATCACACTCTATCCTTGCTCCCATAATGGGCAGCATTATGCCCCCTTCTCTTGCACAGGGTATACACCAAATCTTCTCTGGGAGCGCCCTAAATAGCATGAGCATGCTCCTTCTTCTGGGCTCCTATTCTTTTGAAACATTTCTTAAATGGGTTGCCTGGTCGGCCACAGAAATAAAATATCTCCTTGTTTCTCTTTCTCGAAGCAGAACCCGATCCATAGGGATTCTTTCCCTCATAAGAATTCCTCTTTTCTTTTCTCAGCTACATTCCTTGTTTCTTAGCATTATCGATCGCCTCGACCTTTAGAGCAGCTTCCATAACTTAAGTATACCTTTCAGACCCATAAGCACATAGTCAGCTGTTGGATGTCATTCTGAAGACCACCCAGAAATCATTTAACTCGGCTAGACTCTGATGATACCATGTTAGGGGCAAACCGGCTCAGCTTACTAAATTCTACCTCATACTCACTCACTGTGAGCTGCCTCTGCTTCAGGTGCAGAAAATTATTCATCAAGCGGTCCTACTCGCCGATGGTAGAAACTTTATCAACAACAGCCCCTGAAGGCTTCCTATGAGCATCCATCCCTCAGGTTTTCCTTTTTCTATCAGCAACCAACTCTTTGCAAGTCCCTTGAGCTGATAAGCAGGGACCATCACTCTCTGGTCGACAGAAACTCCATGGTAAGAGAACATCTCCTTAATGGTTATAATCCAGTCGTCCAATGCCATGAAGTCCGCCCTACCATCATAAGTAGGGGTCCCAGTCACTGGAAGTGCGAAATAAAGTTCATCTCATGTGGCAGCATAGCTGGGGGCACTAGAGGAGAAGGAACATCCTGACCCACAGCAGGATCCTGAACTCTAAGTGGTTGTCCTGACACAATAGTCAACAAGGCTTAGATCTGCAATTGCATCTCCAATATTCGCCTAGACAATGCTTTGTTGCTCTGCCGCAATCCTTCTATTACAGCCTCATTCTAAGCTCTAAACGACTCACCCTCAAACTGGGGAGTCGACCTAGTCATAGGACGTCTCGACATCCTAATATTGCAATTAACAACTAAAAGAAACCTAACTTACTGCTAGAACTATCAATCTTAGTTCAGACAATACATGTACAAATACTTGCTTAAGCTGCTAACTTGCTCTGGGGATATCATTAATGATGTCATGCCTAACTTAGGAAGATATACCATCATCCTATTGACTCATGTGCATAGACCATGAATGCATGAATTCTTATACTTTTTGACCCAAACATAATGTGTGTACATGTGTCATCATGTAAATCTTTAGCTTGGCATGTGTGTTATGCGATGTTATGATATGTATGTTGTGTTATGCAATCTAATAAAGGCCTTAATGCATGTTATGATCTATGTACACAGTAAATATTATGCATTCCATACTGCATAATATTGTATGTGTTGCAACCAAAAACTTGGTCTCTCGTGGAGTTCGCGGTCCCTTGAAAGGTGTGACCTCACAATTACTACACTCAGGGGGATGTCACGGACCAAAGGCTCAGGAAACAAGGAACAGACCCTCGGCTCTAGTGTGGAGGTCCCACCTCACAACCAGAAGACCTTGGAGATCTCCCCCTCCCTAGCTAATACTGAGCTAGGGTGCCTTGGAGGATGAAGAGAGAGTGAAGAAGTGATCCCTCCAAGGTGCCCCTAAGGGCCTATTTATAGTTTTCTGGGAATGGCCTGCAAACATCCAATTCCCTCTATTCTAAGCGACTAATTGCAGTCCGCCAGGAGCAGTCCCTCAAGCCGACCGAACTGTTGGTTAGGCAGGAAGCGGGGGGCAGCCTGGGAGGATAGGCGGCCTACGAGTGGCGGCCTGCTTGGCGAGCTGTGGCCTGGCGAGCTGCGGCCTGCTGGGTTGGGGCGGCGGTCTAGCGAGATGGAAATCTGGCGAGCTGAGGCCTGGAGAGACGGCGGCCTGGGTGAGGCGGCGGTCTTGCGAGCTGAGCCCTGGAGAGACGGTGGCCTGGCGAGCTGAGGCCTGGCGAGACGGCGGCATGGGCGAGGCGGCGGTCTGGCGAGCTGAGCCCTGGAGAGACGGCGGCCTGGGCGAGCTGAGGACTGGAGAGATGGTGGCCTAGTGAGGCGGTGGTCTGGCGAGCTAATCCCTAGTGAAACGGCGGCCTGGGCGAGCTGAGGTCTAGCGAGACGGCGGCCTGGGCGAGGTGGCGATCTGGTGAGCTGAGCCCTGGAGAGACGGCGGTCTGGGCGAGGCGGCGGTCTGGCGAGCTTTGGCCTAGCGAGCCGCGGCCTGCTGAGGCCTACTTGTGGGCTGGGGCGGTCTGTGGGCTGGGGCCTGGGCGACTTTTCAAAGGGGCCTCGGGGAGACAAATATTTCCTCCCCCTACTAGTATACTACGCAGGTCCACCGAAAATTGGCCTCCAAGAGTGCAAAACTCCCAAAAGATTTAAAAACATGTCCCAAGTCTTGTGCCTTGCTTGGGGCCTACTTTTCGTGAATACGGAGTTGTACACAATCCCCGCTCTTTTTGAGGTTGGCACAAGCTCGGAAAGAAACATCCAACCCAATGTATTCGCTAAGTGGCCTTCTTAGAGCCGAAAATACTTGGCCCCTCCCAGGGGAGTCAACCTGTCAAGCCATCTAATGGGAGCCTGGGCGACAAGATGGCCTCGGGGTAAAAAAACACTTGGTCTCCACCAGGGGTCAACCTATCAAGTCATCTAATGGGAGCCTGGATGACGAGATGGCCTCGGCGTAAAAAAACACTTGGCCTCTCGGAGGGGTCAACCTGTCAAGCCAGCTAATGGGAGCCTTGATGATGAGACGAACTCGGGATAAAAAACACTTGGCCTCCACGCGGGGTCAATCTGTCAAGCCAGCTAATGGGAGCATAGATGACGAGACGGCCTCGGGGTAAAGAACACTTGGTCTCCCCGAGGGGTCAACCTGTCAAGCCAGCTAATGGGAGCCTGGATGACGAGACGGCCTCGGGGTAAAAAACACTTGGCCTCCCCGAGGGGTCAACCTGTCAAGCCGGCTAATGGGAGCCTGGATGACGAGATGGCCTCGGGGTAAAAAAACACTTGGCCACCCCGAGGGGTCAGCATGTCAAGCCAGCTAATGGGAGCCTGGATGATGAGATGTCCTCGGGGTAAAGAACACTTGGCCTCCCCGAGGGGCCAACCTGTCAAGCCAGCAAATGGGAGACTGGCTGACGAGACAGCCTCGGGGGAAGGTCAACTCATCCCTCCGATAGATTAACCTACCCTGCCAGCTAGTGAGAGCCTGGCAGCAGAATCATCTCGAGGTGGAAGGTCTACTCACCCCTATGAGAGATCAACCTGCCCTGCCAGCTAGTGAGAGCCTGGCAGCGAAATCTATCTCGAGGTGGAACCTACTCACCCCTCCGAGAGATCAACCTGCCCTGCAAGCTAGTGAGAGCCTGGCAGCGGAATCTATCTCGAGGTGGAACCTACTCACCCCTCTGAGAGATCAACCTACCCTACCAGCTAGTGAGAGCCTGGCAGTAGAATCTATCTCAAGGTGAGATCTGCTCCCCCCTCTGAGAGATCAACCTGACCTGCAAGCTAGTGAGAGCTTGGCAGTGGAATCTATCTCGAGGTGGAACCTACTCCCCCTCTGGGAGATCAACCTGCCCTGCCAGGTAGTGAGAGCCTGACAGCGGAATCTATCTCGAGGTGGAACCTACTCACCCCTCTGAGAGATCAACCTGCCCTGCCAGCTAGTGGGAGCCTAGCAGCGGAATCTATCTCAAGGAGAGACCTACTCCCCCCTCCGAGAGATCAACCTGCCCCACCAGCTAGTGAGATCCTGGCAGCGGAATCTATCTCGAGCCGAGAACTACTCCCCCTTCCGAGAGATCAACCTGCCCTGCCAGCTATTGAGAGCCTGGCAGCGGAATCTATATCGAGGCGAGACCTACTCCCCTTTTGAGAGATCAACCTGCCCTGCCAGCTAGTGAGAGACTGGCAGCAAATTCTACCTCGAGGAGAGACCTACTACCCCCTCTAAGAGATCAACCTGCCCTGTCAGCTAGTGAGAGCCTGGCAGCAGAATCTATCTCGAGGTGAGATCCACTCCCCCCTCCGAGAGATCAACCTGCCCTGCTAACTAGTGAGAGCCTGGCAGCAGAATCTATCTCGAGGTGGAACCTACTCCCCCCTCCGGGAGCGCAACCTGCCCTGCCAGCTAGTGAGAGCTTGACAACGGAATCTATCTCGATGTGGAACCTACTCACCCCTTTGAGACATCAACCTGTCCTGCCACCTAGTGGGATCCTGGCAGCAGAATCTATCTCGAGGATAGACGTACTCCCCCATCCGAGAGATCAACCTGCCCCACCAATTAGTGAGAGCCTGACAGTATAATCTATCTCGAGGTGAGACCTACTCCCCCCCTCCGAGAGATCAACCTGCCTGCCAGCTAGTGAGGGCCTGGTAGCGGAATCTATCTCAAGGCGAGACCTACTCCCCCCTCCAAGATATCAATCTGCCCTGCCAGCTAGTGAGAGCCTGGTAGTGGAATCTATCTCGAGGTTGAACCTGCTCACCCCTCTGAGAGATCAACGTGCCCTGCCAGCTAGTGGGATCCTGGCAGCGGAATCTATCTCGAGGCGAGACCTACTCCCCCCTCCAAGAGATCAACATGCCCCACCAGCTAGTGAGAGCCTGGCAGCGGAATCTATCTCAAGGTGGAACCTACTCACCCCTCCAAGAGATCAACCTGCCCTGCCAGCTAGTGGGAGCCTGACAGCGGAATCTATCTCGAGGCGGGACCTACTCCCCCCTCCGACAAATCAACATGCCCCACCAGCTAGTGAGAGCTTGGCAGCGGAATCTATCTCGTGGCGAGACCTACACCCCCCTCCGAGAGAACAACCTGCCCTGCCAGCTAGTGGGAGCCTGGCAGCGGAATCATCTCGAGGCGAGACCTTTCATGGATTACAAATATTTTTCGACGGTCCCTGTCTTCATTCATAATTGATACAATGCAAGCAAATTACAAAGAGATGATTCACTTCTTTCCTACCTCCATCTTCCCTCGTGAATCATCGAATCCCTCCCAGGGTGCCTACATCAACCCTGTCCTCACATCTCTCCCCTGCCGCCTCGGGTTGGACTTCTTCAATCTGCACCAGATCTTGTGCTTGTTGAGGCTGATGAGGTTGTGGTGTCAGAGCTCTTGCCCTTCTCAACTCCAGAAATTCGGGGTAGATAGCTATCATATGGCCTTCCTCCTAGTGGAACTCACGGTAGGGTAACTCTACTTTGACTCATCTCCTTCTTGGGCGATTCCTCCTCTCCCTTCGACCAATCTCCATCGCTTGCTGTGGTGGGGGTAGGAGCTGCTAGGAGCTTGCCTTTAGAAGTTGAACCTCCCTTGGCCTCCCTGAAAATCCCCCCCACCGTGGATGTGACCTCTTTCTGGACCCTGAACGGGCCCTCCCTGATGTCTCCAACCTGGCTCCGGACCATCTTGAGGTCCCTGGAGCCCTTGTTAGAAATGAACAAAAAACAAGACGAAAGTGGAGCTAAAACAAACTGGAAGAGGTTTTAACAGAAACTTTTATTATCTGAAAAAGGTATCTATTACAAAGGTATGCCCTCCCTTATATAGAATGGAGGAGAGATGAGAGAATATAAATAAGAGATGTGGGACTAAAAATTTATAGGACTAAGAGGACTATACAAAACAAACTGCACAAGCCGCGCGGTAAGACAGAAGGGCTAACCGTACGGCTACCATCAGAGAGAAAGAGAGACTGCCAGGGTAGACCGCCAGACTGCCCGGTCTCCAAGATGGCTGAGACAAACCACCAAACCGCGCGGTCTTCAACCCGCCAAGACAGACCGCCAGACCGCCCGGTCACCATCTTCAACACTCCCCCTCAAGCTGGAGCATATATATCGATCATGCCCAGCTTGTCGCAGATGTGGAAAATGGAAGCGGACATCGGCTTGGTGAAGACATCTGCCAACTCGTTGTCGGAAGTGACAAATGGAGTGCAAATTTGTTTCTTCAATATTTCTTCCCGAATAAAATGACAGTCGACTTCAATGTGTTTTGTTCTCTCATGAAAGATCGGATTTTTGGAAATGTATATCGCGGCCATTTTATCACAGAAAATAGGAAGAGGATAGTTGTAAACCTCTACTAAGTCAAGCATGAGAGCCCGCAACCACTTCAACTCACATGTAGTCGATACCATGCTGCGATTTTCCGCCTCTGCAATAGACCTGGAAACTACAGACTATTTCTTGCTCTTCCAACTCACAAGATTGCCTCCAACAAATGTGCAGAAACCTGATGTCGATTTGCGGTCCCCTTTGTCATCCGCATAGCTTGAATCAGAGTAAGCTTCAACCCTTAGGTGACCATTCTTCTGAAATAGGAGTCCTTTTCCTGGAGCAGCTTTAATATACTCTAATATCCTCAAATAAGATTGTAGATGACACTCCCTCGGAGCTTGCATGAACTGGCTCACCTTGACAGCAGCATAAGAGATGTCGGGTCTGGTTACCGTGAGATATATGAGTTTGCCCAATAGACGTCGGTATCTCATAAGATCGGAGAGAAGAGGCGAGTCATCTGTCCAAGTTTTGTCTTCTCCAGCAGCCATAGGACAACGTGCAGGTTTAGCACCAGTGAGTCCTGCCTCCTTTAAAAGATCAAGAGCATACTTCCGTTGGGAAAGGACCATGGAGTTGGGCTTTCTAGAGATTTCAATCCCCAGAAAGTATTTCGGGGAGCCCATATCCTTTGTGACCAGATGTTGACGAAGGTGTTTCTTGGTCATCAATACCGCATCCTGGTCATCGCCAGTAAGAAGAATGTCATCAACATAAACCGCAAGAACAACAAGACCAGAGGCGGTTTTCCGAACAAACAAGGAGTGATCTGCTGAGCTTCTTGTAAAACCAATGGCCTCAACAATGCCAATGAACTTGTCAAACCAGGCATGAGGACTCTGCTTGAGGCCATAGATAGCCTTCTTTAGCTGGCATACCCGTGTCGCCCCCTGAGCAACATACCCAGGAGGTTGCTCCATGTAAACATCTTCCTGCAGATCACCATAGAGGAAGGCATTCTTAACATCTAGATGCGAGATGGGCCAATCCCTGTTGACAGCCACAGAGAGAAGAACCCTAATAGTGCTGAGACGAGCCACTGGAGAGAAAGTGTCAAAGTAATCTACGTCATAAGTTTGGGTAAAACCCTTGGCAACCAGGCGAGCCTTATAACGATCCACACTGCCATCCGGGAGAAACTTCACCACGAAGACCCATCGACAACCAACAATATCCGTGCCGAAAGGAGGAGGAACAAGGGTCCAGGTACCCCGTTCAGTTAGAGTAGCAATCTCCTCGTCCATGGCAAATTTCCAATGAGGAATAGTAAGGGCCTCCTGGTAGGAACGGGGGGTGGCAGTGGCCGAGATAGCCAGTGCAAAAGCTCAGTGAAAAGGGGTAAGACGATCGTAGGAAACAACTGCAGCAAGCGGGTGTTGGGTACATGCCCGAACCCCTTTGCAAAGAGCAATCGAGAGATCCAGGTCAGCAGGTGCCTCAGTATCCGGAGTATCCGTGGTGGAGAGAGCTGGCCCGAGAGTAGAGAGATGGCAGCGGAGTGGAGGGAGAAAGCGGAGTAGAGGGTGGAGATGATGGTGATGGGGAAGAGGGTGGAGAGGGTGGAGATGGCGGAACATCAGTGGGAGCAGAGGGAATGGATGGGTTGTTAGGAAAAGTAGGATCAGGAGGAGGAGAGGAGGAAGCGGGAAAGAAGTAAGATGCATTGGCAAAGAAGGTGACATCCGCAAAGACAAATTGATTACGGGTAAAGGGGTCAAAGCAACAATAACCTTTATGTGTGGGAGAGTACCCCAGAAAGACATATTTAGTGGCACGTGGTGAGAGTTTATCACGGGTGGCAGCGAGAGAGTGCACAAAGGCAGTGCACCCAAAGATCTGCAGAGGAATAGGAAAGGGATCCTTGTCCGGATAAAGAATGGAGAAGGGGGTAGCACTGTGGAGAACTGTGGAGGGAAGGCGATTGATGAGATAGCAGGAGAGGAGGACAGCATAGCCCCAATAGGAGCGAGGAACATGCATTTGAGTCATCATAGTGCGAGCGACATCAAGGAGGTGACGGTTTTTGCGTTCCGCCACCCCATTTTGTTGTGAGGTGTAGACACATCTTGTTTGACGAATAATACCATGGTGAATACAAAAAGAGGAGAAGTCTTGGCTAAGATATTCCTTAGCATTGTCAGAACGAAGGATCTTAATAGACGTATCAAACTGAGTCTTAACCATAGAATAAAATGAGGTCCAAACAGAGAACAGCTCGGAGCGATCTTTGAGAAGATACACCCACGTACACCGAGAGAAATCATCAATGAAGGTGACAAAATAGGAAATACCCCGACCGATGGTGAGGTTAGGAGCGGGACCCCATATGTCAGAGTGAACGAGGTCGAACGGACGGGAAGAGCCCCGACTTTGCGTTGGTGGGAAGGATGAGCGGTGATGTTTGCCAAGTTGATATGCATCACAGTTTAGAGGAGGATGATGAGGAGGGAGGTGCGGCAGGAGCTGGCGTAGAATTTTGGGAGGAGCATGTCCAAGACGAAGATGCCATTGGAGAAGATCTGTAGAGGAGGAAGAGAAGGCGGATAGAGCAGAGACATTGTCGAGGAAGTAGAGGCCACCACTCTCAGTCCCGGTAACAATCGTCCGTTGGGAGTCCGGATCCTGAAAAGCACAAGAGGTAGGGGTGAATAAGACAGAACACCGGAGTTGCTTGCATAAAGAAGTAACCGATAATAAATTGCACGGAAACTTGGGCACATAAAGGGTATCAGCCAGGCACAGAGATGGAGTGACTTGAACCATGCCCGTCCCATGGACCGGTGAGGGAGATCCATCCGCAACAATGACCGAGGGCAATTGAGCATGTGTTTCAAGAAGAGAGAAACATTGAGGATTGTTGTCATATGATTTGTTGCACCAGAGTCGATTAGCCATCTTCCGCGGGTAACAACGTGAGCACTACCAAAAGAGGTGACCACCGAGGCGGACAGACTGGAGGAGGGGAAAGCTATGGAAGCAATAGAGGAGCAAACCGCGACGATAAGAACAAGCCGCGAGAAGAGGAAGAAGCCGAACGGTGAAGCGAAGAAGAGAAAAGAGCACCAAGTCGGGCGAACAGAAAACAGGTCGTGTGGCTAGGAAGGCCGCTACCAAGAAGCAAAGCAAAGGGAAAGAAGTCGCACGGCTTGCAAAAGTCAGGCGAACAGAGGAGAACAAGTCGCACAGCTAAAGATGAGGCCGGGGCTACAAGCAAGCTGGAGCGGGTAGAAGGAAACAGGTCGAGGCGACTAATAAACAGGCCGCAGCGACTAAGAGGAGCAGCGAGAAGCGAAGCAAGGAGAAACAAGCCGCATGAACAGGGCAGCGGTCAAAAGAGAAGGCAAGCCGCGAATACAGGTCGGGGAAAGTCGAGAATCAAGCGGAGGGAAAGAAGTCGAGCGGCTAGAAGGTAGCCCGCGCGAACAGAAGAAGAAGCTGAATCAGGAGGAAAAGATCGTTTCCTCTGATACCATGTTAGAAATTAACAAAAAACAATCCGAAAATGGAGCTAAAACAAACCAGAAGAGGTTTTAACAGAAACTTTTATTATCTGAAAAAGGTATCTATTACAAAGGTATGTCCTCCCTTATATAGAATGGAAGAGAGATGAGAGAATACAAATAAGAGATGTGGGACTAAAAATTTACAGGACTAAGCGGACTATACAAAACAAACCGCACAAGCCGCGCGGTTAGACAGAAGGGCTAACTGCACGGCTACCATCAGAGAGAAAGAGAGACTGACAGGGTAGACCGCCAGACCGCCCGGTCTCCAAGCCGGCTGAGACAAAACGCCAGACCGCGCGGTCTTCAACCCACCAAGACAGACCGCCAGACCACCCGGTCACCATCTTCAACACCCCTGAGCTCTCTACTCCTCTCTCCATCTCCCCTCCTGATGCCTCGAGCCACATTACTCTTTTGACTCTGCCTCTGTCAATCCTGCCAACTTCTTGACAAACTCCGGGTTTGCCGCCTTAGTGGCTATCTCTTCTGCCGCTCTTTCCATTAGCTCCTCGAAGGAAAAGGGGGCCTTCCGGGTCAGGCTCATCATGAAGAACCCCTCGCACAACCCCACCGTGAATGTCATCTGGAGGGCATACCCCGGCATCGCTTGGACCTCCAGGATCTCTTCTTAGAACCTATCAACGTAATGGGTCAGCGACTCATTGGCCCCCTGCCTTATCAAGAAGATGGACTCAGGACTCTTCTTCCTCTTCTTGGAGGTGGAGAAGCGAAGCTGAAAGCTCCGGCTCAAGTCCTCAAACCCATAAATCGATCTTGGTGGGAGTTGGTGGAACCAGTCCCTTGCCTTGTCCTTCAACGTGATCGCGAAGAGTCGACACTTGAAGGCATCCGTCATCGGTCTAATGGAGACGACATCCTCAAACCACTGCAGGTGTTGGATGGGGCCATCCTTCCTGATATAGTAAGCCATGTCGGGCTCTCTGAACCCCTCGGGAACAGGAGCTGAGATGATCAGCTTGTTGAAGGGTGCCCCCTGAGGGGTGGTCTCACAACCTTTACTCGTGCGACCTGCTCGCATGGAAGGCTGGTACTCACCGGGCTGGAGAACAACTGTAACATCCCATTTCCAACTAGACCCCTAAGAGTGGTTTTGGCCATGACTAGGTCATGACAAAACCCTGGGAAGCCAGAAATGGGCCAAGAGATAGGAGGCCAAGGTAGGGATCACCATGGTCTGCAGATAGTAGAATTCTGAACAATAGTTTAGGATGACAATGGGGCTTCACCATGACCCCAAGACCCTACCACAACACTCCCAAACATTTTGGGAGACCCATTAGAGCCAAAAGGACCCATTAGGGCCAACCCAAGGGGCCCAGTTGACCAAGGTCAACCCTAGCCCTGAATAGGTCAACCTAGCCCACTTAGGGCCAATAGACCCACTCCTAGTCTAGAGGACCCCACCCATGCCCTCCTAACCCTAAAGTGGGATCAATGGGTCACTAAGGACACATTGGGGTCAGCCCTAGAGGCCAGGTTGACCCAAGTCAACTCAAGCCCCTAATCTGGTCAAAGTATCCTTACTAAGGGTATGTGACCTCCAAAGTGCAGTGTAACCCCACATAACCCTACCTAGACCCTAAGGGAAGTCAATGGGTCACCAAGGATCCATAGGGGTGGACCCTAATGGTCATGTTGACCCAAGTCAACTCTAGCCCTAAAATGGTCAAAGTGACCTTACCAAGGGTCAAGTGACCTTTAAGGTGCCAAGTCAACCCTACCCAACCCTACATAGACCTTAGGGGAGGCCAATGAATCACCCAGGACCCAATGGGGTCAACCTAGATGGTCAAAATAGCCAAGTCAACCCTCATTGAGGGTCAAGTCAACTTAGCCCAAAAAGGGCTAACCCAAGCTCAAGCCACTTCTCCCTTAGGCTAAACCCATTCCCATGATCATCATAATCCAGTGGGATGCCTTTAGCTTGTGGGGTTGACTAGTCAACCAGAGGTGACTAGGAGAGAGAAGGAGCTCCTCTCCATGATAATGGAGGAGAGAGAAATGAGGAAGGAGAAGGGGGAAGTGAGAGGCCGGCCAAGGGAGACTAACAGCCACCCATTATGGCTGCAATCAACTCCTCTAGGGGAGAGGAGTTGATTCCAGCCGTTTCCCGGCCACCAAGGGGTGGGTTCAGCCCCCTCCACACAACCCGAGCCACTCCATTAATGGAGATAATGGCCATTGAAGAACCAGCCTCTCCCCTCCCCCAATTGCCATTTAAACACCATCAGGAAGCCGAGGGGATCATTTTGGAGCACTTACCTGGAGGAGACGAGCCCTTCCACTGTGCAGTTGCAGAAGCCGAGCGCCGCCGCCGTCGCCAATGGCATCCCGCCGCTCCTCTCGCATCCAGGCCGCCAGGAAGGTCCTCCTCCTCTCCTTAACTCGCGGGTAGATCCTAGGAATCCTTAGGCTTGAGTTTCGGGCTCAATTGAGCCCGATCGAATCTGGGATTTCTCCTGGTTTCGGCAAGAAAAATTCTTGCTTAATCCGCCGGAAAACGCCTCTCCGGCGGCGGAGCCGCCGTCTGACGATAACCACCACCTCGACGGAGGTGTTGGTGGCGGTGGCCGGCCGGGGAAGGGGCTGGATTGCCGGCGGCAGAGCTTGGAAATCGCTCCAGGCAGAACCAATCCCAGCCGTTGGCTCAGTGGGGATGATGACCAGATGCTGTCGATCTGCGCCAAGATTCGTGCGGCATCAGATCAAATACTATAGGAATTAAATAAAAATTATTTCATTTCTGTCACACTGGATGTATTTAATGTAATTAATGTTTAAAAATACTTAGGGACCCTGAATGGAAATTTGCCCAACATGAACATTGTAGCTTAGGGTGTCTAGTTTGCAGCAAAAATTGTTTGGACCCTTTTGGGACACTGGATAGACCAGGGCACCCATTTTGGTGGGACATACCCTTAGGCTAGGCAGTCACTAAAATGAGTGCCCACTCTTCACCCCAAGCCCAAATTGGCTGAAATTTTGGCAGCGAGTCTATCCTAGACATACCTAGGGCCTGCCAAAAAATGGGAATTTTTGGGGAAAATATTTCTATAGTTTTGGTAAAAATTTAATAATCATTAGATAAATTAAATAGGTGCCCTAAACACATCCAAACCCTCCCAAATTTTGGTGAGTGGTCCCTGGGCTCCAATTAGGTTCCTGTATAAAATTTCATTTAGATTGGATGTGTTTTGAATAGGTTTTGACCCAACCCTATTTATACCCAATGAAGGGCATTTTGGTCAAAAGTTGCACTTTTGGTTTTGAGTGACCAAATCACCTCAACAGAGGCTGAAATTTTGGCCACAGATATAATTTGACTTTTTACACTCACTTATGGAGTTTGGAGTGGATTGGACTAGGGTAGCCCTAGAATGTTAGGGTAGGCCCTTTAGGGTAAATTTCTAGGGTTTGAAGAAATTGGGGTCAAACGACCTTGGATGGACTTGAAACTTGGGAATGATGTCCATAGGGTTACTATGGTCCTGTGGTTAAAATTTTAGGGCATTTGGAAGAATTAAGACCCCTTAAATCCATAACCCTAGTTTAGGGCACTAGCTTTGAAACCATAAGATCTAATACCAAAACTATCTGAAAAGGCCTGAGATTTTGAATGGGTAGTTGCTTAGGGCATACATGTCTCTGGAAATTTTATAATAAATTTTGGATGAATATTTTTGGTACTTTATTCACAAAGTCATATTTTATAATTTCCACTTAAGAATTTTTGCAGAGAACTATACTTGTTTAAACTTGATAAAACTTAGCAAAGGGGCTTATAGTCATGATACCCATCTCTGTAAAGTTTTATGAAATTTTTGAAGAAGGATATTTAGTGGTTGCTTCTTTAATTATTTAATTCCATGGAACCTTGGGAAATTTAATAATGACTTTTAGATTGTCTGAAAAATTCTAATTTCTTCATCATGATGTTTCTAGTTCCCTGTGAAGCCCTAGTAATTTTTACATAATTATTGGAGACATATATGTGGCACTTCCTTCATTATATTTGATTTTAGGAATTATTTTAATAAATCCTTTAGAGGTCAAGAACTATCTGGAAAATTATGAAAATTGGCAACCAATGATATTTCTCTGTTATTTAGTGAATACAAATTTTAGGAGGCCATTACCTGAGAAAATCTTATGGTTCATGTTCAAATTGACTATGGCCTAGTTTTTGAGGAAAATTCAATAAATAGTAGATTAATTGGGAAAAATATGATTTTCTGAATTTAGTCTATATTTATCATAATAGACATCTGATAATTATCATGAGGGTACTGGATGAGTATTTCATGTACTTCCCTTTTTACGGGTCACGTAGCTTAAGTGGTCTGCATATAGCAAAACTGCAGGATTTCATTTGGATATGAATTAGGGCACGTATGATGGGTCTTGATGGTTTGCTGTAAGGACAAGTGGAATGGGCTGCATCTTTGGAAAATGAGTGAGTAGGGTGTGGTTTTGTCTAGGGTTTAAAGGCGTTCGGGTCCGACGAAAGATCGTCCTACCCAAGGAGAGTTGGAGTCAAATCACCCTAGGATTAGCGTATCGAAACATGAGAAAATAATGGGTAAGGGGATCAACCAATAATAAAATAAGTACCTTGCGAAAGGGAACGCTGGGCGTAATCCCAACACAGTTCCTAGTGCCCCTTGAGAGCCCTTCACAGGGAATACCGGGGGCAGTCCTGGGTTAACGTAAACTGTTTAACAAGCTGAAAAGAGTAACTTAGTAATTAGGGTTGCACATTTCACAGACACTGATGGCACGGGGTGTTAGCTGGGAGCTTCGGCTCGATTGTTTGTGACGGACGTGTTGGTCCGGGGAGCTTCGGCTCGGGTTTTGATCACGCTAAATTTGCATGTGCATAAAAGGAAAGTAAATTAAGGTGGTGGGTCTTCGGTATTGGAGGGTCGATGCACCGACGCCAATACGTCGACTCGGCAAGTGTGGTTAGCACTTCGCCAACAGAAGTCCGGTGCGCCAGCCGGCAAGAGTACGCAGGAGTCCGCTTCGTGCACCAAGCGTTGAGGCGTACGATAGGTCTGACCGGTAGTGCTTTACTGGTTTAGAGGTGGGCGAGGCCCAACCCACCGCTTCCGTCTGCCACTACGGAGGTATCCTGGGAGGTTACGGGTCCAGAAAGGGGGAACTAAAGGTCTGTGTGCACAGAGTCGGGTGTGTGCGTTGCACTTGCATGATCCATCATACCCACTTGCATGTCATAGCATAATCGTTACCTTAAACCTTGACACCTAAAGTATAAGTGGAATGGGACGCTTATACTTTAGGACCTGCAAAACGACCCCTTAGTCTATAAGCTTGTGTGGGCAAGTTTATAAATTAAGGTTAATTTTGATATATTTAGTTACTGCTGTTTGACCACCGACACCCCAACGTATAAATCGGTATGGGACTTTTTATACGATGGGAGCCTTGCAAGAGACCCCTTGGCTTATGTGTTTTTCCACATAAGTGAAGGTTACATTTCAGCTTACATTTTATTGTCTTTATATGCTATAGAACTTGCTAGAATAGGACCGCTGCCATCTGCTTTTGATATTCTCCACCTTCAAGTCCTCCCCTTTCTTCCTCTCCGCTCGGTGCCTAGGAGCCGTGGGGGAAGGGGTGGGGGATGATAGGACTTAGTCTTTTAGACTAACGGTTTTCGAACCGCATCATTTAGGGGATCGTGGAGACCAGCATGGAGGAGCAGCCCCAGAGACCGGTGCGCTTGGAGGTGGGGCAGTCTAGCTCCGGAGTTCATACAGCCGGGACTGTGAGTCTCGACCCTGAGTAGTTTTTCAGCTTTTGCTTCCGCATGAGTGATTTTGTAGTGAGGATATGTTGTACCGGGCATAAGCCCGTATTTTGCTACTCTGATGTTATCTTCTGTGGACACTCCCTTCGTGGAGTTATATTTATATATGTCATGTGAATCTCTGTGGACAGATAGTTTTTCATTTTACTTCATTATGCTACTTTTATGTGATCGAATTGGCCGGCAGAATCGGCGCCTTGTGGTGATGACCCTTCAGGGCGTGAAGGAGTCACCGCAAAACGGCGGTTCTGGGCCTAAGACCCCGGTGTCAAAAGAAAAGAAAAAAAAAGGGGGTCTTACAAGTGGTATCAGAGCGAACCTCGATCAAAAAGTAGCCGTCCACAACCCTGGGTCACCCCCGCGCGGGTTTAGTTTGGGGACAAACTAAGCAGCGGAAGCAGTGGTGTGCCCATACAGGGGAAATCACATGTAAGTTGTCCACTTTCATTAGGCATTGAGTCGATTGTCTACTAATGTACTTCATTTTGCAGCCCCCAGCTCAGCCCACCCCACAAGGTGGAGCTCAGCAGACTCCAGACATTGCACCACCTCCCATGGTCCCCACACCTTTCCTCTAGTCAGACATGGGGCAGACCCTTACAGCTATCCTTGAGGCCTTCCGAGCTCAGCAAGCCCCAGTCCAGCAGCCAAACCCAGGGGCCAACTGGATGAGCACCTTCCGAGGACTCTCTCCCCCATCTTACTTGGGGACGGAGTCGGCAGTACGGACAGAGGAGTGGCTGGATGTGATGTACGAGATGTTGACTGGGATACGATGCCCTTGGGAGGAGAGGGTGTCCCTAGTGGTATCTTGCTTGGAGTCACATGCCAAGCGGTGGTGGAAGACGCTGTTGGACACGACCTTTGCGGATAGAGAGATTGCAGAAATCACCTGGGAAGAATTCAGGGCCACGCTGCTGGAGCACTTTGTTCCTCAGTCGGCCAGGGACGAGTTGGAGGAGCGTTTCTTGCAGCTGAGGCAGGGCACCAGGACAGTGGTGGAGTACCACCGAGAGTTCGATCATTTGGCCCGATATGCGGGCTCTTATCAGCTCGATGAAGCAGGGTACGTCAAGAGGTTTTATAAGGGCCTAAAAGAGGAGTTGAGAGAGGCTTTGCTTTTTGTCTCTGACGGGCCCATCTCCCGGATTTTAGAGATGGCGAAGAGGATTGAGGCCGACTGGCACACCACTCGGGGCCGGAAACGGCAAACGGAGGACCAGGGCCGGAGGGCCCGAAATGATCAGCGGCGAGGCATCGTACCAGATGGAAGAAGGGCAGAGGAGCAGCCTCGTCAGGAGTTAAGGCAGGAGCCGAGAGAGCAGGTGGTCTTGGCCCCTCAACCTCTCCAGGTCCAGGAGATGCAGAGACCCCGGGGTATGGCGTATCCCCCGCCGGAGTGCTTCCACTGTCACCAGGTGGGACACCTCCGGAGAGATTGCCCTATGAGGGGGGCACCACCTCCAGCACCACGGGGTGGCCCACCGGCCCAGCATTTCGGAGGCCGAGGACGCGGCCGAGGACGTGGTTACCAGGGAGGCGACCGCAGGCAGAATGGGGAGCAGATTTACGCTCTGGACTTAGCACAGCCCCGGAACCCGGACAGGGTTATTGCAGGTATGAGAGTAATCTTAATTTTTGGAATTATTCCTTGCTCGCATTAAGCGTTGATAGAACTACTACACAACCTAGGTTAGAAAACCTTACACTAGAATTTCTTTCAAACTGATTTAGGAATGGTGATGGTGTGCGGCAAGCCTGCCCACACCCTGTTCGACACGGGGGCATCGCACAACTTTGTGTCGGAGGATTTCGTCAAGGACCTGGATCAGATTCGTTGTTATACGGGACTACCCAGGAGGGTGCGCCTCCCCAATGGGATGGAGATCCAGTCCACAGAAAAGTGCCTCCTGGAGGTTACCATAGACGGGTTGACACTCGAGGCCCCGGCGACGATCCTGAGGATGCCGGACTTCGACCTCGTCTTGGGCATGACATGGCTTGTCTGGAACCATGCCCAGATTGATTGCCCGGCAGGGAGGGTCGTGCTCAGCCACGGCGATACTTATGCAACGTTCGAAGGTACTACACCGGTCTCCCGTCGCTTGCTTTCATCTATTCAGGCCATTAAGGCTCATATGCAAGGGGACGAGGTATATCAAGTATTGTTCGAGATGACTGAGGAGAAGGACCTGATTGCTAACATTCCGGTGGTTCGTGACTACGCCGACATTTTTCCGGATAAGCTGCCAGGACTACCTCCGCATAGGGAAAAGGACTTCCAGATTCAGTTGGTACCAGGGGCTAAGCCGGTATCCAAGGCCCCTTATCGGATGGCCCCGAAGGAATTGGCGGAGTTTCGGACACAGTTGCAGGAGCTGGTGGAAGCAGGATTTGTTAGGCCAGTTCCTCATCATGGGAGCCTCCTGTCCTATTCGTAAAAGAAGAAGGACGGTACTTTACGCCTGTGTATCGACTATCGAGCACTAAACAGCTGACCGTCCGAAATACCTATCCGCTCCCCAGATAGACGAGTTGTTCGATCAGCTGGAGGGAGCCCATTATTTTTCGAAGCTGGACTTGAGGTCAGGCTATTACCAGCTGCGGATCCAGGAGGAGGATATTCCGAAGACGGCCTTTAGTCCGATATGGATTGTATGAGTTCATCGTGATGCCCTTCGGGCTCACGAATGCTCCGTCAGCGTTTATGAGCCTCATGAACCGGGTCTTCGAGCTTATTTGGATGTGTTCGTCATAGTGTTCATAGACGACATCCTTATCTATTCTAAGACGGAGGAGGAGCACACACGACATCTAGCATTGACCCTGGAGAGACTGCGGGAGCATCATCTTTATGCGAAGTTCAGTAAGTGTCAGTTCTGGCTGAAGGAGGTGGCTTTCTTAGGTCACATTATCAGCGGAGCCGGGCTGGCAGTGGACCCGGCAAAGATTCGAGCTATTTCGGAGTGGCCGCAGCTGAAAACAGCCACTGACGTACAGAGTTTTCTAGGACTTGCCGGTTACTACCGGAAGTTCGTAGAGGGATTCTCTCGAATCGCCCTCCCGCTCACATCCTTGACGAAGAAGGAGGCCGTTCGTGTGGACCCCGCAGTGCCAGACAGCTTTCCAGGAGCTGAAGGATCGGCTGACCTCGGCTCCCATTCTCACTCTCCCCTCGGGGAGGGAGGATTTCAGGTCTACACCGACGCATCATATCAGGGGATGGGAGCGGTGCTGATGCAGAACGGACACGTCATAGCTTATGCCTCCCGCCAGCTGAAGACCCATGAGAAGAACTACCCAGTACATGACCTTGAGATGGGGGCAGTTGTATTCGCACTGAAGATATGGCGGCACTACCTTTATGGAGTCCACTGTGATATATATTCCGATCATAAGAACCTTAAGTACGTGGACACGCAGAAGGAACTGAACATCAGCAAAGGCGGTGGTGGAGTTCCTATCTGACTATCAGTATGATGCACTATCACCCGGGGAAGGCAACGTGGTAGCAGATGCACTGAGTCGGAGAGCCCGCCACAACAGAGCAGAGCTCCAGTTGATGTCTATGGAGCTGCTGCAGAGACTAGAGGACATGCACATTACTCTGGTATCGTCTGATGATCCTGAGCTCTATGAGGAGTACTTGCCGCGATAGGCGTTACCGATGACATCAGAGACCGGGTCAGAGAGGGACAGAGGCAGGATGCCAAGTTGGAACCCATCTTCCAAGCTCTGAAGGCAGGCACTGCAGGAGATTACACACTGAGGGACGATCTGGTGTGCTTCAGAGGACGTTGTATATACCGGAGGGAGGCCAGATCCGGAGGATATTATGATGGAGGCGCACTGCAGCCGGTATTCTGTACACCCGGGGATCACAAAGATGACGGCTGATTTGAAGAAGACGATGTACTGGCCGGGCATGAAGAAGGATGTCTCACACTTCGTGAGCCATTGTGAGGCTGTCAGCTAGTGAAGGCAGAGTGCAGGAACCAGCAGGATTATTGCAGCCACTCCCGGTGCCGGAGTGGAAGTTTGATGACATAGCCATGGACTTCATACATGGGCTTCCCCGGTCTCTCGGACAGGGAATGACTCGATCTGGGTAATCGTCGATCGGTTGACCAAGGTGGCCGATTCATACCGATCAGGAAGGATGATTCAGTAGGATACTGGTGCGGAAGTTTGTGGAGCAGTTCATTCGTTATCATGGTGTGCCCAGGACATAGTGTCGTATCGGGATGGCAGGTTTCACCTCCAGGGAGTGGAGGTCCGTGCAAGCTTACTTAGGCACGCGATTGACTTTCAGCACTGCATTCCACCCCCAGACAGACGGGCAGACAGAACGCACCAACCGGACGCTGGAGGACCTTGAGGCTATGCATCTTAGATCGCGGGGAAACCGTGGGAGAAACTCTTACTCCTTGTCGAGTTCTCCTATAACAACAGCCACCAGTCCAGCATCAGGATGGCGCCTTACGAAGCCTTGTACGGGAGGAGATGCCGGACCCCACTCTCATGGGTGCAGAACGAAGATCCGAAGGTATGGGGTCAGAGTTTGTTGAAGACACCGAGGCACAAGTGAGGCTGATCAGAGACAGGATGCTCGAGGCGCAGAGTAGACAGGCCAAGTATTATGACGCCCGACATCGGCAGGTGGAGT